>VZTU01009853.1:94971-165453 GCA_013400835.1 Zapornia atra
CCTTTCCTTTCCTTTCCTTTCCTTTCCTTTCCTTTCCTTTCCTTTCCTTTCCTTTCCTTTCCCTTCCTTTTTTAATGGTGAACAGTCTTTGCCATCCAAGATTCAAAAGGTTTATTCTTTTGAACTTTTTAACAAAAATAATCTTGATGAGAATTTTAAAAAAACCCATAAATATTCAGACATTTCAGTTGCAATTGAAAATGGGAATGATTTACTGGGCAAATATTACTGTCAGTGTGACTAACAGTGTGTGTAACCATTACCACCACTGTGATTTGCAAATAAGTATACATCCTTTTTCTATGAAAAATGTACTTTCTTTTCATTAAAGTGGCATTAATTTTTTAACTCTGCCAGGTTTTCACTACCAAATGGGGCTCTCTCAATTAGATAATTAAATCTCACTTAATTTGAATTTGCTTTGAACCCAACTGTAACACGATAATGAGAAAGAACATTTTAAAAGCTTTAAAACATGGGCTGGACACTGCACAGAACATACCTTTTATAGTGACAGTGACATAAGATAGAGGTGCCTTTCAACTGTCTGGGGTTTTTTGTTGTTTGTTGGGGGTTTTTTTTGCCAAAACCATGGCAAATGAACTAAAAAGAGGCTGGTTGACAATAGGGCTGTGTCTGAGGCATTGAGGTAACAAATTCTGAGCAGTTACCTGTGTAACAAGCAATAAACCAGAGGTGATTCTAACTGGGAGCTTTAATAACATGCACTGGGATATTTCTTCACTGGAAATCATGAGAGTTTGGAGTTTCTCACCCTCTATTACCCCTCTTCCCCCTTATTTTTTTAAATTTCAGGACTGTTTGAACCTTGCCAAAAGGAGCAGCACATCCCTGTCCTATCTCAGATGCCATGACCTGCTGCATACCACCCTTAGCATGGAAAGAGGTCCTGGAATCCAACAGGACCAAAGACTTGTTCAGCCTTGGTAGAAAAAGCCACAGATAAAGGAGATGAATCCCACCCCCAAAAGGTGAGAGCAGACCAGTGAAGGTGACACAGAGGGTCAGCAGAAATACACAATAGTCTCTGGGTCTGGAGGATAACTGAGTTGAAATAACTCCTCCACCAGTGAAGGTGTTGGGCCTGAGAACATGGAGCTCCACGAGCCCGAGCACAGGAAAACCTGACTGTCTTTTATTTCTTACAGTAATGAGTTTAGAAGTGCACAGGGACACTGTGCCCAGGCTGAAAACCTCAATCTAAAATAATATTAGAATAGTATCTCAGGGCAGAAAATGTGGCATTGTCCCACTGATTTTTTTCCCAGGGCACGGGCAGTGTGGGCAGAAGTCCTCTGTAGAGGCTGGTGACCATAAAGCTGGTGAGCTGAACCACTGCCCACTTCTTCATGTGATGCCCTGCCAGCTTTGAGCTCTGGAGCCAACCTCTCCCCTGGCTGAGCAGCCTCTCATTGGGTATCTTCCTAGAGGGCTCTTGTCTCTGAGCTCATTAGCTCTTCTGAGCTCATTAGTCCTTCTTGGCCCGAAGTGGCCAAGACCCAGTGACATTTACTGTTCATTGAAAGACCCATCTGTTACGTGGCCCTTCTAGTAAAGGATGAGTTTTAGGAACTTGTGGCACAACACAGCCATGTGTTCACTTTGGGTAGCTGTCTGGAGTCGTCTGGGGAGTAACACTGTCTGTATTAATTATGACTTTGTAGCGTATTAACTATGACTCTGCACAAGAAGCCTGGTAAGCTAAAGGCAGATAAACAGGTTAGTCAGCTATGACACCAAAAGAAAAACTCAGATTCCACCCACTGTTTTTACCCATATGAATATCACCAGAGCACATCTTCAGGCAGGTGATCCCCATGAAAGCAAACCTCAAAGCTTCCCTATCTTTCAAATCACTAAGACTTCTTCTTGCTGCCTTAAATAGAAATATAGTTCTTTTTATGTCTTTTCTTGTGGGCCCTATAGGGACCTACTATGATCCCTCCTCTCTGCAGGCCAGCATGCTGTATGGGTTGCAAAGAAATGCAACAACAGGTGGTCCTAAGCTATGGTGTCAGAAGGAAGGTCAATGGACATTTAATTGGAGAAAATGGAACAAAAATTGTCAATGCACAAAAAAAATGTCATCAGGATAAACCTGCTTGGCACAGCATCACTTGCAGCTAGACTGTGAATTAAACTACACAGAGCTCCAAGTCTGTATTCAAGCTCTCCTTTCCCTACTCAGTACCCCATAACCCTGCACCCACCAGTGTCCTCCCCCTCCCTGTGCCAAAGACACGGGCAAGATCTGAACCTTGGCAGTGCTCCACTCCAGAAACCACACAGGACTGAGGGAGAGGCAGAAACTGGCTATTGTCCTGGGTGGAGAAGAGAGGTCAGAGGTCTGAAGGAGCCAATTTGGTGCCTCTGCTCTTAAACACAAGAGGTGGCAGGGTCAGCAGGGGGGACTCCCAGGCCGCAATGGAGCAACTACATTGGGTGAGTTCTGCCCTGCAGAGCTTACTCAGGTGGACAGAGTCATTAACAACAATTAACATCCCATTTCCAGGCATGGCTTGTAAAAGTCTGAGGGTAATCACTGACTCAAAGCTGAAGTAACATTTAAAAGTCACTTTTACTGCACGTCCAAGTCAAACAAACCAGATCTGAGTTTCTGCAGACACCCAGTAGCCTCATGCACCGTTTCTGGGCAACAGGGAGGCTGTTACACAAACAGCCTTGCTACAGCTCCAGCAGCCAGAAACTGCTTTATTCAAACTGTTTCTGAGTGGTGCCTAACCACACTCCTCCTCCCTGCTTATTTATTATTTTGCATGAGGTGACCCTGTTACCAGAGCAGCTTTGCATGGAGAAGATCAGAGGGAGGGTGGGAAGTTAGAGGAGCTTGCTTATCTTGCAGCCAAAGTGATTTCCTAATCAGCACATGTTTGCCTGATTAGGAAATTTAAGGCATTCTGTGAATTTTAGCAAGTTGAAATCATTGTGGCTCAGAAAAGCTTTCCTGGAGCCTGCTTGGTTGGTATCCACTCCAATCACTGCTGCTTCATGTCCTGGTCCTCAAACACTCAAGTGCTTGAGTTACTTTGAACAGTCCCATTGACCCAGTGGGAATATCTGAGTGGGTAAGTGTGTCTGCAAGATGCAGACCTTAAATCTGAAGTGAGGCTGAAAAGCCCAGGTGAAAAGGGGTCAGAGAGAAGGAAGGACATGATAAAACCACACCAAGTAGTGAACCACCCTGGGCTGTGAAATCAGGGGTTACTGTTTAACTTCTCACAATAAAACAATGAGGAACTCTGTGCAGCACAGGTAAGATAACAAACTGGGAAATGACAGAAGGAAATGCTAGCTTTTAATCAAGTCACATCATTCTCTCTTGATCAGAAAAAGTAATTCATTCTGGAAATTAATCAAAAATGCAACAAGGGAACTATTGTCCTTTTTCCTAGCTATGGGAGAGCCATACGTGCATTGGGTGATTATGAGAGGGAAAAGATACAGTGACAAGACACAGGCTGGGTGGAATGTGTTGTTAAATTGATTGACACTGATTTTAGATGCTGGCTGATGCATATCATCAACTAAAAATGAAACATCCCAAAGTTGGTTGTTGGATGAGGGAGAAGAGTGGCAGCTGAGACAAAGAAGTCTGCTGAAAAGCAGTTTGGGGCAGGGACTTGTGATGTATTTCAATAGTACCCCTGCATCCTGTTACTAAGAAATAGTATTAAACCAGAAAAAGCTGGTTAAAAAAGTAATTTTTTTTTTTTTTTTGGTAAATTCAAGGTTTACACTGAGTTACCAGGATTATAGATACAGCAAATTAAGTCCTATTAACTTGGACAGTCCTCTGTGAGACACAAGGGTGACTTGCTCCTGACCTGTTGCTCTCAGTTTTGGCATTGTGCCCTGATTTGAGTAAATGTGATTCACTAGCATTCTAAATAAGTACAGTTTTCCTGTTCGTTGGGTGATTAACTATTTGTCCTGTTGCAATCCTTTCCACTCACCCTCCCCTTACAGTGTGGTAGTTGGGATGAACTTTAAATTTGCTGGAACACCAGCAAACCCAGCACAAGTCCCCCTGCTACCTGCACATCCTAAAAACCAGTATGCTTAATTTATATTGAAAACCCCCTCTTTTTCCCTCCCCCCCTGCACCAGTCTGAAGCATTGCCATGACAGAGGCACTGAGGAGTTAATGATGAATGTGGCTTTGGATGGAGTTTGATCCTTTGATGTGCCATGGCGTGTCCCTTTTAGGAGTTTCACTGCAGAGCCCTGGTGCTGGGGAGCTGTGGGGCTGGAGCTGATGAGCACACCCAGAGCCACAGCTCCTGGCCTCAGTGGATGCAATCAGAAGCCCAGAGAGATGGGAATATAGAAAGCAGCAGCCTTTTAGTGGGAATAATGCCTGTTTGTCCCAGCTGAGACACTTTGCAGCAGCTTTCAGATTTTAACAACCACCTGGGAAAACACTGGGGGAGTTTGGGGGGTGGGGGGGAGGTGACCCAACTGCATCAGCTCTCTTCTCACCCTAAAGAGTTACCAACATGTTTGTGCACAACAACCAGAACAAACCAACAGCAGTTTTGCAAGTTGTCCTTTTCTTTTCTCCAAGAGATGCTGTACTCTGGGTGACTCCAGGCTCTGGGGATCATGTCTGGATGTCCCAAGGGGTTGAGCATTAAATCTCCCCTGAGTAATTTGGGCTCGATAGAGCCAAGCAATTTCAAATCCTTCTGCTTATTTCTTTCAGAAATGCCTGGTGGACTCCCTGTTAGCACGGCTTCATCACACTGCCAGCTTTGGGTAAGAAAATGCCAGTTTCTGTGCCTTAACATGGAACTTTACATAGACTTTATCAACACACCAAAACGGTAGCAGTCCTCTTGCTATCTCTCCTTTTCTTTCTACTATATGTGATCGTTTTTAAATGCCAAGGTTGTTTAAAGATTGTTTCTGAAGGCCATATTGTCATTTAACTCTTTAAATCTGCTACATACACACAGAAAACAAATTTTTCTCACATGCTTCCATGTTGTCTGAAATACTTCCTAACCTTACACTTAAATTTTATCAATTACTTTGACAACACACTGACACGACTGAGTTGCTGAGATATATCTTAAATTTAGGACACCTGAGTAGTTTTAACTCCCCCTTAAGGTCTCTTCTTGTTTTATAGAAGGTGCAGGGCAACTCACTGTAACTTCTTCCACCTCACTATTTGTTTTTCTTGAATCTGCTTTGCAGAGATCAAATAATTTCCTTCTCAAAATGTTAGCGTGCAACTAAATTCATTAGCTTCCTTTGGGGTGATGAAACACAAACTATTCTCACTTATTGAGCCTGGGTAATCAAAGATAATTTGAATATAATGTGGCCTCAAAATTAATAGCACCGAAACAAATAAGAATAATAGACTCTAAGGAAAATTACCAAACTAGGAGCACAGCAGGCTCCCTTAAAATGTGTCTTTAAAAATAAATTGCATACTAATAATCCTATTATTCAAAGGAAAAAAAAGAGTATTTTTTAATGTTTTTTAGATACTCTGGGAGAGCCATAGTCTTTTAAAATCCTGCTTCTCACAAATCACTTTTTGGTTTAATGACAAGACACTGGACACTTCATCTCACATTTAAGTAAATATGTTTATCTCCTCCCGGAGAGAGATTTTATTTTAACTTTCAGATTATAATTCTTTCTATGCCTGTCACAAAACCAACATGAACACTGCCAAATGAAAATATGTACCACCCCCCTGGTATGTTTAAAAATTAAGGGTGGGGTTTTTTTTTTCCCCTCCAGCACAGAAAAATGCTTATTTATTCTGACAAAGAAGTAAAGGACAGCAATCAGGGACACTGAAGTTAACTGCTGCCTGAAGTCATAAACATCTGGTGGCTATTTTAATTGCTTTGTGAACTAACCACACAACCCTCTGCTAGAAGAATAGAAATATTTCCCCTGTGCAATATTGTATTTTAGAATTCCTCTCTTCTGAATCAATGTCAGGCATGATTACAGCACAATGAAGCCTCTGTTTCCATCCCTGTATCTTCCTGCAAACGCCTCGTACCCTCGTTACAATCACAGTGTCTCTCAAAGATTTGCATAGGGTCCAATTATTCAGGTTAATCGCTGCAAACCCTGACTTAAAGGTAAAAATAATGCTTACATCTTTGTAATATTTTTGCAAGTAAGTTAGATTAGTATGTCTGGACACAACTACCAGGCATTGAAAAGCACACAGATAGTCACACCAAGTGCACGGCTTCATGTATAAAGAAAAATGATCTATGTACACACAGACATACAGAATATTAATACATATTTATGCAGATACATGTATATATAGGATGCATTTAGTAAGCAGTAACACAACCTACCTAAATGTGAATAGAAATTGTTGTTAATAAAATACTTGCATGAGTTGTACAGGGACCTTCTAAATGTCTGTGCTTCCTGGGGAGACCAAATGACCTCTTTTTTACAGATACCAAGATCAAAGCTCTTGGTTTAGATACCCCAGCTGTCTCTCTCGTTGGCATTTGACATGCAACCCAGTCCATTTAAAATCAGGGGGGGCATGTAAACATTTTAACCCTTGGCAGCAGTATCTGAGAAAGATGCTAGCAATAAATGGTCAGAACTGTCTGGGCCAAATCACATTTGGTGTCCTTCCTTTGAAGTTCATGCAGGCACTGTACCCTATGGGTTTTGACAAAGAGCCAAGTCCAAAAAAAGGATGTAGGCTCTCCAAGCTGGCCTGACATGGACCTGGGGATCCAGAATGGCTCCACACAGCTGAATAGTTGCCTCCAAACTTGCCGCAGGCCTCCCTGCCTGACCTTGGAGGCTCTTTGCCCATGGCTCTGCTTTGGTGTGCTGCTTGCATACCCCAAGCTCCCACAGTCAAGTGGCAGTTATTTTTCTGCCTAAGCAGAAGGGAACCTTCCTCCCCTGTGAAACCTCCTTTGGTGGGTGTGCACATGGGTATCACATACTGACTGGATTAGACCCTGCACTTAATACAGTCACCAGGGCTGGTTTCTTTTGTTAAAGTCATTGCCACAGGAGGGTGCCATTTTTCTGTTTAAGCCCCAGTCAGGCCCCTTGCTCAGAAGGGAGTGAGGGATCCAAATACCTCTTGAGATCCATCGTGTCTCAGGAGAGCAGGAGGTCATGGATGTGAGCCCAGGAAAGGTGTCCTTGCACGCCTCCACACTTCCTATCAAAGTCAAGGCAGGTCCTTGGGGAGAGGCAAGAAAACATCAAAAAGATCCTATGGGTAAAAGCACTTCTGGTCTTCACTGCCAGGGTGATTTCTGTCACAGTTTTGTAAGAGTGATAGCAATGAAAGCCAGCACCCTTCTCCTCTGCAGCCATGCTTTTAAAAGAGGGAGTCTCTCTCTTTGAGGGATTTGGAAGTCTTGGTTGACAGCAAGTTAAACATGAGCCAGCAGTGTGCCCAGGCAGCCAGGGGGCCAACTGTCTCCTGGGGTGCATCAAGCACAGCATGTCCAGCCGGTCCAGGGAGGGGATTGTCCTGTTCTACACTGTGTTGGTGCAGCCTCACCTTGAGTCCTGGGTGCAGTTTTGGACACCACAGTACAAGAGGGACACAAAACTATTGGAGAGTGTTCAGAGGAGGCAACGAGGATGGTGAAGGGTCTGGAGGGGAAGTCGTATGAGGAGAGGCTGAAGTCCCTTCATTTGCTCAGCCTGGAGAAGAGGAGGCTGAGGGGAGACCTCATGGGGGTCTGTGGCTTCCTGATGAGGGGGAGTGAAGGGGTAGGCATCAATCTCCTCTCTGTGGTGACCAGTGATAGAACCTGAGGGAACAGCATGAAGCTGTGACAGGGGAGGCTTAGATTGGATATTTGGAAGAGGTTCTTTATTGAGGGTGTAGTCAGGCACTGGAACAGGCTCCCCAGGGAAGTGGTCACAGTACTGAGCTTGACTGAGTTCAAAAAGCATCTGGACAATGCACTCAGTCACATGCTCTGACTTGGCTGGCCCTGTGTGGAGACAGGAGTTGGACTTGATGATCATAGAATCATAGAATCATAGAATCATAGAATCGTAGGGGTTGGAAGGGACCTCAAGAGATCATGATCCTATGGGTCCCTCCCAACTCAGGATATTCTATGATTCTATAACGGGATGGAGAACTTGTTCAACACCACATGATGCTCTCAGAGAAGAGGAGGAGGGCACTGCAAACCTGGGTACATCCTTCCCAGAGAGACCTGGGAAGACACCTTGCAAGGTGGGGTGCTACAAAGCCAGCTCTGATGGCTACTGCCTGGCAGTGGAGTGTGAGCTCTGTACATGGATGAGGTAGCAGGAGCTGGTTCTCAGGGAGGGACCTGAGGACCTGTTTCCTCCTGGAGAACAGCTGATGTAGTCAGCTGAAATGGCAGAAATAATCCTGGTGGCAGAACCCCAGGAATTTCCCTTCTTGAACCACAAAACATTTTCTGCTGTATTCACCCAGGTACTTGGCTTCTGCAAATGGCTGAGTTTCAGGCATGTCCCCCTCCTTGCTCCTCCTGGTGCCATTTTCCTTCTGGACAGCCACTTCCATGGAGGGTTTGTCTCCCCATGCTTAGACACACAACAACCCAGTTAGGGTCCTACCCCAGTGCTCTGCTCTTCTGCCCAGGGACTCTGCATGTAGCAGTGAGACATCCTCATGGGCATCCCTGTGCCTGAGTGTCACTGTCTATGGACAAATGTAGCACACTTTGACAATTTAGGTTGCCTGTGAGTCCCAGAACAAATCATGCCAGCTGGTTTGTATCAGCACTGCTCTTTTTCCTGATCTTTCCCTCAGGGAGCCATCCAAGGTGGAAGTCTCTTCATCCCTGTGCATGGCTGTCCATGGCATGCTCACAACTGCCCAACGCTGTGATGGCACCTCCATTACTAAACTCACTAGTAATCAGAACTACACCCAGAGATGAGTTAGTAATACTTAATCCAAATTGATTTCAACTGACTTGCAGCACATTTAAGTACATAAAGGCATTAGTAGTCACTATCAACTGCAAATAAAGCTATTAATGGCCTTGTAAGTGCTGGAGAATGTATTTACATTATTGTCAGCAATTGTGCAAGCATTTTATACCAACAAAGATCTCAGCAAGCATGATCTAGGGAGGTCACTGAAAGGGGAAATCACAAAGTAATGCTAGCCTCTGGATTTTTTTCCCCCATTATTCTTTCTCATAGAACTGCAGCTATTAAAATGTCTTGTTAAATACATGTTTTTAAAATAAGTGCCCACTAGCTCTAAATTTACTGTCCCTTAGTATCCTTTTAAAAGCTATGCTTGTGCAAGGAGATAAACCAATCTAACTGCATCATTTCAGAGTTTAAAGAAATACACTTTGAGCTGCAGTGGCAAGGTTTTCTTGTTGTTAACTGACTGTAATCGTATCAGTGCATTTCTTTCCACTTCCAGATGATGGTACAGAAAACCACTGGGGAAGGATTTCTTACCAGTGCAAGTGTAGGTGGAAATACTGAAAGAAACACTATGCTGAAGCTCTGTCAGTAGTACAGGCTTGACTACACTCAAGAAACTGAAGAAATCAGCATAAAATTTTTGCAATAGATGCTGTTCACAAATTGCTGTTAGCCAGAAAAGGCTGAAACTTGGATTCCAAGCCTACCAATCCTGCACCTCCCTATCGACTGCTGATATGAATCACTGGTCACAGCTCTAATTGACTGATTACACAAAAGCACTTTGCAAAATCAGGGCTAAGCCTCTACAATGCATGAGCTGCAGTTCCTAGCGACTGGCTCCAGTGGAGCTTCAAAGTTTGCCCAGAGTCCCCAAAATTGAATTTACTGACTTAAAAGTAAAACTCGAGGGATTTGTCCTGTGCATTTAGAGAGGCTGAAGGAATAATGAATAGGCCTGGCAGCCAGATGAAACGTTAATTGCCAGGGTATAAATTGAGCAGCAGTGCTTAAAAATATATTTTTCTGTCTGGCTTTGAGTGAAAGAAAGGGTTTAGATCAGAATTGGTGTTAAGGTTGGGAGATCAGCTTTTGATTTGCCGATAGCAAAATTCAGATGAAGTTCAGGAAGAAAACTGATAGCACAAACGAGCACGCCTCTGCAGCAGGATTTCATTGATGGGGCTGTGAGCTTGTTCCCTTTTACCTATCTGAAAACTAATGAAATGAACTGGTAACACGTCTACCTATTTACACTGTAATCAGCTCTAACGCTGCAGATGGCCTTGAGACATCTTTTCGTCTGTTGCATGGAAAAGAGGAAGAAAAGCAGAGGCAGAGAAAGGAAAGCATCATTAAAAAATCCTGGTAGTCATTAAAGATCTGAATATCAAACTGCTTCGTTGTCAGAATGACTTAGAAACAAGCCATCTCACTTCCAGTGTGCCCTATGATCTCCTGTGGCAAATGGTAGAGTATCAGATCAGGAGAGCAGAATTTATGTAATAAATTAGTCACATCAAGCATAATAAGATTTTATGTTCTATTTCTGCAGCACCATGCCTTCCTTTTCATGAAGGCTAGGGTATGTATCAAAAGACCCTCAGAGTTTTCATGGGCATTTCAGCAGCCCAAGAACAGAAGCCATTATACCACTGCAACCTAATAAATTCTACCAAACTGGTGGGTTTTTCTTCCTCTTCTTCCCCTTCTTTTGAAATTCAGAGAGGAGATAAATGAGTTAAAATAACAAGGAGGAAAATTACCTTCCTGCAAATCTTTGCCAACTTCTACTTCATGGAAAAAGACAAATGTAATTTGGGACAGAGGATTTGTATTAAAATGTGACCCCTTTACAACTGGAATGTCCATAACGGGTGGCAGTTGAAAGATCTGTTTTATAACCCTGTCACTTCTTTAACAGCCTCCCATGCAATAATTCCTGCATTCAATTTCCTGTACATGTGTACAGACAGCTTGCCCAAGGGAACCAGGTTCCCCTACAATCCTCCTTCTTTTCCAGAGCACTTGTGATTTCCAGTCACTGGAAGGGGGAAGAGGGGGGGGAAACCCCATTAAAAATAACACAATAACACTTACTGTATTTATGAAGCAATGAGCATGTTTGCATTCTTTGCTTCCAGTGGAATGGAAAAGGTCATGGCCTGATCCCACTGGGCTGTGTGAAAACTCTGCCAGCTCAAGGACAAGCTCCCCTCACCAGGGAGAGCAAAGCTGTCCCTTATGGCATCTGTCAGATACAGATGGGAAACACCATATTCTACTTTCCCCTTCCATTTCTTCCAGTTGGAGAAGCAGCCCAGGGAAGGAGAAGAGGAAAGGGAAGAGTTAAACTCAGCCTTGCAGCCTACAGGGACAGTCCTAAGCCAACTATGGCAAGAGATGGTAAAGATGTCATTCAGTTACAATATTAATCATCCTCACAGTAGTCCTGGACTGTCATGGCACACACTGTATAACTTACAATTTATTATTTGGCATGGGAAATCATAAGGAAATCCTTTACTTAACAATGGAAAGTGTTTTCAGCCTGTTTGATAACTGACACTTCCTTGTCTATTGTTGTTGGGTTTGATGCAGGAACTGCTGGAGGGAATTGGGAGCCCAGGCTATGCCCAGAGGACTGACCAGACAACTGATCAACCTCTTCTGGCTCAGTAATTCATTCAGAGTAATAAAAATAAATCAGCTATTGAACTACATACAGAAATTTTATACAGTCAGTTATCTCTGCTAACTAATGCTCCAGGCTTTCAGAGCTGGCATTGGGCAGATAAGGAGCCCTGGTGATTTCAGGAAAACCACTTATGCCTTGTGCTAGGCTCAAGTGTTGGTCTCATCAGCATTGTGGCTCTGAAGGGATGTGTCATGCAGTGCTTTTGCACTTGAATAATAGAATCATAGAATCACAGAATCCCAGGGGTTGGCAGGGCCCTCCAGAGCTCCTGGGGTCCAGCCCCCTGCCAAAGCAGCTCCCCAGCTCATATTGCACAGGGCGGCGTCCAGACGGGGCTGGAATCTCTCCAGAGAAGGAGACTCCACACCCCCTGGGCAGCCTGTCCCAGGGCTCCCTCACCCTCACTGGGGAAAAGTTCTGCCCCAGGTTGGGGTGGAACTCCCTGTGCTCCAGTTTACAGCCATTGCCCCTTGTCCTGTCCCCACAGACACTGAGAAGGGGCTGGCCAATTCCCCCTGCATCCCATCCTTCAGATATTGATAAACACCAATTAGGTCCCCCCTGAGTCTTCTTCTCTCCAGGCTGAACAGCCCCAGCTCACTCAGCCTGTCCTCACAGGGGAGATGCTCCAGGCCCTTCATCATCTCCGTAGCTCCTCTGGACTCTCTCCAGGAGATCCCTGGCTTTTTTATCCCAGGGAGCCCAGAACTGGACACAACACTCCAGGTGGGGCCTGACCAGGGCAGAGCAGAGGGGGAGGATCCCCTCCTGTGACCTGCTGCCCACACTCCTCCTGATGCCCCCCAGGATCCCATTGTCTCTCTCAGCCCCCAGGGCACACTGCTGGCTCATGGCCAACCTGTCACCCACCAGGACCCCCAGGTCCTTCTCCACAGAGCTCCTCTCCAGCAGCTCATCCCCCAGCCTGTCCTGATCCCAGCAGTTATTCCTCCCCAGGTGCCAGACTCTCCCCTTGCTCTTGTTGAATGTCATGAGGTGTCTCCCTGCCCAGCTCTCCAGCCTGGCCAGGTCTCTCTGGATGGCAGCGCAGTGTCCTGTGTGTCATCTATCTTGCAGTGGATGATAATACTTCCACTCCACCACTGCTGGCAGATGAAACTGTAGTCATTGCAGTATGAAAATGCAGGTCATCTCTATTTAAATTCTGCTTGTAGCTCCATATCTATACATATGTATTCCATAATATCTAACAGCTCCTCAGCCTTAAGTGTAAACTGGTGTTAAGGCTTTGAGCTAAGACTAGATTCATTCTTGGGTTTGGAACAGAAATCTCCCCTGGTTTTGGCATAGTCACATTCTCCTGTAGTTATTGAAAGTCCCTTTGTCCTTATGAGGGTGAGGATGGTCTCCAGGACACCTAAATGTTGCATTTCAAGGCATTTCCAGATGTAACTGGAGCACAGATGGTGGGAACAGCTCAAAAAAATGATGCACTTTTGTTTTCTTTTTTTTTTTCAACAGACAGTAACTGTCTTAGAAACCATTTAGCCAAGAAATGCTGCTCACTGCACCCAAATACAGTAAGAAATCCAACAAAGCAGTCAAGATATCAATCAATTTTCCCAATTCCTTTAAAATACATCAAGTGATGTGGCCAAATAAACTCCCATCTAGGTAATTTTTGTTGACACAGTAGCATACACAGCCTAAAGAAGCTGCCTTCTTTGACTTGCTTCAGTCAGCAATGAAGTAAATGGGCCTTAGCTCTCCGACTACATTATCAGTGAGAGCAGTAGCATGGTTGCTGTGCCATTTATCTCCTGTGCTTCCTGGCATGTCCTTCATCCTGCTGTCACAACAGGTATTTCTGTAGTTGGAGACACTCTGCAGTGAGCACAGCAGCCCAAAGCAGGTACATCTATGGCAAGAGGGAACTGAGAAACAGAGCACAGCCTGAAAAAAGGGTCCTTGTTTCACCTTTACCTCCTGAGAAGGCAGGAGCATGCTGACAGCACCCTTTACATCACAGAGCTTAGGTAATTTCTTATACAGCCCCCAATCAGCATGAGTCAGAAGATGGGGAGCAGCATTGTGCATTAAGTGCTTTTTAGTTTTTCAGAAAAAAGGAGCAAGCCCTGCTGTGTCCTACATTTCCCAAAATGCCCTCAAGGATAAAGAGAATCCAGGCACTTTCCTCTGGAGCAGGGTACCAACAGAGCACAGTTGTCAGCTGTAAAACCTCACAAGAGTCTTCTAGCTGGCCAACCACAGAATCACAAACTGATTGAGGTTGGAAAGGATCTCAGGTGATTGTCTTGGTAAACTCCCCTCTCAAGCAAGGACACCTGGGGCTGGTTGGCCAGGACTATGTTCAGCTGGCTTTTGAGTATCTCCAGGGATGGAGTGTTTCCTAATGCTGAGTGATCCTCCTTTGTTTTGAGTTTGTGCCCTTTGCCTCTGGTCCTGTCTCCTTGGCCACCACTGAAAAGAGCCTGGCTACCTCCTCCTGGCACGCTTCCCTCAGGTATTTATGTACAATGGTAAGATCTCCCTGAGATTCTTCTTCAGGCTAAACAGCTTTCTCAGCCTTTTCTCATAGGGAGGATGCTCTAAACCCTTAAGCATCTTCCTGGCACTTTACTAGACTATCTCCAGTATATCCCTGTCTCTCTTGTACTGGTGAGCCCAGAACTAGACACAGTGTGCCAAGTGTGGCCTCAGGGGTGCTGAGGACCACCTCCCTCAACCTGCTGGCAACACTCCTGCTGATGCAGCCCAGGATGCCAAAGCCACATTGCTTGCAATTTGGTGTCCACCAAATTCAATTTGGTGTCCACCAGGTCCCCCAGCTCCTTTTCTTTCCAGCTGGGTGGCTCCCAGTATGCACTGGTACATGGAGATTTTCCTCCCCAGATGCAGAATTTTACACTTCTACTTGTTGAATTCCATGGGGTTCCTCCTCTTGGCCCATTTCTCCAACCTACTCAAGTTCTTCTGGATAGCTACACAATGACACAATCCTCTGGCAAATTTTCTGATGGTACACACTGCCTCATCATACAAATCATTAATGAAGATGTTAAACAGGACTGGACCCAGTAATGACCCCCTATGGTACACTGCTAGCTATTGGGTCTCCAGCTAGACTTTGTGCTGCTGATCACCACCCTCTGGGCCCAGCTGTTCAGTCAGGTTTTTACCCTTTCAGTCCTTTCAATACCCATTAGCTGCCTTAATTAGTGTTCAAAATCTTAGAACACAGAACTTACCTACTCAAAACTGTAAATCTGGCATTTGACAATTGAAGAGGGCAGATGTTTTATGGCCTCTTCTGAAGTGCCTGGAAGGTAATTTTGCTTTGGCCCACTGTGTGATGCAGATGAGGCACTGGACGTATGCAACAGGATGGACTTGGAACAGAGAAAGGGACCTCATCTTCCTCTCAGTGGCATGGCATCCCATCATGCTGCTTATCACCATGGCAAGGAGAGAGGAAAGAGACACCTGGCTCTTTGAGGAGGGGAAGCATGGCAGAAGAAGCAGAATAAAAGCAATTTTAACCAGCTTGTTATGCTGGTAGCACAGCAGCCTTTAAGGAGATGGTCCTTTCTTTTCTTTCTTTCCTTAGGATTTCATGTGGTGCACTGTAATGTTGGGGAGGGTCTAAAATGCCAAAAAAGTCTCCCTTCACCTCTGTCCATAACACTTGCAAACTGTCAGCCCCCCTGTTATGAGCTTGTTTTTCTTGTCAAGGACAGTGCTGACCACTTGTGCTGGCTAAAGAACCACAGCACTTGGTGCCAGAGGCAAACCTGCAACTGGAATAGTTACAGCTGTTGAGTCCTCATGCCAAAAAAATCTCCCCTTGCAGAGCCAGCAGCATTAGGCATTGTACATCTCTCTGTGCTGCCCTATCCATCCTATCACACCAGTTTGTGTTCCTGTGATGGTTTTAAATGCAGTGGTTGTTAGTCCCTTGAGTTGTTGGGCACAGCATCACCCAAACCACTGACAGCAGCTAGAATGTGAAGCTGGGCACGTTGGACTTTTCTTGGCCATTTTTTTCCCTTCTCCAGAATGTGCTAATTGAAAGATGTGCTCAATCAACAGGCAAATTTTGCAGGATGGACATATGTCACTAGTACACTAACACAGATGCTGCTGTCTTGCCACCAGACCAGGAAGCACCAAGCTGCTACGTGGCTGGCATGAAGCTTCCATTGCATGGTGCTGTCTCCTCCATAGTTTACATTATCATGGGTTACAGTGCACAGATCTTTTTATTCAGAGGATGTCAAGCTTGTAAATGCCAACTTTATGTTGCCAGCCAGGTGTTTGAGCAGTGATTGGACATGCATTCACCAGGTAGCTTCCTGGTCAAAACAGGTCTAGTTCTTAATGTTAAACCAAACCAAACCAAACCAAACCAAACCCAGGCTGATAAATGTTTTTATTTGTAACTTTTAAAACCTTGAGCCTGAGACATACAAATACATTGAGGAGTCTAGGTTCTGTTTAGGAAGGCAGCAGGAATTAAAATGCCTAAGTGATAGGCACTAAGCACCTTTTTGCTCCAAGGCCTAACATGTTATTGATACAAGGGATTGCCAGCAGGCTTATTCTGGGAAACGATTCATTCAGTTATTCTGAATTGTTACATTTTGTTCTGGTTGTGGATGCACTGGTAAAATCTGAAGGGACAGCTTGCCCTTTCCATGATAAATTAAACACTAATATGCTTTGGAAAGCAATAGGGAGGGATGGTGTAGGCTTTAGCAAAGCTGGGTTTCCTTCACATTCATTCCCAAATTCTTTATACATTTGTGGGCAAATCATCTTGTTAGTTTGAGTCTGTATTGCTTAAAGTATCAAAATATTTCCTTTCTCTGCAGTTCTTTGTCTGTCTTGTCTGCTCAAAAGGTTTAAGGTTTTCTCTGTGTGAATAGCGTGCAGTAGCATTAACAGGACTCCCAATATTAGATGGTGATTCTAACACTACTGCAATAATCATAGAATCATAGAATGGTCTGGGTTGGAAGGGACCCCATGGATAATAGAGCTCCAACCCCCCTGCCACAGGCAGGGACACCAACCTCCAGGCCTGGAGCTACACAAGGTTGCCCAGGGCCCCATCCAACCTGGCCTTGAACACCCCCAGGGACAGGGCACCCACCCCCTCTCTGGGCAGCCTGTTCCAGCCCCTCACCACTCTCTCTGTAAAAAACTTCCCCCTAATATCTAATCTAAACTTTCCTTCCTTTAGCTTCAATCCATTCCCCCTTGTCCTGCCATTGTCTACGCTTTCAAGAAGCTGATTCCCCCCCTGTTTCTCTGCTCCCTTCAGGGACTGGCAGGCTGCAATGAGGTCCCCCCACAGCCTTCTCTTCTCCAGGCTGACCCAGCCCAGCTCCCTCAGCCTCTCTTTGTAGGGCAGCTGCTCCAGCCCTCTGAGCATCTTCGTGGCTCCTCTGACCCCTCTCCAACAGCCCCACATCTTTCTTGTGTTGGGCCCCAGCTCTGGACACAGGACTCCAGCTGGGGCCTCCCCAGGGCAGAGCAGAGAGGGACAATCCCCTCCCTGTCCCTGCTGCCACCCCTCTGCTGATGGAGCCCAGGATCCCATCGCCCTTCCCAGCTGCCAGAGCCACTGCTGCCTCATGTTCAGTCTCTCCCCCACCACAATCCCCAAGTCCTTCTCAGCAGGGCTACTCTCAAGAAGCTCTTCTCCCAGGCTGTATCTGTGTCTGGGATTCTTCCTACCCAAGTGCAACACCTGACAATTGGCAGTGTTGAACCTCATTAGGTTCCCCCGGGCCCATAATAACTGTAGCCAGCTCCCCCTAAATCACCATATATTTGATGTAGCAGTGGAATTAGGCTAGAGAGAAATTTATCCAAGAGTCTTTAGCAGTGCTTTAGACATGAATGCCCTTTTTCTGTAAAGCGATAGTTGGCAGGATTAAGATTGGGAGGTTAATCTTTCCTAAGGGCTAACTCATTGTTTTCTCACGATTCCAAAATTCTTTGGTAAGAGACATGGTCTGGACAGCTCACCATTAGCAATTCTGGAATGGAAAGTTAACCGCAAAAGAGAGTCAGAGCTGGATATCTTGCAAAACTCCCTCAAATACTGATTTCCTTCTGAGTCTTTCTTCTAAAGATGCCAGACACATTCCTCTCCATGTCCAACAACTCTGTTTTCTGAAACAGGAACGCTTACACATACACATATCTGCACAGAGACACACACACACACACGTTCAGAAGAGACAATGTAAAGTCTCTGCCAAGGAACACGTACGCTGGAAAATATATTGATTAACTCGTTTTCTTATCAGAGGCTAAGAAAGCTTGCCCTTTGTTAGAAAGGGTGCTGCTCAGAGGGGAGGCTACTATCAAAGTTAATGATAATTAATTAGAGATCTTCAACGGTTTTCATTTGTTTCTGAAATGGAAAGTCATTCCAACAAATATTTGAGTCAGAAAGGAATTGTGCTGCTAGTCCTTCCCAGGAGGAGAAAGAGTTTCTGTCAAAGAGCTGGTGGAAAGTGAATAGGAAACGTGCCACTGGATGACTTAAACCCCAATGTCTGGAATTTAAAACAAGACCTATGCTAATACATACCTGGTATAAACACACTTCCAGCCTCTGCTGGCAAATATTTTCCCTCAAATCTAGCTATGTAACAAGTTAACGAAAGCTTTTTCTGTCAGAACCCAGTCTGTGGTTCAGCTTTGTGTCTACTGGACACCCAGCTGGTCTGGGGTCCTTCTAGGGGACCTTTGTTACCACCTCACCATTCAGTAGTTGGACTCAGGGGGAACTGGCTCTTGCCAGAATGAACCTTCCTCCATGAGGATTCAAGCATATTTATAGGCAAATATAGAGAGGTCTGGGCTTTATCTGGTTGTATCTTTCATACGTCGAGGTTCTGATGATTTCTTTCAGGGCAGCTTGTGCTCAGGATTGACCAGGAATAGAGGATACCCCCCACACTTCCACATAATCCATTCAGAACAGATGCAGAATGCATTTAGGGACAGAATTTATGAAACAACCTTGTATGAGGCAAAATCTGCTCCCATGGCAAGATCTGAGAGGTACATGCACATAAATGGAGCAACACTAGGCCAGCGAAGAGAGGTTCTGGAGAACGGCCAGCACACACAGTTAGAATCACAGACTGGTCTGGGTTGGAAGGGACCCCAAGGATCACAGAGCTCCAACCCCCCTGCCACAGGCAGGGACACCAACCTCCAGGCCTGGAGCTACACAAGGTTGCCCAGGGCCCCATCCAACTTGGCCTTGAACACCCCCAGGGACGGGGCATCCACTACTTCTCTGGGCAGCCTGTTCCAGCCCCTCACCACTCTCTCTGGAAAAAACTTCCCCCTAATATCCAATCTAACCCTTCCTTCCTTCTGCTTTAATCTATCCCCCTTGTCCTGCCAGTCTCTGCCCTTTGAACAAGCTGATTCCCCTCCTGTTCCTCTGCTCCCTTCAGGGACTGGCAGGCTGCAATGAGGTCCCCCCACAGCCTTCTCTTCTCCAGGCAGAACCAGCCTCTCTTTGTAGGGCAGCTGCTCCAGCCCTCTAATCATTACTCCAGCCCAGTTGTGGGATGACATTTATCAGTCATGCCCCACATTCTTCCATTCTTCCATCCTGTTAGAAGTGAAAGTCTTATTACTTGGAAATTGTTGGTTCTGCTTCCAGTTCCTAAACAATTCTTAAAGAGGGATAGCTCGGGTTATTTATGGCACAGCTGCAATCAGGAAAAATGGCTGTAAAAGTGTCATTGTGGATATCTGGTTCATGAACAGCTTTCTTCGCTCTGTTTACAAATCAGGGGAGCAGTCGCCCTCACAGGCTCAGCCAGGGAACTGAGATTTAAATGGGGTCATTTCTGGCTCAATAATCATTAGCAGTACTGAACTTTCTGCTAGGCACAGATTTATATTGGTAGGATCAGAGCCTCCAGCACATAAATTCTTACAAGGCCAGTACTGCCTCCACTTAATGTTTTTAAAGTATCTCACTGAAAGGGGCCTCAGAGCCATATTATATCAGAATTAAATGTTATTTTTAAATCAGTGTGTTCCTGAATCTGTTCTGCAGCTTTGGCCAACCTCAGGCATTAGAGCTGATAGAAAAACAATAACTTAATTGTACTGGCTAATTCATGCTGGACACCTTTACATGAGGCAGTGACCTGATGTCATCTGAGACAGAGAAAATAGAGGAGAGAAAACTCTTTGAAGCTTTGACTAGGAAGTCCAAATTTGGGGGAAAGGATTTTGTTCCATACAAATTTGGTTATTGTGAGTTTGGGACTGAACTGTATCATTATTTTTTATAGTGCTATAAAATGAAAAACTCTTTTTAACAAATCCAGTTCTAGCTGTCCCTTTTGGGTTGTCAAGTCCAAGCATGCTGTGCACAGGATAAAATTAGCCTGACGCACAAGCTAGTGAAATAAATGGACTTTTAATGATGCTCAGGGTGCTCAAAGAAAAGAGTAGCCAATGCAAAAAAACCCCCAGTATTAGAACTGGAAGTCAAATAAAATTTCTTCTTGCAAATGACTTTTTGGCTTGTTTCTCATTTTATCTCTGGATGTTTCTTGTTGGTTTTTTTTTCTTGGTCTTTGATTGAATTATTCTTCATAGAATCCAGGGAGGTAAACCTGCTGCAGGCACAAACTTCCCTGACTATCTGATCTTCTCACCCTGTCCCAAACAGCTGCCATTTCCTATGTTCCCTCACAAGAAACAGCCTTGCCAGCTCTCCCCTGGCCCTCTGCCATGCCCTCACGGCTGTCTGGTGAGGATGTCCTTGGGCCAAGTGGGCTGTGGACTGAGCAGGCCAAGCCTCAGACAAGATGGGGGTCAGGAGACCTCTGATCTTCTCCCTCTTTACTGTAAAGGAATGTAATTCAATTTTCTGTCTTGCTTTTTTATTGGAAGTGGAAAAACTCTTCTGGATCCCACTAACTTCTGCTCCTGGCTCTTTCTCTTCAAGAAAGAGCAAGTTCACTCCTGAGCTTCAAGAGCCCTTTGCTTAGGAGCTGTCATTTTAAGAGGAACTTGTGTGGCTTTAAATCACTTCAGTACCTAAGTGCATATAATTTGTAAAAAGCACAAGTCTCATGCTAACTATGCACATCCTGTGGTTGTTGACATTGAAAGGCTATCCTTCTCCCATGATGGAATGGCAGGACAATGGGGAATGGATTAAAACTAAAAGAAGGAAGGTTTAGATTAGATATTAGGTGGAAGTTTTTTCCAGAGAGAGTGGTGAGGGGCTGGAACAGGCTGCCCAGAGAGGGGGTGGGTGCCCCATCCCTGGAAGGGTTCAAGGCCAGGTTGGATGGGGCCCTGGGCAACCTCGTGTAGCTCCAGGCCTGGAAGTTGGTGGCCCTGCCTGTGGCAGGGGGGTTGGAGCTCTGTGATCCTTGGGGTCCCTTCCAACCCAGACCAGTCTATGAGTCTATGAGTCTATGTACTGAAGAAGGGAAATGAATCACAAAACACAAGCCTCTGTGAGTTGGACAGAGTGTTTGTCGCTATCTTGATTCAAAGAAACTTTTGGCTCTGAGGCCTAGCTCCATTTGAGCTGGTGGCAACCTTCCCACTGCCTCCAGTGGCACTGAGCTTGGCTCTTGGACATTTATGTTGTTAAATGGAGCTGATACTCCCTGGGTGAGCCAGGAGAAGTGTCCCCTCCAGCCCACAGGGTCATGGGGTCTGACTCTCATTGACTCAAACATGCAAAACAACACCATCAAAAGCTCATAAACAGTGGCAAAGGCTGGAGGTTAAAAGAAATGCCTGCATGCTTCACAGAAATCCAAAAGCAGTTGTGCAACTAAAAACACATTAAAGCATGAGTCAGCCCAGTGTTTGGAGGGAAAACACGTCCTGTGGTGGACAGATACAGTGGATAGATGGACCACATGGCCCACTGCCATACTAAAGTGTTGCTATTTTAGGTCCCTTATAATATAGTATTTGCAAAGCAATCCTTTCAAACCAACTTTTGTGCCATGAAGTGGGGTGTAACTTCCCCACAGGTTGTGGCTCTGCCCCAGATCTCATTAATTCTCCTGTTACACTCTGAGTTTTCCACATCCCCTTTCTCTAACTTTGCTCCCATTTTTCTTAACACTGCCCTTTTTTTGCTGCCTCCTCCCTGCTCACGCCTCCTTAACCCCAATGTTGGCAGTTACTCTCTTGTTACTTTTCCATGGGCCTGTACCCTTCTGTCCAGTTAAACAAGTTATTTATGGAACTCTGTTTAAGTGTTGCCTTCTTCTCACCTGATCTCACACTCCATGTTTTCTTCAACCCTGTGTCAGTATCAGAGCTTGATCATTTGCAATGGTATTATTATTAATTGTTCTGCTATGAGCCCATATTTATGCAAGGGTTTTTCCAGTTTAATCACTATCCTCACCTAAGCAGTTGGATTAACTCTTCCTTTGCTTTTCTGAGGAGCATCTTTGTTAAATGCTCTTCTCCTTAATGCAGAAGCCCAGAGGAAGCTCAGCTGTTAAAGATCATACTTGGGAAGAGCTGGAAAAGTGAAGGTGAGTCAAGCCACTGATGAAAGATTGCTTTATAGGCAGCATTTGGCTGGTCATCTTCTACTAACAGGTGAAGTCAATAGCCTGCTGCTTACCTCGTCACACAGCTGTAAACCTCATGCAGCTTGTGACAACATCTACAGCAGTTGGTATGTGGAGAAATACAATTTCAGCTCTAAAATTTTACACACTGGTGTTATGAACTGTGAAACTATGGCAGCCTTCCATCCAGAAACAGCTGGATTTGCATGTGGATGAAGTAAACCCTGCATTTTACATCTATGCTTGTCTTATCTACTGTAAGGTAAGGATTTCTGGAAAATAGATCAGTCACTGCATGCTGCAATCCTCACACTAAGTGTCACAGAAAGTCATGAAATTATGGTATGTATCCCATGATCCATCTGCATGTAGATTTTCAGACCCAGCTTTGGCATGTTGCCTTGGAAAATGTGAGTTTTTAGGTGAATGAACCATTTAGTTGTTAAAATGCTACCTTTTTGCAGAGCATGATTAACTGTGTCTTGGATGCCAATCAGCTCGCTAAGTGAAGAGAAAGAACAGACAAAACTCTTGGAGTGTTAAAAAGCCCAGTAACTGCTATCCACTTTCCTGCTTTCCTTAAGCAGCCAGCCTGGTGGGGAGGTGGTTTTTCTCTCCTTGCAAAAACACTTGTGAGATGCAAAGCTGGAGCAAAGCAGCTTCCAGCAGCAGAAAGTCACTTCTTACCTAAGAGCACGACCTAACTTGGTGAAGACAGAAATGAAAAATAAAAGCTTAATATTTGGCTCCCAAGTCCTTCTGGAAGGCTTGAGATTATCTTTGGATGTGTCAAGAAAAGCTTTCAGGACAGACCCCAGGTCCAAACATTTCTGAAGTGACTAGCAGTTTTGTGAAGGTCAGCTGTGTCATGCCCAGCTAGGTAAAATGTTATCTGGAAACTCACCTTGTGAGAAATCAGGCCTTTTGCAGGAATGGAAGGAGATAATAACTCTGTCTACATGTAAAAGTCTACATATAAAATTCTACATAACCCTACATGCAAAAGCACTGAGCACTGAGCACTGGGCTCCATCAGCAGAGGGGTGGCAGCAGGGACAGGGAGGGGATTGTCCCTCTCTGCTCTGACCTGGGGAGGCCCCAGCTGGAGTCCTGTGACCAGAGCTGGGGCCCAACACAAGAAAGATGTGGGGCTGTTGGAGAGGGGTCAGAGGAGCCACGAGGATGCTCAGAGGGCTGGAGCAGCTGCCCTACAAAGAGAGGCTGAGGGAGCTGGGCTGGGTCAGCCTGGAGAAGAGAAGGCTGTGGGGGGACCTCATTGCAGCCTGCCAGTCCCTGAAGGGAGCTTATAAGCAGGAGGGGATTCAACTTTTAAAAAGAGCAGATAATGGCAGGACAAGGGGGATGGATTAAAACTAAAGGAAGGAAGGTTTAGATTAGATCTTAGGGGGAAGTTTTTTACAGAGAGAGTGGTGAAGTGCTGGAACAGGCTGCCCAGAGAGGGGGTGGGTGCCCCATCCCTGGGGG
Organism: Zapornia atra; assembly: GCA_013400835.1. Taxonomy (NCBI): domain Eukaryota; kingdom Metazoa; phylum Chordata; class Aves; order Gruiformes; family Rallidae; genus Zapornia; species Zapornia atra. Next base: position 118,708 of record VZTU01009853.1, read on the forward strand.
TGTTCAAGGCCAGGTTGGATGGGGCCCTGGGCAACCTTGTGTAGCTCCAGGCCTTGAGGTTGGTGGCCCTGCCTGTGGCAGGGGGGGTGGAGCTCTATAATCCCTGGGGTCCCTTCCAACCCAGACCATTCTATGATTCTATGATCCTTCTCAAAGCTCCCTCCATGTCTTCCCAGTAAGACATCTCTGCAAGATGATTCTCATTTCAGCATGAATGTCTTGACTGCATTAGAATTTGAGATGTTTTTGTATTTCTGTTATTGAGGTTTAATTGCTTTCAGCAAAATCACTCACAGTGGAAAACTGATAGAAGTTTAAGCTTTGTTGCTTATTTCAACTGCACTGAGATTTCTCACAAGTGACATCTTGGGCATCAGCCTGTCCCTTCAGAAAGGCCTAGGAAATCACAGATGTGAAGACACAGCAGGCTTTAATCTGTGTTCACTGCTCGCACCTCAAAGTTGGCTCCATGCAGAAAAAACAATTGTCCCCTCCCCATAGGACAAATGAGGAGTTTCCTGCTGAGATCAGTGGGGTAGGAACAGTAGAACTGAAGAGAATGTCCATCTCAAAAACTCATTCTGATTGTACATACACTAGCTCAGATCTGGAGTGGGTCTGAGGGAAAGACTCCACAGCTTAAAACTTGCACTTAAGTTTGAAGGCCAATCTTAGTAGTATGGGAGCTAAAACTGACCAAGCAGATTAAACATTGCTGTGCAGTTAGCTACAGAAATCAGCAGTGATTTCTCTGCTGCAGCAAGGTCTTCAAGGCTAGTCTGCTTTTTCTCCAACTCTCATATGAACAGTGGGTGAAAGCACACACCAGAAATGTAGGACTCAGAATCTGAGACTGAAAACCAGCATTCCTCCTCCAGCTCATCTCTCCCTGTCTCCCCTGTCCTGATGGATATTTAAGCGTTCACAGGAAGTGTGAAAACATCAATAGAGGTGCATTGCTCCAACAGCTTAAAGGCTATCTGATCTTGCAAAGCATGAACTGATAGTTCAGCTCAGATGAGCTGAAGGGGAGGTTCTTTGCATGGCCACTCAGCTGACCTTGAAAGGCCATGCCCCTGGTTGTTTGAATACCTCTGTGCTTTGGTCCATAGGCAAGAGAGGGAAAAGTGCTGGTGTTGTAATCCTGTGAGGTTCATGCACGTTTCCAGGTGTCTTAGCTCTGCCAGGGCTTGGCAGGCTTGCTTAGAATTTCTGATGGAAAATTAGGCATCTTCTGAGACAAAGGTTGGAGCACTTCAGTGAAGCCTGCGTGCTGAATTCGGGCCCTTGCTCATCCAGCCCTGATGGCAAGGCCTTTCTGTAATTCAATCCCTTCATTTCACTGAAATGCTGCTCTAAAATTCAGACTGGCCAAGAAAAAGAGCTTGGATTCAGATGGTAAAAAACCCCCAAGGACCTCTGCTGCACCACCACTTCTCCAACCACCATAGTCCAGATGTGCAAGAGGCACACCTCTTCAAACTTCTTGTGGCCTACTCAGCACTGTACGAGCTAATTATATTTCTTTCACTGAAGAACATTTCTTCCAGCAGCTTGTCAGGGCAGGACACTTGTCAGTCAAGGAAAAAGCTTTGATTATTGATCCTTTGTGGATGAATAAGGGCAATAGCAGCAACACACCAGCTCCAGACTCCAAGTTGGCTTCCACCCACTTCTACTACACTTTTGACACTCACTCTGTTTAGGCCTTTTTTTCACCCCCAGAAATTGGCAGGAGAGCAATGGAAAACAGACCACGTTCAACATGTAAGAGTGTTTACTCTTGTCATGACACAATTTGGGATTTTCCATTTAAGCTTGAAAAACAAACCCTAAACAGAATTTATTAGGAAAATAGTAGCTATGAGGTAAACTTATGTCAACAAATGCCAAGAGGTCAAGCAGACAACGCATGATGTTTTGGTTGAATATCCTCTGTGTGTTCCTAGAAGCAGCGCAAAAAACTGTCTCACAAAGTATTTGCTGGAGCTTTATAGTGACTGGGGAATATAAAAAGTCCAGAAAGTTCCTGAAAGCAAAGCATTATTCTGCTTTGTTGTAACAGAGGTCTTTTCTTCACACACCAAACCCAGGAGGTTCAGATGCCAGGGCTGGAGAATGGCTGGGATGCCAACACAGACATGTTGCCAGCAGGATGGAGGCCAGGCTGGTGCCACAGACATCCCCATTCCAGCCTGGGTGGAGAATAACTGACTTTTCCCATGCTTCTCCCAAATTAAGTAGTCATAATTCCTCCGGAAAACAGTCCTAAACCACCCCGCCTCAGTGAGAGAGTCACAGGCGTTGCTGGTGAAAGTACTCTGCTTTCATTAACAGAGGCAGCAATCTGCTCAGCCAGCAAGAGGGGAAGCAAGACTCAAAGTGAAAGCTGAGCCTGAGGGAGAGAAGGGTAACTCTCTTACTTCAAGTAAGGGTCATATGTTGTCCTCAACAACCACGAACCTGTATGATGCGCCTCGCTCGTTTTAATCTCCTCCTCATTTTTACTCTTGCCTTGTTTTTTACTCCATGAGTTGTGTTTTAAAGAAGAATTTTGCATCTTGTGAGATTCATAATGAATATCACAAATTAAACCATTCCTTTGTTTGGGCAGCAGCTGAAGCCTGAGGAGATCTGATGTCAGAGCTCCTGGGCACCTAATTCACACTGAAACCTGTCAGGGGACAGCCACTGCTCTGAGCAGATGTCCTAGGGCAGGTTTCCACTCAGACCAGTTGGGATGTAAGGGAACAGCTAGCTTCCCCTTAGAGCCCAGGGGCTGTAGAATAACCTTTTACAAGAGGAGGAAGAAAGGTAAATCCCAGGTGCTGGTAATGTTTTACACACATTTGTGTCAGGTAGATTGAGATGTAAGGATCTCCAGGCTTTGGATGAGCATTTAATCAAGATCACAGAATCACAAGGTTGGAAAAGACCTTTAAGATCAACTCCAACCGTTCCCGTCCTGTGCTAAACCATATCCCTAAGTACCTCATCTATGCTTTAGTCACCAGGCTATCACTGCCCCAGACTCATATTTAGCCTTTCCTTTGGGTTAATTAAAGTGGTTATCCTTATGTTGACTGGTCCACACCATTGTTAGGTGATCTGTGAGGTATTTAAGCCATAGTTCCAAATCACAGGCCTGTATTCCTCTCTAGCAGCTAAGCATCTAAGGCCCATTCTAAGGTGACTGACCGCCTTTCTAACATCTAAATCCTTTATTAGTTCTCAGTAAGAGATTCTAAATATGCCTAAAAATGTGATAATTAGTCTCAGGGAAAATCTTATTCCTTCTGTGAAGAGTCACACCCACACCTCTTCAACACCAGCACAACTTTCTTGCAGAGATTAAGTGCTTGGTTGGGGCATTCATCAGTGGTGGAATCTCAAATCCACATCTTAGGTATTTGCCAGGAGGATTCAATTTGAAATACAGAGAATTTAGAGCTTTAAAAAGTCAATTTTGAACCACTTGATCCAGCCACTGCTGGTGGAGCACAGAGCTGTAGGACTAGAGATGAATAGGACAGCAAAATCTGGTCCTCTCTGACCTGGGGGAGTAGAGAGCTTCCAGCAGAGCCCAAACTCTGCCTTGGGCACCGTGGCCAGAGCTGGCTGGTGTGTGGAGGCATTCCTAACACAATCCCACAGCGGATCCCAACAAAAAGACAAATGGAGGTCAGTGCACTTCATCACCCTGCAGTTCTTTGATGCTAGCCCCCCTCCATTCACCCACACAACCCCTTGATGTAAATGGGTCAAGACTCACTCTCCATATGGGGCAGTGCATGCTATTTTTAATTTTTGAAAGTTAAACCAGCTCTGAAGCTGGATTAGTGGTGGTAGATCCCCCTAAACTATAGGCACGTAAACTGAGGGTGGACAGCTGCTCCGACGTTCCTGGCTGGGAATCCAACCCTTAAACACACTAGATGCACATAAATGGCTTCTTGGCTGCCCCATTTATGCCCATCTGTTAACAGTGGCACACTGCCTGCTTAGAAGTTGGTCAGATCTTTGCCCTTGGGTAATATACCAGGCAATGGTGGATATATAAGGAGAGCCTGCATGCAGTGGCAAGAGATCTTTTTCCCAGGAAGTGCCTTCTGCTTTGCCTGAACCTTGCTGTTTGGTGTGGTGGGGCATCCTTACACTCCAGGCACACCTTCTTTATTACTGGTCCCTTAATAAGCAAGCAAACTGAGGAGAAGAAAAGGAGCCTGTGGACTTCATGGAAAGTTCTGGCTGTCAACAATGAGCCAGGTTGTATTACAGAGCATTCCCGAAATACATGTGGTCACCAATGGGGACATCAACATGACAGTTCCACCCACAGCCATTCTGCATAACGCGCAACAGGACCAGGGGGCAAATCAAATTTCAAAGGATTGCATACATCTGAGCCCAAGATACCACTTGTACATTTGCCTCAAGAAGAGAGCCAAGGGACATAACCCTTTCTGGTTTTTAGCTGGGTACATGATGACCTTTCACTTGGGAGCACAATGACATGAATAACTATGTTAGGTGAAAAGCAGGGACTTTCTTGTGTCCCTTTCAGGTATGTCCATTTCCCTTTGCACCAAGTGGGAGAACTCCCTTAAAACGAAGACTGGGAATTTTATGGGCTTCTCTTTCCCCTCCCCCCCAAATGTTTTTTTGCCAGAAGCAAAGATCTTGAGGTTATAGGACAAGTAATATTTGGCTTGATGTAGAAGAGGGCATGCGCTGGTCTGACTTTGTATTTGCAGTAACACTGAGGGACCTCAGCTGAGATCGAAGCCGTACTCATTCTTCAGGAAAGCTTCTGTCCTGGGAAGCATAAAACATAAGCAAATAATAGGGAAGAAGGCAAAAAAAGAATATTATCCTACAGCTAACTACCAAGAACTGGATAAAATGACTTGTGTGTGCTCACAACAGGAAGTTTTACTTTAGCAAAGGCACTATAAATCCCTCCCTCACTTTATCTATGAGATAAATCCTCCTATGTTAGAATTGTCTTGAATACATTTGTACTAATGCAGGTCGGTAACCTTTTGATGCCTTTCTCTCTAAGCCTTTCCCACCACCTCATGATTCTGCTTCAAGTTGATTTATTTAGTTCAGCAAAAAGCTTAAGGAAAACAAGATTGTTTCCATGTCATCTTGGGAGCTGTGGTTAGGGGAAGGATCCTCCAGGATCCGGGAACCTGACTCAGGGGAGCAGGAGCGTGCTTGGTTCAGTGCACGGTGTCTTTGAGGATGCTACAACTTTCTCACTCTACTCTACTCTCCCAGTGAATCTGGACCTATTCCTATGCTGCCTGCAAAGCAGCTTCCAAACCCTGTGTGAGCTCTGGTGCCCAAATGAGTGCAGGGGGTCAGTGAAGCAACGCAAGCGCGCTCAGCTCCACCACCTCGAGGGCAGGCGGTTGGCAGCCCTTCAGAGGCCATTCTTGCACGATGATACACATGTCCCCAAGGGTAGGTCTTGGAAGGGTAACCGAATGTCTAGATCCCACTGAAATCCTATAGTCTCCTTGTCCCCCAGGTCTCCATATAAATTGGGAATAACAGGAAATCTCTAGCTTAGAGCAGTGCTCTGAAGCACTTAGGTACTGATGTAATCACAGCTATTTATGTGCTTCAGGTGGACAGCCCTGACGTATTGCTCACCACAGCCTCTAGTGCATGTACATTTCCCTGCAACACACTGGCCCGTATCCCACCACTAGCAGCTACTCAGAGTGCACTCTGAGACTTTCTGGTGAAACCTCTGACGTTCAGTCACCAGGATGAGATAACATTTGAAACAGAGAGAAGGTCCACAGCTTTCTCACACCAGGGAGAAGCCCTTGGTGTGAACTCCTGTCTCTAGGAGCGAGGTGCAGCATGCTGTCCCTCAGACCTCTGAGTCTGTCTCAGCCCCAGAAGCCAAGAGTGGAGGTTTCTGACCATAGGCCATTTCTCTCACTCCAAGTCTGGCAAGCCCAGTTTCCCCTTACACATTGTGCTCACATCTTACCATATGAGAAAATTTTACTCTAGCTGCCATTGCATAAACAGAAGGTTTTGTTCTTTCTTGCCAGGGAGTGTTTTTTCTCTAATTGGATCCATAAGAATGCCCTTACTCCTGAGATGAGACAGACCTTTGCCAAGACTAATGTCTGCAGAGAGGAGCTAACCTCATTTGTACTTTACAGAGTCATGCTTTTAATCCAGCAAAAGGCTTTTATCATTGTGTTATTTGGATGAGTGATATGGGGTGGAAGCCACCTAAGTGTCCTAATAATTCTAAAGCAGTTAGTGGCATAAACTCTTCTTCCTAGGAAACCTTCTTTTGGTCTTGTGTCTGCTGGCTGCATTGTGTAAAATGCCTATCCTAACAGATACCATACAACACCAGTTGGTGAGCACCTTGGTGGTGTCACAGCTAGAGAAATGCCTCAGTCTGGCAGGATTTAGTGGCAGGTGAGATGTGTCAGTGTCCAGCACTGTCGCAGTTTAGCTGGATGTGCACAGGGTGCACTTGATATATTAATACATGCATACACAGGGGTATCCAGCAAACTATCCCTCCCCTATGAAGAGAGGCTGGGGGAGCTGGGCTGGTTCAGCCTGGAGAAGAGAAGGCTGTGGGGGGACCTCATTGCAGCCTGCCAGTCCCTGAAGGGAGCAGAGGAACAGGAGGGGAATCAGCTTGTTCAAAGGGCAGAGACTGGCAGGACAAGGGGGATGGATTAAAGCTGAAGGAAGGAAGGGTTAGATTAGATATTAGGGGGAAGTTTTTTCCAGAGAGAGTGGTGAGGGGCTGGAACGGGCTGCCCAGAAAGGGGGTGGGTGCCCCGTCCCTGGTGGTGTTCAAGGCCAGGTTGGATGGGGCCCTGAGCAACCTTGTGTAGCTCCAGGCCTGGAGGTTGGTGTCCCTGCCTGTGGCAGGGGGGTTGGAGCTCTATGATCCTTGGGGTCCCTTCCAACCCAGACCAGTCTGTGATTCTATGATTCTATGATCCATAACTTCTGTCAAAACATGTGTCAGGCAGTTCATAACAGACCCCTCCCAGCATTCCAGTCTTCCAGTCTCCTTAAGCACATGAAATATTCATGTAAAAGACCCCTCCTTCCCTGTGACAGTACCTTTTTGTATGCCTGGATCACTATGAAACTTCTACTGTGAACAGAAAAAACTAGGTGTTCCCACATCTGAACACCTGAAAGTCCAAGTCCTCATGGAAATCATGTCCCAAGACTTCAGAGCACACACAGGCAGCAGCTGAGCCAGGGCTGGAGCATCTCAGTTCTGCACTTAGGACCACAGGGAGTTTCCTATTCATTTCGTGGAGCTAGGTCAAGAGCACAGATACTTCTGTTTCAAAATGCACCCTACTCATTAAATTATATTTCTGTTGGCAACTGAGGGCCTTTGACCTCTCTGAGCAGCATGTTCTTTCCAGAAGAAAGTTTATATATAGACTGTCTAGTTCATTACCTCATAAGGGATCACTTCTTTGTTAAGAATAGACAGCACCTGAGCATAGTTAAAAATGAAAACACAAAGGAAACTGGCCCTTTTTGGGCAGAAAATCATGGATGTGAGCTTCAGCTCTGAGTGAAGTCACTGAACTGCTGTTCCTTATGGTGGCATGAGATGGGAAAGGCGTGATACAAAGCTGTGATGTGATGCTGACAAGTAATTGCTAGGGTTGGAATAACTCCTGCACCCTAGACCTGGAGAATCAAGGCTGCCAGTGCTGTCCAAACCATTTCTTAAAGACCTAAATGCCAAGCAGATCTAGCAATGCTTTTTGAGCCCATGTAGGTTTGAGAAACTCTTATCTTAGAGAATAATTGAATGCAGCTATGCTACAACTTCAGGTTGACTGTAGGAATGATGTAGAAGGGGGGAAAGCACAAGAATATGTCCAGGATGTCTGACTTACACAATACCTTCCAGAAGAAAGGCCAAGATTTCTAACTTCTTGGACATACTCACCCAAAAACTTGCCAAAGCTTTTCATTCTCTGTGCTGTGAACAGAAATAAGGTAATGGTAACGGGAGGTGAAATTCAATTAGGTGGAACAAAAGGGACCTTTTATGGATTTTCCATCATAAATCCTTTACTCAGATTTTTTTTTGGGGGGGGGGTGGGGGAAATCATACCATTTAAAGAAATGAGGCATAACATATAAACCAGTAATGGTGATTAAATAAGCATAAATCAGCACTTAGTGAAAAGTTGGTGCAAATGCAATAGCAGCACAATATGTCATTGTCCTTTTGCCAGGAAGACTGCTTAAAAGTAAGGGTGAAGAACTGCTCTTATTTAGGCATCATCTAGGCTCCAGATGGATGCCAAATGGCATTTGGGATTTTAAATCAGTCTGTGTTTAATGCACTAAGTTCAATGAATCTCAAGCAAGGGACCACTTTCATTCCTTAGACCCTCCACACTTAATTCATGCTGACTTCCATCTTTTCCTGACCCAATGTGATGAGGAATTTCAGGGCATAAATCTGGGCTTTGTACACTGGTACTGAGGAAATCAACTTCCACCCTACTGATGTCAGGGCAGCTGCTGCAGATTTAGACCCTGACTAGCCTCTTCATTATATTTTGAATTTTTCCCTGATGCATCTCAAAACCCTTTAACAGTTGCAAATATTGTCACACTAATGTTTGTATGGCACTGATGTATCTAGACCACAAGAATTGTCTCCCCCCCACCCTCAAAACCCCAAGTAGTAAAATGAAGAAAGTTGCCATGGAGGATGTCTGGTTTCCCTCCTTTCCTCATCTTTGTGTCATGGGCCCAGGGAAAATAGGGTCATATCCCAACAGAGACTTTACCTTGTAACGTTGCCAAAGGCAATGTGGGATGTCTAGGGGCTTTGGGGCTGCTGGTATTGGTTTCTGGCCTCCCCCTGAATAGTTCCAACTGGACCAAGGAGTATGAGAGTACTGGCTAGCATCCCTGCAGAAAATTTCTGGGCATAGGTCAGGAGTTCAGCAGTTCCCAGTGAGCAGGTTTTTTCATGGCCAGAAAGACTCTTGAGAGACTTCAAGACAATGATTGGGATCATTTGGTACAAACAAGTCTCAATGCCAGACACAGATCAAACACATACTTAATTCACCAGTAGGGCTTAAAACTACAAAGAACTATTTTGAGCAAGAAGAGAATGGCTGGAGTCCTCAGCTCTCAAAGCATTTCTGTTATGCCAACGTCAAAGAGGGTATCCCAAGATCAGGAGACCATACATGACTGTCTTCAGTTAACAGCAATGTCACACAAGGTCCCATAAACACTGCTTCTTGGGTGGAAAGGCAAAGATGCATATCTACCCCAGACAGAGGAGTATCAGGGTCATCTCTGTTTAATGATGGCCCACAGCTCTCATCTGCTAACTCCAAGACCAGGGTCAAGAAGCTCCCTATTTTCTGAGTGACAGAAAACCTGCATAGAGGTGGTTTTACCAGGCCTCTGAAAAGGTTTTACATGAAGGCCAACACCTAGAGGCTGTGGAGGAGACAGAGCTCTCTACTGTCTCTGGTTTTAGTGGTATGATTTAGTTATATGTAGTCCTGTGAGGAGCAGGGAGTTGGACTTGATTATCTTCATGGGTCCTTTCCAACTTGAGATATCCTGTGACTCTACTGGTTCACCCTTATTGCTATGTTAGGTCATGATAATCTCTAGCTCTCTCAGGGGAAAATAAAATAGGTCCTGCACTGACTGGCTAGCTTAAATTTCTCTTCCCTGATGAAGCAAATGTTGCAACAAGAATGTCTGTCCACTTGCAGGGTCCAAATCCCTTAGGTAAAGCAGTTTTTATACAGAAAAATAACACATAGTCTTTATTACAGAAAATCACACCCCACAGACACGAAAAGAAGGGAACCACATATTTTGCCTCTCCTTCAGGAGCCCACAGCAACCCAGGCCTTGGATGGAAAGGATGTGGGCACACCAGTCACCCATCATCAGGCAGCATTTACTGGTCCTGCCCACAGACAGAGACATGTTGGTCACACGTACACAAGAGCTCAGAGAATGGCCCGTGGCAAAGTGTACAATTTAAAACCCATTCAGTTACATTCTTGGAAACATTCTCCCCCCAGTCAAATGGAGAAAAATATGTATTCCAGAGACTAACAAGAGGCACAAGGAATTGCATCACTCTCCTATGGCTCCAGAGTTGCAGCGTGGCCAAAGAAAGGAGGCATGGGAAGGGCAGACTGCAAAACTGCAGTGCTAACTGTTACCTTGGAGGAGGCTTTAGGGGCCTCATATTCACCCAGGAGAGGTTATAGTCCCACATCAGAGCTCTCCTCAGCCACCAACATAGCACCCATAAAGATGACGAGCTGATTTCATATAAAACAGTCTTGATGTCACTGAAATCAGTGTCAAGACTTCTCCTGACTTCTCCTCTCTTTTCTAGAGAAAAGAAGACTCAGGGGGGACCTTATTAATGTCTATAAATATCTGAAGGATGGGATGCAGGGGGAATTGGCCAGCCCCTTTTCAGTGTCTGTGGGGACAGGACAAGGGGCAATGGCTGCAAGTTGGAGCATAGGAAGTTCCACAGCAACATGGGGAAGAACTTTTCCCCAGTGAGGGTGAGGGAGCCCTGGGACAGGCTGCCCAGGGGGTGTGGAGTCTCCTTCTCTGGAGAGATTCCGGATCCCAGCAGCTAGAGAGCTGCTTTGGCAGGGGGTTGGACCCCATGAGCTCTGGAGGGCCCTTCCAACCCCTGTGATTCTGTGAAAGGCCCATGCAGACCTGAGTACAACCTTGCATCAGTGTGTCCACCAATGTCCAGCTGTCTACACAGCAGCACACTAGTTCACACACAGATTTGCCTCCACATATTCACACATTCAACATTACATATGGTAATAATCTGGTTTCAACCATGATGATGGAAATGGCCTGTGTATCTTTAAGAAGGTGGGGGGCTTCTCTTGGAGACACAATGGTTTTAATTTTTTTTTCATCTTTTCAAAATGTGAACAAAAGAGTGGTAGGTTGAATTAATGTTCTTTTTTTTTTTTTATTTGCAGGGGTCATTATTTGCAATTTCAAGAATAGAAAACTTTAAAAAAAAAAAAAGAAAAATCAAATTCAACCTGTTCTTTAATCTGGACTTTCTTTGAATCTCTCCTTTCTTTGTAGACACGTCCAGTAGTCCTTAACCTGATTTATGTGATTGGTCAATTGTGAGTTAATGAAGGGGATAAAATGTTTTCTGGAATGCTGGGATAATCGACAAATAGCAATGACCAGTAACTGGACCATGGCCAAGACAGGAACTTAATCCCCTGAAGTCCAAGGGTATTGTGAAGTTGCACTGAAGTGGGAACTGAAAGAAACCAGTTACATCATGCCGTTTGTTTCCTTAGATTGGGACAAATGCACTCACTCCAGAAAGCATATTTGAAGGCTAATTACATAGGGAGAAAACAAGTTAGGAAGGAATTTCTCTACTTCTAAGCATATGTGATTTCAAGTGTGGTTTAGGGTTTTAATCCTCTTCTTTTCTGGCAACTTTTTACTGTTTGATGCATTCAGTGTGGGTTGTGTCTTGCAGAGGTCACACACTCTCACCCCCTACCTCTGCTCTCCTTAGTGATGCGGAGCAGCTCCCTCGCCCTCTGTCAAACACTGGGCCCGGCATTCTCAGTGGCAACACAAGAGCTGAATGGTTCAGCTGCAAGGATTAAAGAGGTGGGTTTAAAATGTATGTATATCCTTTGAGTGTAAAATTTAAATTAGAATACAGAGACACCCTTGCTTTTGCTGCCTTGGATTTCGTGTGCAGGTCAGAATTCATCGCTGCTGGAGCCCCACTGAAGTTAAGCAGTTTTGTCAATGATGAACTTTGGGCTATTCAGTCCAGCCAAGGCTTCTCAGCCTGGAGCTTTATGGTTTTTGAATGCACACCTCAAGACACATGGTGGGGGGAGGATGAGGAGGGAGGATTTCCAGGTGGTTGGTGAACAGTCCTTAAATGTACAAGTTGAAACTCGGGGCACGAGGCAATGCTCATGAGTTCAGCATCTAGAGAGGGACTAAGGAACAGCACTTGTAAGGCTGACAATACTGTGAGTTATCACTCCTTTGGTGGAGGAAAAAGAGTGGGCTATTGGCAACCCACTAGTGACAATGAGAGGATAAGGCATTCTTAACATATCCCCTCTGCCTGTGGCAGGTATCATCAGCACCAAGGAGCTTGCCAGGACAGAGGGAGGACAACCCAATTTGCACTAGGCCTCTGGTTTTGAGAAGTTAGACCAGGTCTCTAGGGTGTTACGTGATACATGTCAGTACCAAGAGGTTTGTTGACTCAGCCCTTGTACTAACACTAGAGAACACATCTCCCAGAAGGGAATTTTGTGGATACTGCAGGATGACCCCTGTGCTCTGAACAACACCTGGATGCTCAGTAATGTTTTCTCAACAACACCTCATCTTCTCCTTTCTCAGATCTTGCTGGAATAAAAAAAAACCCCCACAACTATAAACAAACTGAAGTGACAGAAACTCTTCACTAGGGGATCTCCAGAGGTCCCTTCTAACCCCTATCATTCTGTGATTCTGTGACTTCCAAGCTAACACACTCCCATGTATGCTGCCTATGCTCACTTTTCCTTTGCTGAGTGGTTAATTTGTATATAGTTTTATGGATATTGTTTAGACAAGGGGTCCTGGAGACCCAATGTTGCACATGCAGGTGGACTGCAGATTCACTGGGGAGAGGGCTGATGTTTATGTGCCTCATTTGCACCTCAGACAGTGGGTCCTGACTTCACTGCTGTGCCTAATTCTTGTAATTGATGGGCAATTAATTGAACAGCTTAAAGTGTCTGGGAAGGCCCAGGAGAAGGTTCACATGGAGCCATTGCTTTTCTTACAAGAACAGTTGGGGTCTGTAATGATGTGAGCTTTGAAGGGAGCAAGAGATGGTGTTTGAGGTAATGAGATTTCCAGAGCCAGAGGCCTACGGGGAATTGTAAAGAAGAGAGTGGAGTGAGACATGAGGAGTGAGGAGAGATTAATTAGTGGCAAGAAACATCCTCTTGGTACTATTCAATAAGCCAAAGCACTCCAGTATGTGAGACCTGTGTTAATACCCATGGTGAAGCACCAGATGGGCCAGCACTGGAGCTCTGGGGCAGTCCTGCTGGCTCTGATCCACATTTGCAGACTCCTCACCACCCTGAGCCACCTGGCCATATCTCTGATGGAGTCAGGTTCTTCTACCTTCCACTGGCTCCTCCACACCGGTCTCTTTATACTCCTGGCCTTGCCTCACATACTGCTTCAGCAGTTTTGCCTCTTCATTAGCATTTCAGTAAGCTAATTACTGTCCTCCCACAAGCTGGCTGGATAACTGTATGGGCCAGGCAGCTGCTTTTCTCTTGTGTTTAGGGATTTGTTGATTAAAACGATTAGCTCATTGAGTTTAACCCTATCAGCTCCAGCCTCCTTTGCTGCTGCTGAGGAGCACATGTCGGTGGGCCTGGAGCATTTCACAATAGAGCTCATCAGCAAGTCGAGGAGCTGGATGACAAGCAGGTGGGTGCTGGCAGTGTGAATTCCTTCTTTCCATGGGTTCAGGACAGATCCATGGGGAGCAATGGTAATCACCCATGTAGAAAACCCTGCTCAGGATCCTATGTAAGGCAAAATTCAGCATAGAGGTGGCTTCAGAAGACAAGATCCCTCTAGAGAAAGACTGAAAAAGATGATACCTGTTGGGTGAAGTCTGGGAAGTTAAGGGAGCAGAGGTGATACTTAGCTCTAATTTGCTTGTGTAAACAAAAAATACTTACAAGGATTATTGTGTAAATGACCTGTGAAGAAATAGGTTTCTGTGTGGTATACTAAGGACATTTAATATACTGTATAAACTCAGGAGAGCTCTCATGTGCTGTGATTCAGAGACTTCTGGTGAAGCTTTTGTTATTAGTCAGATTTCCAGTTTTCTGAAGAAAGCTAGATCTGATTAGGTTATAACCCAAGGTGCTAAGCCTCATCTCCACATCCTTTTTGTCAAAGAGAGGTCCAGGAAGGTTTTGTTATTGATTTGCCTTCAATCCTTAAATTCCATCATAAGGTACAGACTTACAGGTATAATCTGAATCAGTTTTAAATAGGAGGACAATTGCTCTTGAAGACAAGGAAATACAGCTATCTAGCAGTGAACATCTACAACAGCTCTAGTTTAAAGGCCTGATCCCCCTCTCTCAGGTCATATAAAATCCTCCCATTAGAAATCTTCCTATGCAGTATATTCCAGTGCTAGGCTATCCATTGAGTTACAGAGCTCTGGTGTCCAGTAACTCTGATTCTTTCACTTATCCATGATTTTCCCATTTATCTTCTCTTCTGTGATTCAGATCTTATGTGTCTGGAGTACATATGACTTAAGATGTGGTGCCTGAAGCTGAACAAAGCTCTCCACGTGTCTCAGATATGCCTCTCTCAATTAAAACCAGAGCTGCCAAGTGCTGATTTCAATAGCATATCTATTAATAGTGACTTATCAGGGAAATGAGAACAGCAGACAGATAGAAGGACAAAACCAGTATCAAATTAGACATTGCTCTGAGAACATGCTCCAACTTAAACCACAAAATACAGTCAGATAACCTACAGAGTTATGGCTATGTGGGTGATAAGCCTCCCTTTAATTCTTGCACAGGAAACTGTGTTTCAGATTAACTTTTCAGAAGGGATAACAAAGCTATTTACTCCTACATGCACAGAAACCCACACTAGGCTGTTTATGCATCACCATGGGCATTCCCCACACTCAGGATTGTTCCATTCTCTAAGCACTGTGCAAACCAGACTGTTTTTGTTGCTTACTGGGCTATAGCAGCACTGATTATTAAGTTTGTAAGAAAATCTCAGGTAACATAAATATTTAGACAGGGCAATCCAGGGGGATTAAACAAACACAGTGCCTAACTCTTAGGGGATTTCTCCTGTGTTGTTATTCAACTTGACTGCATGCCCGTGCATATCAGGCTAGATTCATGGAAAGGATTTGAAATTCAGTATTAGACCCTGTTCCTAAAGCCTAATTAGGCAGGTCCTAAAAGATGGTAGTTCACAAACCCCAGCCACTTACATGTGGTTCTGTCTGGTGTCAGACCCTCTGTAAAAAAAAACCCAGCAAAATGCTGAGGAGGAGAAATTTCCTGTGGGATTAACAGCTGGAGGTTTTTTCTTAAAGATAAGCACTGAATCAGGTCAATCACTCCTCTCCCTTTCCTCAAAAATAATAGATTTGGGCTATCTCTTGCAAAGCTATCCTGCCCAGATATTAGCTTACGTGTGCCTGACATGAGAGACCCCCTTCAGTGTCCACATCCTGCACTGAAGACCACTTAGGTCATTAGGTCTTCTTTATTAAGGGTTTTTCATGCAGAGGGGATGGGGCTTTGGTGTGGTAGGGAGTCTAAAGAGAGAGGGACAGGCTTTCTGCAATAGGTTATGGCTCATGCATTTCACCTCTGGCATGCTTTTCCCACCCATGGCCTGAAGGAGGGCGGGCAGCTTTACGTGGCAAGCCCCTGGGCTCATGTACAATGAACCCTATTTTGGATGGAGCAGCTTCAGACCCAGCTCCAGAAACATGCTAGCATCAGAGGACTGACCAAGTTAGAATTGAATCATAGAACCATAGAATCATAGACTGGTCTGGGTTGGAAGGAACCCCAAGGATCATAGAGCTCCAACCCCCCTGCCACAGGCAGGGACACCAACCTCCAGGCCTGGAGCTACACAAGGTTGCCCAGGGCCCCATCCAACCTGGCCTTGAACACCCCCAGGGACGGGGCACCCACCCCCTCTCTGGGCAGCCTGTTCCAGCCCCTCACCACTCTTTCTGTAAAAAACTTCCCCCTAATATCTAATCTAACCCTTCCATCCTTAAATCTCTTGGTGTTACTGGTCCCTTGGCCTTCCTCAGCTGAAGCAAGCTGCATTTGATTTCTTTGGCATCATCCAGCCTGTGTGCTGCCAGCGTGTTGCCCTCAGTGCCTTGTGTAAGCCAAACTGGCCACTTCTGTGACCTCTTGTTCTTTCTATACATGGAACATATTCCAGTGATTTTATAACTCCTCACATAAGGTCTCTTTTATGCTAATCTGAATGCCCTGTTAACTTGGGTTTGGATCCTCTCCCAGTCTCCAGAATACCTGATGCTTTGTATTTCGGGTAGACCGGACTGCCTGTTGCTCCAGGCTCTGACAGACGGTGTCCGGTTCACATACTTCGCCCTTTGGATGCTAGAGTGCTTATTCCAGTAGGAAAGGGAAAGGAAGGGGAAGGGGAAGGGGGAAAGGGGAAAGGGGAAGGAAGGGAAGGGGAAGGGAAGGGAGGGGAAGGAAATGGAGCCCTATGGAGCTGTAAGATGGCAGAACTCAGCCAGTGAGAAGGAGTCATTTAATGTTATTTAACTCAGCTCTTCTTTTCTCCCTCCTTTACCCCCCACCAATTTCACTTACACACTGTCATTCCTGAATATTTAGCCTGTGCCACACATCAAGCTGCTTTTACCTAAATACTAGCATTTTCTTCTTTTATTCTCAATACCTTGATCATATAGCTACCTGGAAATGAAAGATNAGGAAAGGAAAGGAAAGGAAAGGAAAGGAAAGGAAAGGAAAGGAAAGGAAAGGAAAGGAAAGGAAAGGAAAGGAAAGGAAAGGAAAGGAAAGGAAAGGAAAGGAAAGGAAAGGAAAGGAAAGGAAAGGAAAGGAAAGGAAAGGAAAGGAAAGGAAAGGAAAGGAAAGGAAAGGAAAGGAAAGGAAAGGAAAGGAAAGGAAAGGAAAGGAAAGGAAAGGAAAGGAAAGGAAAGGAAAGGAAAGGAAAGGAAAGGAAAGGAAAGGAAAGGAAAGGAAAGGAAAGGAAAGGAAAGGAAAGGAAAGGAAAGGAAAGGAAAGGAAAGGAAAGGAAAGGAAAGGAAAGGAAAGGAAAAAAAGAATGTAAACAGCTTCCTTTGAAACTCTCCCTGCAAAAGCTGCCCATCAGCTCCCTTGTGCTGTCTCATCAGCTAGCAAAGGCAAAGAGTCTCTCTTCTTGCTCAGATCAGCTTCAACCCATGTGAGTGGACTGATTTTGAATCAAGAAGCTCAATGTGGGTGGTTTCAGAACAGGTCTAAAGGTAATGTCTGAGGCACAGGACTAGAGAGATGAGGATCTCCCAAGCAGTGCAGGAAACTGGCATGAGAAAAGCCACATTTCCTGGAAGCTGGTTTCTCAGTAGCCAACCTGCTTCCAGGAACATTTGGGGAGGGAAGAATCTCCAGACTAAACATTTTTAAAAGACACTTTTCAACGTGCCATAATGTTCTCTCTCTCTTTTGTTTTTCCCTTAAATGAAAAATGTCTTTTGATTCTAAAGCAGCTTTGAAATTGCAGTGTACTAAACTTTTCAAAGGTCTGTCATTACCTTCAGATATCAGAATTGAAATAAACTGTTCCTGTGCAGTATGAGCTGGGGAGCTGCTTTGGCAGGGGGTTGGACCCCAGGAGCTCTCAAGGTCCTTTCCAACCCCTGGGATTCTGTGATTACCATATGCTTCAGATTAAAAAATCCTAGTGGAACCAG
This sequence comes from Zapornia atra, assembly GCA_013400835.1. NCBI lineage: Eukaryota > Metazoa > Chordata > Aves > Gruiformes > Rallidae > Zapornia > Zapornia atra. The sequence continues at coordinate 136,322 of VZTU01009853.1, forward strand.
TCTGAAACTGGAGTGGCAGAGTTTGGTGGGCAGAGTTTTACTTGTTCTTCTTATTTATTACAGGAGGGGGGAAATGAAAGCTCTGAAACCTTTCACAGGATGCAGAACAAGTTTCCTACTCACTTCTGGGGGGAGGTGGCACGTTCTCCAGGCAGAGCTGATCTCACAGCAAACCAGCCCTGTTGAAGGTTTCTTTCCCTCAACATATGGAGAGGAAATAATCCCTTCTCAACTATAAACTGGCCATGGTGGGTATAATGAAAATTGAGGGCTAGATTCAGCCAAAGGGATCGACCCTTTGTCTCATTCTCAACTCAGCTGCCTCCCCTTCCTTCAAGTTAACTTGTCTCTTTGTGCATCTGCTTAGTGCTCAGCATGCAAGCTGGAGCTCCTGTGGTGGTGGAAGATAAGGGTGCAGTTACAGTAAATTATAGCAATTGACCCCCAACTTCTCCTGCTTTTTTACGCTCTGATGGTTGCCTTTGACTTCTCCCTCTCTCCCTGGCCTCGACCATTGAACTTCACCCTCAAAAAAGGCCTCTCAGATCCTGAAACAGCCTCTTGTGTCTCCCCTGTCTGCAGATTTTTCTCGTTGAAGCATCCCAGACCATGCCAAAGTGGATATCTTTTAGAAAAGCCTCCCAGAGGGAAGATTCAAGTGTTTTCCCCCTGCTCTACCCCCCCCACCGCTCCCCTTCACACCTTTTTTGGTTTTATGGTTTGAACTCTGGACTGTGTCATCTCTGCAGCCAGTAAATTATCCAGGAATTCAGCATAAACACGTTCAGCAGCATGTGGGTTCCTATCAGTTTCTCTGCTGTGCTCTACTGCAGCCACCAGAGGAAAACTGTTGTTTCAGCTGAAAAAAACCCACAGTGAGCAGCCCTGGGTGTCTTGTTGGTCCTTGTCTCCTGTGACACTGGGAGGTGCTTAGCAAAGGCTGCTGGCATCCCTTCATTATGGACACAACTGATGAGTATCCAAAGGGTCACGCGGTCTTGGAAGCGTGGACAAGACTGTCTGCCACCCTCATAAGCTTTTACAGAACTGGTGTCAGCCTCTCTTCAGGTGTTCCCATCAAAGCATGGAATCATCTCTTCATTTCTTGTCCTTCATGAACTTTCTTTTGCACTCAGATTGCTACAGTACAGGGTTTTTTCTCCTTACTGCCTGTCCCAAGCTTTCAGCCAGGAAGGAAGCTACTAGTCAGGACCCAAGGAGACCTTGCCAATAGAGCACACCATTCACCAGGGCAAAACGTAGCCCAGGCTGTCTGTCCCTACATCTGCTACAGTAAACCTTGAGTCCTGGGTGCAGTTTTGGGCACCACAGTACAAGAGGGACATAAAACTATTGGAGAGTGTCCAGAGGAGGCAACGAGGATGGTGAAGGGTCTGGAGGGGAAGAAATATAAGGAGAGGCTGAAGTCCCTGGGTTTATTCAGCCAGGAGAAAAGGAGGCTGAGGGGAGACTTCATGGGGGTCTACGATTTCCTGATCATAGAATCATAGAATCATAGAATGGTCTGGGTTGGAAGGGACCCCATGGATCATAGAGCTCCAACCCCCCAGCCACAGGCAGGGACACCAACCTCCAGGTCTGGATCTACACAAGGTTGCCCAGGGCCCCATCCACCCTGGCCTCGAACACCCCCAGGGACGGGGCATCCACTACTTCTCTGGGCAGCCTGTTCCAGCACCTCACCACTCTTTCTGTATAAAAACTTCCCCCTAATATCTAATCTAAACTTTCCCTCCTTTAGCTTTAGTCCATTCCCCCTTGTCCTGCCATTGTCTGCTCTTTTAAAAAGTTGAATTTCCTCCTACTTATAAGCTCCCTTCAGGGACTGGCAGGCTGCAATGAGGTCCCCCCACAGCCTTCTCTTCTCCAGGCTGACCCAGCCCAGCTCCCTCAGCCTCTCTTTGTAGGGCAGCTGCTCCAGCCCTCTGAGCATCCTCGTGGCTCCTCTGACCCCTCTCCAACAGCCCCACATCTTTCTTGTCTTGGGGGCCCAGCTCTGGACACAGGACTCCAGCTGGGGCCTCACTGATGACAGGGAACAAAGGGGCAGGCATTAATCTCCTCTCTGGTGACCAGTGATAGAACCCACTACAACAAGGGAACAGCATGAAGCTGTGACAGGGGAGGTTTAGGCTGGATATTTGGAAGAGGTTCTTTGCTGAGGGGGTGGTCGGGCACTGGAACAGGCTCCCCAGGGAAGTGGTCACAGCACTGAGCTTGACTGAGTTCAAGCAGCATCTGGACAATGCACTCAGTCCCATGCTCTGACTTGTCTGGCCCTGTGCAGAGCCAGGAGCCTGCCTGCTGATCCTTATGACTCCCTCCCAACCCAGCATATTAAATGATTCTGTGATTCTAAACAGGGGGAAATCACTCCAGGTAGCACATATCACTTGACAACTCCAGGATGTGCTCCAAAAGTCATGCCATATTGGCAGAGGACTCGATGCAGTGTGAAGTGCCATCCTGTGCACTGGGAGAAGATGCTGCTTGCAGAAATCCCTGCCACCATTTACATCCATCATCCTGGGCAGTTGGGAAGCTGAGAGTCCTGTGAGTAGCCAGCATTACAGCAATGAAGAAACTTCAGCTCCTCAGACAGGTCAAATAAGGCTCCAGTGAGGTCCTACAATCAATTGAAAAATATTTATGAAGGTCCTTCTAAAGTCCAGCTTGCCTTTCCAGCTCTACACCTTTTTCTTCACAGCAAGGGAATTTTTCTGGGCATTACTGCAAGGATGATCTTGAAGGGGCAGGAAGGTGTGAAGGGCTGAGACAAGGTCAGGGACAGAGAGACATGGCAACACAGGACTGGTCTGGACCAGAAATACAAGACAATGTGGAATGGCAAGGACTAGACATCTTATACTAATCTCCTGGGTAAGGATAATATCCAGGTTTTCCATTTCCAGCCACCTCCATTCAGAAATAAGAAAAAACCAGAGAACTGCAATCAATCTATCCATGCATATAATGTTCTGAGCCTTAAAATAATAGCCTGTAATCCCAAGTGAGGAAGCAATTACTAATGACAAAGGTAATACAGAAAACATGTTTAATAAAAAAAAAAACCCCACCCAATTCCTTTTTCCTCTTCTCACAAATCACTCTCTGAATTTTGTACCAGTGTTTGCTATTCATAGAGCCTCATTAATAACTTTTAACCAGTGGGATGCCTGTCAATTGCTCTCTAGGATTAGTCTGTATCATTTCCCAGTAAAAAAGATGGCCCCACTGCCATTTCCAGTGTCAGAGTGACTAGCTGAACCTTCCAGCAGTAGTATCTGTGCAGCTCTGCAAAATGAACTGTACTACAGCACGAGGTGTGCTGAAGGCTGAAGGAAATCTGTTCTCCTGTTCAGAAACGAGTGGTTAAGGAGATGCAAGCATTTTAACAAATTCCCAGTGGCTTCCCTGTGCACTTAATGATTTGGTGGGCTCTGGGTTGCTATGGGAACTTGATGAACTTGGAGAGACGCAACGAAATGAGGCCCTTCCACTTGGGGCCACGATGTCTTTGGTCCCAAGCATTTCACAGCGTCCTGTAATTGTTTAAATGCCAGCAGGGCTGTGATATCATGCAAAGACACGACAGATCACACTTTTCTCATCTGAGGAGAGAGGGCTGGAACATGTGAATACACATACAGGAGTCTGTTTGTAATGAAACTGCCCTTATGGGGCCCTTGTGTGCTTGCAGTCTCATTTCATCAAGTTAAGAGTACTCACTTTTCTTAATGCTTGCTTAATGTGTTTACTTAAATATATTTAATAGCCCAGGGAGTCCATTTCCATTTACTGCTGGAGTTTTTTTAGAGCATCATATCAGCAATGCTGCCTTAAGACACCCATGAAAAACATCAGTAACGATAACATGCTGAAAGAGCTGAGATGTTGAAGATGTAAGGGGGCAACCTTCAGTTTCTGAATGAAAATCAGAAAAAAAGAGGAAATCTGGGGGGGCATATTAAAATAGAGCAATTGGCCAGGAAAGTAACAGATTACTCTATGTACCCAAATGGAAAGAGAGAAAAACAGGTTCTTTTATTTTAAAGGTTGCTCACTGTGGAAAGAATAGGTGCCCAGTTTGAGGGGGGGGGATGAAAAAAGAAAGTAAGAAATAATACTATGAGATATTGCTCACTCTGCTCCCTCTTCACACCTGACATCATCACTGCTGTGTTCCTGGCTGCAAAACAGTTCAGCTTCAAGGAAAAGACTGGATTGATGTTAAGAAAGCCTCTGACCTGGTGGTTAGGAGTCCTTGGTGTGGAGGAAAGGAAGGTTTAGTGCCCTATGGCCTCAGTGACAGCCTCTTTTTTCCTAAATGAATGCAGGAGCGTGCAGACAGCAGCTGCTACCAAGAAGAAAGGTAGTGGCTGTCCTGACCACACTCTGTGACCTGCTCTGGGTGGCCTTGGGTTGATGATGAAGCTCTAGGTGGGAGATCACCACCAGGTTTTACCATAAGAGCTCCTCTGACCGTGTCTGAGGACTAAAGAGAAGTATCCAGGGAAATTTCAGGCAAAGCTGCTGCAAATCCTGCAGCTATTCTCCTTTCTAGGTCAGCAAACAAGAAACCCCCTGCTCAGTGACCTGGGGGGGAGAGGGCCAGCAGAAGAGGCTAAAAGCCTTGAAGCAGAGGAGCCGAGTAATTGAGAATCCACCCTTAAATTTCAGGAATGGCAAGAGGATTTTGCACTCATCCCTTCTGTGTTTGAGTACCCAGAGTCTTGTTATTCCTGCTAGAGACATCTATATGCTGGAAAAGCAGGTCCTGGTGGCAAGGGACACAATGATCTCTTCAGAAGGGTCCCAGCTGCCTTTCCCTGTTCATTGTCACTCATATCACGGGGTCTGGGGAGTCAGTGCTCATGCATGTAAAATCACTCTTTAATTTTCTGTTTCTGTAACATGACCTATTGCTATACTACATCTTCATGAGGCAGAGCTGTCTGGAGAACATCTGTTGCAGTTCCAGCTGTTGGGGTACTTCCTCTGTCTGATGTTTCAGCCCTGATACGTGCAAATCACTGACAGTATTACATCCCCCAGTTCCTCCTACAAATCCTATTTTCTCTGTTCTCACAGGGAGAGGATGGGGAAAAAAAAACCCCACCCCACTTTGTATGGTTAAATATGGGCTAGATGCTTTATTCTCACCAAGTCACACCAGTAGGGTCATTGTGGACTGCCTCATACCAGACAGACAGTAAAAACCATCCTAGTGTTTATTCCCTTTGGAGCCTATATAATTAAAGCTGCCCACCTGCTCCTGAATTTTGCTGTCATTTTTTGATGCTATGGGCTATGTGATACTCAGTTATTATCATAAACTATGTTAAGCTCTACCCACTATGGGGTTTATGACAACAATCCTTGAGAAAACTGTAATCCTCTGTGCTCAAGTATATCTCCTTGTTATAATGCTTATGATTCTTGGCTTGAGATGACGGCAGATGATGGCCATGAGAGACTTCCAAATATGGGTCCTGGCAATTTGCTCTGTCCCTAGCTTTGCCTGCATTGGATATGTTAGATGAAGCTACTTTCATCCCATCTCTTCCACTCTTTCAACACAGCCATCATTCCCATTCCAGGACACACGACTGAGAGATGTGATAGCCTGCCCGAGGTAATAGTGCCCCTCTCACTGCCAAAGCCATCTCTCACAAAGCTGCTGAGGGTCCAGGTGGAATTAAAGTGACTGCAAGGAGGTGAGGGGCCTGGGGTGGTATCTGAGCTGCTCTCAATGCTGCTTCCCCTTGGAGTTTGAAAGAAAGCCATGTAGCTCCCTTCCCTGCCTGGCCCAAGACTCTTGTTTTCATCCCCATGCAATAGAATCATAGAATCATAGAATGGCATGGGTTGGAAGGGACCCCAAGGATCACAGAGCTCCAACCCCCCTGCCACAGGCAGGGACACCAACCTCCAGGCCTGGAGCTACACAAGGTTGCCCAGGGCCCCAGCCAACCTGGCCTTGAACACCCCCAGGGATGGGGCACCCACCCCCTCTCTGGGCAGCCTGTTCCAGCCCCTCACCACTCTCTCTGGAAAGAACTTCCCCCTAATATCTAATCTAACCCTTCCCTCCTTCAGCTTCACTCCATCCCCCTTGTCCTGCCATTATCTGCTCTTTTAAAAAGTTGAATTTCCTCCTGCTTATAAGCTCCCTTCAGGGACTGGCAGGCTGCAATGAGGTCCCCCCACAGCCTTCTCTTCTCCAGGCTGAACCAGCCCAGCTCCCTCAGCCTCTCTTTGTAGGGCAGCTGCTCCAGCCCTCTGAGCATCCTCGTGGCTCCTCTGACCCCTCTCCAACAGTTCCACATCTTTCTTGTATTGGGGCCCAGCTCTGGACACAGAACCTCACGAGGGCAGAGCAGAGAGGGACAATCCCCTCCCTGTCCCTGCTGCCACCCCTCTGCTGATGGAGCCCAGGATCCCATCGCCCTTCCCAGCTGCCAGAGCCACTGCTGCCTCATGTTCAGTCTCTCCCCCACCACAATCCCCAAGTCCTTCTCAGCAGGGCTGCTCCCCAGGAGCTCTTCTCCCAGGCTGTATCTGTGGCTGGGATTCTCCCAGCCCAAGTGCAGCCCCTGACACTTGGCAGTGTTGAACCTCATGAGGTTCCCCCGGGCCCAAATAGCAACAGTACACTCAGCCAAGGGTGCTCAGTAAGTATCTGGGGCAATTTCCAGGACTTTGGCTGGAAAATTGGCAGGGACTGGAGTATATGGAGCCCTTCTTCCACAACTTGAGTGAGAGTTACAACCACTAGATCTTCACATTAAAGGGTGGGGAATCCTCTGGGTGTGTTTTAAAAGGAAACACTGCTTGGATTTTGAGAGAGGGGTGTTGGAACTCTATGATCCTTGGGGTCCCTTCCAACCCATACCATTCTATGATTCTATGATACAGAAGAGCACTTCAGACTCTGGGCCCCATGCAGACTGGACTTTGGGTGCTTATAGTGTCTGATATTTCCCCTTGGAATAACAGGAATCATTGACTAGTCCTCCTTACACACTGCACAGGCATTGCCAGGGGCAAAGACCAAACCATGTCTCCAATATTCAACATTTTATCTGCTACATTTAAAAAAAAATCCACCTTCTGAGCTCCAAATACTATGGAATAACCTAGGCCCATCAATTTCTAATATCACAAATACAACCTTGGGACAGCTCAAATATTTTTCCAGTCTTGGAAACAATAAAATGGGTTTCCATATCACCCACTACCTGTGATACAGATATGAAAAGAGCCATCATATAATGCTTGCTGTGACTTCATGATTGATAACAACAATAACACATTTTGTCTCTGTAAACAGTCTTCATTCTTTTCTGGAAAATGAAAAAGCATTAAGAGTATATCTTTATAATAAAAAACATTCAAAATGGTACAAACACTGAAGGCTTTGTCAATTGTGATAATGAAAATCACTCTTTTTTAAACATTCTGAATAACCAGGCATCCAAAATGTAACACTGCATGGGTACAAAAAATCCACATCTGAGATTTTTTTTCTGTACTGTTTTCTGTACAGTTTGCTCTGTACTGGTGCCTCCAGCTACAATCTCAACAATGAAAAACTATCAAGATTAAAAATCCAAACATGTTTCCTAGACAGTCTGGTCATCCATAATTGTTGCAAGCAGCCACTTCTCTTCACTGCCAAAATATTGTCTATCATTTGTTGCCTGATACTCCTGGAGGGACTTATCAAGTGTTCATTAAACAATTTGAATCTGCTTGGTAAAGTTTCCACTTAATGCTGGTTGAAATGTGAATTATTTATCATTATGTTTTTCCCTCCCAGCGTTCTGAAGGACAACACAGGGTCTTTGATAAAAGCTTTTGAATGCTGGGCATGCATGACCTGGAACCCCACAAGTTCTGCAGGACAAAGTTTGGATGTTGGCACATCAAATCAGGAGGGGATTCAACTTTTTAAAAGGGCAGATAATGGCAGGACAAGGGGGATGGATTAAAGCTAAAGGAGGGGAGGGTTAGATTAGATCTTAGGGGGAAGTTTTTTACAGAAAGAGTGGTGAGGGGCTGGAACAGGCTGCCCAGAGAAGTAGTGGAACCATCCCTGGAAGTGTTCAAGGCCAGGTTGGATAGGACCCTGGGAAACCTTGTGTAGCTCCAGGCCTGGAGGTTGGTGTCCCTGCCTGTGGCAGGGGGGTTGGAGCTCTGTGATCCTTGGGGTCCCTTCCAACCCAGACCAGTCTATGATTCTATGATTCTAAGATGAAAATACTATCCAACAGAATGCAAATTGTGTCTTCTCTTTCAAGTCTTAAGAAGTTTATTAATGAATATGTTTGTACACTGATAAATCAGGATTTTCATTCAATGCTATTTTATGCATGGGGGGGGGAAGGAGGGGGAAGAACAAAACTTTTTCTTCTCAAAATCAGATTTATCAAGTGTAACTAAGTACCCTTCCCAGTCTATCTGAAGCTGGCAGTGCTACATTTTAACTTTGCAGAAAGTATTTAACATAATGTGTGTAAATATTATGTTACAGGTTTCATGTCCTGTTTTGAACAGTGGCAAAAAATTTCCTTTCAGCCTTTAGGTTTTCCACTAATTTCTTTCATATTAAATCAGAGCAGGCTAAAGAAACTGCTGATCTGATCTTTACTGAGCTACAGGTCCTATAGGATGATGCATAAAGTTTCCCCTCATACTTCTGCACATATTTATGCAGAAAGAAAAGGGAAATCTGCTAGTTTCCTAAGAAAAATGAGTTATTCTCCCAAGAAGTCCAGCATCAGACTCCCAGTGACTTCCATGAGGTCAAGTTCAGTATCTTCAGCACAGCCTCCAGTATCTTCACTCTGTAACCAGCTCAGGTTTGGGAAATAATTAATTGATCCTGGTCTTGGTTTGCTGCCCCTGATGCTCTGAAAGACAGCAGATAGCCTGTGATTCCCCTCTGTCAAAGAAGCACTACTGATGAGTACTACACACTAATGACAGAGGTGATGGCTTTGGACAAACATTGATTCAGTTCATGATTCCAAGTCCAAATCTCTGCTCTTCCTGCTTTAAAAAAAAACCCAAACAAACCAAAACCTTTTAATTTCTCTGTATTTCAGTGTCTCTTCTTAGAGTGAGACTAATTATTGCTGTAATTTATAGGTATGTAGTGAGAATAAGTGGGTAAAGACACACAGAAAATGGAGAGAGGCACTCAGTCATTTACCTGCACAAAGAATATAGTCTTTTCTCTTAAAACTATTTAAGTTTGTTAATTTTAAGTGGCATTTTGCCCTTGTTTTGCCCATGTGATCTGCCTGATGGTTTGCAGGTGCCAGTTCTAGCAAAGATGCCAAATCAGATCACAGATTGGAGGGACTTGCACTTTAAATGCTGGCCACAGAGTCGTGTTTGCCCAGAGGCCCCTGCAACACTGTCAAGGCACCAAAAAAACAAGTGCAAACAGACTTATGCTGACTTTATGGCCCCTTGCAAATCTTTTCTGGCATATGGGAGTATTAGGTCTTAACACCAAAGTGAGAGGAAAGTGTTTTATCACTTCTCTCTGGTTTCAGGTTGAACCTGTCCTTACAGGCAGCCTCTATTGTGCATGCACCTTTGGGAAGGAGTTTCAGATAAACATCAAAATGCATCTCTTCTGATGTCAAGCAGGAGAGCTCTCTGCTCTTACTGAACCATGACAGAGGGCAGCTTATGTTCCCCTGGCAGCATGGGGCTGGGGCCAGCACATGGTGATGAAATGTTCCTGGCTTGTACCAGCAGGAAATCCCACCTTGCACACCTCTCCCTTCCCATTCCCTCATTTTCTTACCTGTTCTCATGGGCAGGGAGAGTCCAGGAGAAGATCAGCCTCCCAGGCTTAGAAGGATGCTGCAGAGGCACAGCAGCATGAGGGAAGTCACAATTATTTGCTGAGGTCTATATTGGATTTGGGGAAATTTTATGTATAGGGACATTTCAACGTTTGGGGTTGGAGCTCTATGATCCCTGGGGTCCCTTCCAACCCAGACCATTCTATGATTCTATGATTTCACCAATTTGCTGGGTATTTCTGTAATTTTCCAGCATTGTATTTCAGTGCCAAAGCCAGGTACATCCTTTTGTTTCATGGTACATGGATGACAAATTTAGCTTATCTCATTGGCTTCAGTGGAACAGAAAACACCGTTGGGGATCTGTCCTTCCACCCAGAAACCAAACCACCTATGGGAAGTTCCAGTTTCCCTTCCTTTTTAAGACAACTCAAGATTGCTCTGTCCCTAACTTTGCTACCTCCCTTAAGAAGGATGACTCCAAGCCTTAAAAAAAACCCAAACAAAACTTCTCTTTGAAATCCAGGCAAGGCAAAGACTTGCTTTGAATTACACATGTTCCCCAGTGATGTGCTTAAAAAGGGATATATCTTTTATAATGGTGCTTTGTTATATGATATAACATATCATATACCATTAATACCACATGTTATAATGTTGTAAGAGTGCTTTGGATGGTCCTGGGTCTGGGGGAGCTCCCACCTGTGTGGACCAGCCAAGGCAATGACTTGGCTTTACCCTGGAAACACCCAAAGATCTGTCACCTCACCCCCTCTTTTTTAATTCCCCCTCCTTATCATTCATGACTCCTGCTTCAGGCAGCATTACTGAAAGCATTAATATTTCCAGTTTTCTATAGTCAATTATGGATTAATTATAGCAAACTGGAAATAATCCATGCATTAATATGGAAATAACAACTTTTGCCTTAAACTCTTCCTCAGGTCCTCAGCAAGACTTTGGATCCCAGCTCCCACTGGTTTCAGGACCATCCTTACCTCTCTGATTACATCATTACCTTTAGAATCCTTCCCTATTTTCCACCCCACCACAAAGCTCAGGGAAAAGGTGGCTGTCAGCTTCATGCATATTTATTTTTCCAACAGGGAAGGAGCAAGTTTACCTAACAGCTTTGCTAACTGATTGTCTGCAGGACAAGGAAGTTATGGCCATGTTAAGGCAAGCAGTAGTAGTTTATTGTTTTAGTAGACACTTCTCTTTCCTTCCTTTTGAATCAACACACCGCGGGGTCTGGGAAGACGTGTGCCAAGAGCATTACTGAGCCCAGCCAACAGCTGAACAAAGCAGGGCAAAAAACACAGCCCCAACCATAACAGAGCTTGTTACAAATGTTCCCTTTAGTATGGAAATGAGCCAGGGGTAATAAAAACACCATAACAATGTCAAAGTGACCGATCATCTTGAAGCACTGGCCTTTTTCTAACCAAAACTTGCACTGAACTTTAAAAAAAATAATTCCTGTGTTAAGAAAAATGCTGTTTTTTCCCCTTAATTTTATCTTTCCCCTTCTCTGCACAGTCAAATGTTTGATGGGGAGAACTTCAGAAGGGCATCAGCAAAGGTCTGATTGACATTAAGTGGCATTTCGAGGGCGATGGAGGACTCTGGATGGAGACAAACTCTTCACCAAGGTATTACCATTAACACTGCTACTGCTTCTTTATGAGAATATGGGGCATATTTAGGTACTAATTGTTTAAACAGCAGCAATAAAACATGATGCTTAATGACATACAAATGAAGAGATGTGTAACTCGTGTAATTCCATCAGAAAACGCTCAGGAAGGGCAGCTCCACTCTTCTAATTACTCAGATCAAAGGGAAAAAAAGGCATTTTGAAGTCTGGTCTAAAGTGTTATTTATTACTCCTCTCACTAAAGCACAGATCAGCTGGGACAGAAATAGCACTCAGACTGGGTTTGGTTAGAGAAAATGGGGGGAAAAAAAGAATATTCATTGCTTTGCTAATGGCCACATATATTTAGGGGGATATGTTAAATCCTAATTACAACAGACTGGCAGAAAGGAAAAGAGAGAAGCATGAAGAAGTGTAAAAGCTCAAATAAGGACAAATAAAGGTCATAGCTCCATGTATTCTCAGAGACCTGGAGCTGGTGAACACACACAAAGGTGCTTTGGCTAAACACCCTCTTTCCTCCAGACTCCATTCTGCACACAGACATCACATCTGTGCCACTTAATGCAATGCCAGTTCTTAAATATGGTTTTATCAACCATTATTTCCTATTTTCAACTGCAGCAATCCACAGTTTTGGTGAGAGTTTTCTGGGGTTTTGTTTTTACATTTGTAGCAAACTTTTAAAAGGTGGGAATCTTGGCTCAACAAAGGCTTTGCTGGTAAGATAAGCTCAAGAGGAAGTCTGAAATACCTACAGCTTCCTAATTATTATCAGTTTCTGGCAGTTCCAGAATGCAGAACTGACCTGGCAGGTGGCCTGGGTGCATCCTGGCACATTCAGATGACAGACCCTAACCCTGACCAATACCTTCATGCCTCATTTCTTCCTCTGTGAGATTCTTTTTGAGATATGCAGGTGACACCCACTCTGTAAAGGTAGGCATTTTTGTGGCTATGCCTCTCACACCCTCACTACATCCACTGACCTACAAGCACACGTGTGCCCTCTCTGTGGATGTAACCCCCACCAAGTTCTCACACACATAGGAGACCTGTGGGGTTGCTTTGGCCAAACTGTACAACCCAACATAAAACCCCTGAGGTCCCAATTAGTGTGCTGGGGTGGGACTTGAGTCCAGCCCAGGGTGAGGACGGTGCAGGATCCTGGCCAGCTCTCACACATGGCAATATGGGGATTGAAGAGACTTCCACCAGTAAAGCATTTAAGCAACTGAGCAGGCCATTAACCACGTGTGTTTACATTCAAATCCACATGTAAATCCTTCATGACACTAACTGCAGGGAACCCAGGATGGCCTAGAGGAGCAGGGGGTGTGCATGCAGAGGGCCACGCTGCTGTTTACACAAGGGGCTTCTTGCAGACGCAATAAATGTCCACACACAGAGCTCCAGTTTATATAAATAATGCCATTGCTGCAGTAATAAGCTGGAAAGTGCTGAGATCACATACAGTCTGGAGGCAAGCAGAGCTGGGTGTGCAGCCTGAGCAAGGCTGCCCTGTGTTGCCAAGGCCTGTGGGGCTTGTGTGCAGCCACAGCGCTCGCCAGCACAGCCGGGTGCAGGGGACCTGTGTTGGCATCTCCTTTTCTCTTCAGCACGACCACGCTTCTTTAGGGCTAGAAGGGACCACTAGGCAACCCCATCTAGACTAGGTGCATCCCTTTATTGTGACAGCATTCCCAAAGTCTTGCATCCAACTGAAACACTCTGTTCACCAAGCACCCAGCCTTGAAGATTTTGAGACACGCAGTTTCGGTCTCCACCTTTGATATCTCCTTCAACACCATGTACATTTCCCATTTAAATGTGTCTGGCCTCATACTATGGCCATTAACTCCTGTCACATCTTTCTCTGTCAAAGGGCCAGGCAACAAGGATGTAAAAATGCTGCAATGGCTCCATGCATCCAACTGATTTTCCAAGGGACATTGCAGGGATTTTTTTTTCCCATTGGCATCTGCAAGAGCTGGAATGGGTAATGGATGTGGAATAATCATTGATTCAGGGCATTTGGAGTCCTGGGCATACACAGCTTACCCCACATAGGCAGAGGTGATGCCCAGATAGGAATGTCATGATAAATTCCCCATTAACCTTTGACCACCTCCCAGTTTTTGCTCGCTGCTACACCTCCCCCAGGGCTTTTATTCCAGTATTTCAAACCTCTGAAGAGTTTCAGACAGCCACAGAAATGGAGCTGACAGAGAACTATTTCTTCTTTCCCACCCCAAGTGTGTAATTTTTTCACAGCAGTCTTTTGGCCCAAGGTCCAGGTCAGGTCAAGATGAAGTTTGGGTGAGATCCAGCTTTTCTGAACTTAGAGTGTCACGTCTTGGAAGTCTGTTGTCTCTGGAGTGAGTAGAGACACTCATGCATTCACTGCTAAGGAGTGGAGGTGCTGGGCTTGGCTCTGAAATCCTTGCTCCACTCCAGGCACTGGAGTTTGGCAATCAACTACAGGGACCCCAAAATTTCATCTGGCTAATTGCAGTTTGGCTCCTGGTGCAACTACGGCATTTGGCTCTAGGGGTGAAAAGAACAGAAACGGTCCCTGTTCACTACAAACCACAAAACTTCATAGAATCACAGACTGGTCTGGGTTGGAAGGGACCCCAAGGATCACAGAGCTCCAACCCCCCTGCCACAGGCAGGGCCACCAACCTCCAGGCCTGGAGCTACACAAGGTTGCCCAGGGCCCCATCCAACCTGGCCTTGAACACCCCCAGGGATGGGGCACCCACCCCCTCTCTGGGCAGCCTGTTCCAGCCCCTCCCCACTCTCTCTGGAAAAAACTTCCACCTAATATCTAATCTAACCCTTCCTTCCTTCAGCTTTAATCCATCCCCCTTGTCCTGCCATTATCTACCCTTTGAACAAGCTGATTCCTCTCCTGTTCCTCTGCTCCCTTCAGGGACTGTCAGGCTGCCATGAGGTCCCCCCACAGCCTTCTCTTCTCCAGGCTGAACAAGCCCAACTTGTCCAAACCATTAAAAAAAACCCAACACCTCTGCCAGATTCACAGCACCTACACAAAATATCAGAACAATTTGCAGTGCAAAGGTAATTTTCAGTATTGTCTTCTCTTACTTGCCAGCACGTCCTCCTGATGTGTGCAAACGCACGTGCACACTCGCACTCTCCTTCAAAAGATCACCCAGTAACACAATTCCAGGCTTTTATTCACAGAATCAGACAGAATCCCAGGGGTTGGAAGGCACCTCCAGAGCTCATCAGGTCCAACCCCCTGCCAAAGCAGGGTCCCTAGGACAGGTAGCACAGGTCGGCGTCCAGACGGGGCTGGAATCTCTCCAGAGAAGGAGACTCCACACCCCCTGGGCAGCCTGTCCCAGGGCTCCCTCACCCTCATTGTGTAAAAGTTCTTCCCCATATTGGTGCAGAACTCCCTGTGCTCCAACTTAAGCCATTATCTCTCTAGATAGAAAGGCCTTCCTTTCTTTCCTTCCTTTTCTTCTGCAATTTTTATTACACAGCCACAGAGTCCCAGCCTGCCTTGTTTTGTTGTATTCAGTTACCTTGTTTGCCACTGACTAAAAATCACAGGGTGCTTTTTAGTCTAAACCCCTGATAAAAGTTTCCAGTTTGAAAGGGGCCGACCATACAAAGACTGTCCATGCAAAGGTTAAAAATGCCACACACAAACCAGCATGTAAGGCCACGTCTGGTGCAAATAAAACAAACAAGACGGTGAGTTTGAAGCCTAAAAAGGTTCCTCTGATCTTTGAAGCTCCGTGGCTTTAAAAGTACAACTGCCTCCTGTATCACAGCCTGGCAAGTACAACTATGCTTATATGTGTATGCAGACTTATATATTACATAAATCTTCTGCATTCAATATAGGGTCAGTGGCTAAATGCAAGACTGTGGTTTTCTTTTTAAGCACCCTCTATTCATGAGCGAAGATGAGTCCAATCTTGTCACAATGAAGGAGAGAAAATTCAAACATAAGCAGGACTTGGCTGGATGTATTTTCTAAATACATGCCTAAGGAAGACACAGCAGTACATGCAAGGCACGATCAAACCCTAAAAATCAATGGTGTACAGTAGGGCATGGGGCAGAGTGATTCTGTAGAGCACTTACAGGTACTCCATGGAGGCAAAGTAACTCCTCAAGAATGCAAAACCCACACAGGCATGGCAAGCCAGGCCCAGATAATATATACAGCCCCATTTAAGTAGGGCATAAAATATTTTTCTAGGGGGAAATCTCACACCACTTAGGGTGCTCAGCAGGAGATGCTGAAGATGGAGCTGATAGCCAAAGCAGGATGAGGATCCCAAGCTTCCTGCAAATCCAGAGCTTTACAGCATCTCACATGGTGCCTCCAAAAGTAGAACTGTCTTCTCAGTGCCATGGCCAAGAGCTTCAGCTGTGCTTGGACACTGCATCATCCATGCTGCGTGGTTGTACTGCAGTGTTTACCTTTGGAAATCTGTCAGCATCACTCGAGCTTTGTGTCTGAAGCTAGGAGCTTGAAGGGGCAGGGAGAAGCCACTCCTGCATCCCTGGCAATATGTAGTTTCTGACTGCATGACCCAACACTAAAGAGCTGGCTCACAAAGGGTAGAAGGCACAGATGGGGAGCATTATGCTGTATGGGAAAGGCAGGATTGCTTCTTTTAACCCACTAACCCTCTCCTGAGGCTCAGCCCTAGAGCTGCCATTTGAAACCGTGCCACAGGGCAGTGTTGTAGGGCGTTGAAGCATGCAAGGCCAGTGTTCACCTCCACCTCTGAAGCCTGTGTCAGTAGTGCTACCAGAGCACGGGTTAGAAGTGTCCTCTTGCTGGTGCAGGGAGCAGAGAAGGGCTGAGGGCTTACAGGGGAATCCTGCCCTCTGACATCCCCAAATGCTGCTGAAATGTGCAGTAGCATCAGTACATACTATGCTGCAGGAAGTAGCTTCCCATAGGTGTGCGATATGGGATGTCGCCCTGAGTATGTCTCATGGAAACATCCACTTACCACCTTCCTAAGAAATAACTCAGTAAACTACAGCCATTGAGAACTCCTGAGTAAATTCTGCCTCACATCTGAACAGAGTCCTCAGTGATCATATTTAAAGCTCCCTGAAGCTGGGAGGATGCATACACCCGTGAGCTGAATTTTGCCTTTATGGACTTCATAAATCTGTGTTAACAAAGGGTAACTGAATCCTCCCCCTGAAGAAAAGGAAAAAAATAAAAAGAAATGAAGGAAAATAAGCAATGGATTGCTTTATTATACCTCTTACAGGAAGACCATTGTGAGGGTGGATGCCCCGTCCCTGGCAGGGCCAGGTTCGATGGGGCACTGGGCAACAGGAGGGGATTCAACTTTGTAAGAGGGTAGACGGTGGCAGGACAAGGGGGATGGATTAAAGCTGAAGGAAGGAAGGGTTAGATTAGATATTAGGGGGGGCGTTCTTTACAGAGAGAGTGGTGAGGGGCTGGAACAGGCTGCCCAGAGAGGGGGTGGGTGCCCTGTCCCTGGGGGTGTTCAAGGCCAGGTTGGCTGGGGCCCTGGGCAACCTTGTGTAGCTCCAGGCCTGGAGGTTGGTGGCCCTGCCTGTGGCAGGGGGGTTGGAGCTCTGTGATCCTTGGGGTCCCTTCCAACCCAGACCAGTCTATGATTCTATGATTCTATGGTCTTCCTGTAGAGATTATAACATGGATTTCCTACTGCAGAGTACAGGAAAGCAGCAGAGGATTGTACTACACAGTCCTTCACTCCAACAGGGCCAGGTGGTAAACTCCATGTGAGTAGTAAGGTCTCCCTCTTCTTCTTCCTCCTCTGCTTCTCCTCCTCCTCCCCTTCCTCAAGAGTTATGGAATGGCTCCAGCCAGCACCAGCACAGTGGGCAGGGATGGAGCCACTGATCCAGGAGAAAAGGGCACTTTTATTGAGCAGCATGTTAGTGGTGAAGGAAAGCAGGAGCTGACGTGCTTCACTGAATCGGGGGCCCCATCTCCCAGCGCTACGGCTGAGCAAACAGGGAACTGTTTGGTTTTGCTGGTGACTCAAACCAAGCAGGCAGGAAAATCACTGCAGGTCAGCCCAGAGCAAATACCTTCCCAAGAGTTCAGAGCAAAGCAAAGCCTAAAGCAGTGTTTTGTTTCGGGTTAAATGAAGTGTTTCACTTTTAAATGGCCCAGCTGCTTTTGCTGAGGATCTCTTTCGTGGAACAGGCTTGAGAAAGAAGGCATTTTATACTGAAAAATTGGCTCTTTGCAGATTTTTGGTGGGTTTTGTTTTTTCTTTTCTTACCAGCAAACTTCAAGTGTACCAGCAAACAGTTGCAGCACTGCTGAACCTGCTTCCTTTAAAGAAAAGTCTGGCCACTGAAGGGCTGGGTCCTTCCCCTTGGCGTGCAGCAAAACAAAGGTGTGAGCCCTCCTGGAAGGGAGCAGAGCCCAGTGCTCTCTTCTTACTGTACCCAACTCACCCTCCCCTGGCTCCTTCAGCAGCTGCATTTACAAATGAAGCCCTTCAGCCACAGTTCATATTTCCCCCTCCCAAGCACCCTGAACCTGAAGTTAATTTTACAGGCTCCCAAGTTAGGATGTTTTCATTTGCAGTTTTCTTTTAAAAAGGAAAACTTAACTACAGGTTTGTGCTTAAAATACCCAAAATCAAATGCAACCTCCTTCCACTCCCCACCCCCCCAAAAAAAAACCCCAAACCAAAAGATGGTGAAACAGATTCCCCTGGGAGCAGAGAACTTTGCTACTGAGATGACAGAGGGGCCCCATGAGAAGTGATCAGGCCACTGCAGACCCTCACAATCAGAATATACACAGTGGAAGAGGCTGGTTGATGATGGAAGGGATGGGCCCAGCAGCACCTCAGATATGTTAGAGATTACCTGTGGCTAGTGTGAAAAGGGCTACAGATAGGTGACCTCCAAGTCAGGAGAATGGTTGGTTGGATGCTACATTGAGCATATTCTGAGCATGGCATCTATAGAACCTGAAAAAAAAAATTCTTTATTTTCTTTGATCAAAAATATGTATAGAAATGCCTGTTTTGAGGAAAATATCATACATTTTTTTTTCTTGTTTAACAAAATAAATTAAATATACACGACTTCTGTTTAAACTCTATATAGAATTACAAAGGTTTTATATTTGCAATTGATTCATTTCCAGTCCATAAAGGTATTTCATATGGTCCTGATTTATTTTTCTCTTCTTACTGTTGTTTGAACTGCAGTGAAGTTGTATCATTTCCAAAATGTTATCTGAGGGGAGGGGACAACCACACACAACCTAGGTGAATATTTCTCAAATGCATTTTTTTTTTTCCTACAAGATTATTATTTCATTCTCTTTGTTTCTTTACTCTTTTTTTTTTCCTAATATCTCCATGTATTTTGCATTGATGTAGAAAATCCAGTGGCTTGTCACTGCGAGCCATCAAAGTACAGCATGTTTTGCTTTCTTTGCCATCAGCAGTTCAATTATTATTATTATTATTAATTATTATTATTTCTTAAATATAAATATAAAGGTGTTCTGTACAATGTTCCTCTTTCCTTTTTTCCTGGCAGTGGCACTGAGTCCTAGGACTGGGGAGTGGAGCATTTGTGGTTTGATCTGCAGAACGCCCCCACCATGGGACACAGGATGCTTTCAACCTGCAGAAATCAAACCATCCAGCTCAGTATTTCAGACCAAATGACTGTGGTTGAGAATTCATTTTTCCAGACCCTCTTGTGTTACGTTCTTTCCCTGGAAGACGTGACTTTGTTACATCTCCTGGTGCTTTGGCACTAAACCTTCAGGTACTTTATAGAGCTTGAGTCACTCAGAGGGAACAGGCTCTCCTGCATGCTCATGAGTGGGACAAGCTTAAGGGCTTCCCACCAAAGATACAAAGCAGGCAGAGGAGCAGCAGTGCCCATCTGGAAAATCACCGTGGTGGCCTCTTGCTCTTGTTCCTCTCAGCAACACAAGGATGGAAGGAGGTGGTGGTTCATGTCCCCGTGTCCTGTCTCACTTGTTGCCACCTTCACTAAAAAAATCTAGGAAGGCTCCTCTGTTGGGGATGGCTGCCTCTCTGCTGAGATCTGGAGTTCCTTCATTATTCCTTGGCTACATCCTGATTGCAATAATTAAAAGAAAAAAAAAAATCATCTCTTTTCTCTCTGTCTTTCTCTATTATATATATATTTATATAGATAGATATAGATATATACACATATATATACACACACACATACACACACGCATATACAATTATATATATATGTATATATATATTTAAAATTATATATATATATATAATCTTTTCTGTCTCCTTTGCCTGTTGCTGGCAGTGTGAGCTGTCTTGGAGCAGTCTCTTCTGAGGTACCACGAGGAAAAGCCCACATGAGCTACTGTACACAGCCACCCTCTTAGCACTGGTACTGAATGTGCTGGTGCTGGTGGACTTTGCCTTCCACGTGCGAGTGGGTGTGGGTGTGGATGTCTGTGTAAATCTTTGGGTACATTTTGGGTGCCATGGCTGGGGCAAGGGCAGGCCCTTGGGACAGTAAATGCTGCTGCTGAGCGACGTATTCCTCATAGTTTATGGAGGAGATGCAGTCTTTATCAGGGACCTGGGAGACACAGATCCTGTCCCGGGGCTGCGGGCGGTGCACGGGGGCAGCAGCTGGTGGGGAGCAGGGTTTCTTCTTGGTCTGGCAAAGCCACAAGAGGATGGTTCCAAAAATGAAGACAGCTCCGGCCGGGATGCCGATGATGACGGGCCAGGGAAGGCTGCTGGCTGAGGAAGGGGGCACAGGTGCACTTGGAGGCTTGGGATCTGCACGTTACAGCAGGAGAGAGACAGAAAGAGTTAATTAAATGCAGGCAAAGTGAATTCAAAACAGATGTCATGCTAGGGCTGGCTTTTGTACAGGCTGTCTGGCAGCCCTGCCAGACCAAGCAACAAGGGAGAAATCATGATGTTTGGTAACTGCTTTGCTTCTCAGTGCTCCTGGAAGGACAAGCAGCTCATGCTCTCTCATTTAAGGGTTGAGAGGGGAGTCTTCAGGGGTTTTTTTTAAGTTTCTTATCCTAACTTTCATGGATGCACTAGAGCAAGCTCAAGAGAGTTTCTTCACACCCACACTCCCATGGAGCGGGCTTCTCTGCCCACATTGGAGGACACAACATGGGATGTGTCAGGAATACCTCCATGGCAGCAGCCCAGAAGTCACAGTTGGGCTGTGCAGAGCAACAGCACATTGCCCACTTGCCTCTGCCAGGTGTAGCTGTGCCTGCGTGGGCTTTAGACAGCCTTTAGTATCCCTGCCTAGCAACACAGGAGCTACTCAGCAATGCCCTGCTCTAGTAGGCAGCACAAATATGGTGTCTTGAGTTTCTTGTGTGGCTGGGAAGAAGGCTGAAGGATGGGAAAAAATGTAGGGAAGTTGGTCTCCTGTCCTTGGTGCTCAGGCGATGGAGAACTGAAAGTTCCCATGGCATCAAAGTGTGTGTCCAAGTCCCTATGCTAAATGGGCTCTAGCTCCACCAGTCTTTTCAGAGCTACAAATTCAGCTACTGGAGGAGGTAAGATGCTTCACACAGCATCTTTCACACCCTCCCCTCTCTGCTATTGGCAGCCTGTACATCCCTGGGTAGCCACTCAGGGTCCTCAGCCTTGTATCTTTATATATAGACCTAAAAAGAGTCAAGGGGTAGGATCCTAGCTATCAAAATCCCCACCCAGGCAGCTACCAGCTGGGATTCCCAAAGCCCTGAAAAAGGCACAGAATTCAGCTTGCAGAAAGACACTCAAGAAACATTGAAAACCTGAGGCTATCCAGATCATCCAATATGTTATATTCAAGCATGTATCACTTAACTTGCAAGCCATACTTCTTTAAGACCCCAATGTCTTTTTCTCTCCTTGACAAATAATCCTACAGCTAGTTTGAAACATTAAATGGATACCATGTGATGTCTTTGAAGTCAGAAGGACCTATAGTGTTGATGACAACAGACAAAACTTTGATTCACCAAACCTGGAAATTACAGAATGATTTAGGCTGGAAAGAGAGTCTAGAGCTCATCTGGTCCAGCCTCCAGCTCCAAGCAAGATGGGATCAGACTCATCAGCTGACTACAAAAACAACAGTCTCCATGTTGTTTGGCAGAAATCCTCTGCTCGACTGAAAGTGTTTTGATATTCACCCATGCTATTCAGAGTTGTCTATGTCAAATCAGGTACAGAGCAGATTTGACATAGAGAGTCTATGTCAAATCAATTTACAAGCAAAATGGTGTTTTTCTAACACATGGCCTATGCAACCACATCTTCTCTTTCACCATCACTGCCAATAACAACAGGACTGCAGACTCTAGTTCTGATCATTAGAGACCCATTTAATTTAAATCAATGGAAAGTCTCCCCCTGACTTCAGCATGTGCTGGTTTTGGCTGGGATAGAGTTAATTTTCTTCACAGTGGCCAGTGTGGGGGCTGCACTTTAGATTTGTGTTGGAAAGAGTGTTGGTAACACAGGGATGTTTTAGTCACTGCTGAGCAGTGCTTACACAGAGCTGAGGGTGTTTCTTCCCCTCATCCCACCCCACCAGCGAGTAGCTGGGGATGCACAAGGAGTTGGGAGAGGAAACAGCCAGGACAGCTGATCCCAGTGACCACAGGGATAGTCTGTGCCATATGGCATCGTGTTCAGCATGTAAACCTGGGGGAAGAAGGAGGAAGTGGAGGGACATTCAGAGTGATGGCATTCATCTGCCCAAGTCACTGTTACGTGTGATGGAGCCCTGCTGTCCTGGGGCTGGCTGAACACCTGCCTGTGATGGGAAGTGGGGAATGAATTCCTCAGTTTGCTTTGCTTGTGTGTGAGGCTTTTGCTTTCCCTATCCAACTGTCTCTGTCTCAGCCCAGGAGTTTTGCACTCTGTGTGTCTGATTCTCTCTCCCATCCTGCCGTGGGGGAACGAGTGAGGTGTTTGTATGGTGCTGGCTGCCAGCTGGGGTTAAACCACAACATAGTGGGAGCTGGATCAGACACTCATAGTTTAGAAACTCCCAGAGGCTTTGAGTTACACCCCACCCACACAGCCTTTTCCTTAGGATTGACAGGCTTCCTAGATGGAGTTTAGTCCTAAATCTAAGGGATGCAGAAGGAGACTCCAAGAGCATTTGCTTACTTGGCAACCTGCTGTCAGTATGTAAATTCTGTCTTTAAAACTGAAAGAGGGTAGATTTAGACTAGATATAAGCAAGAAATTCTTTGCTGGGAGGGTGGTGAGGCCCTGGAGAAAGGACAAAGAAAGGATGGTGTGCCTCAAACATACTCAATACATCCTCAGTTTGATGTGACCACCAGCTCTGAGGCCTGGGGAGAGAAGGAAGCAGCTGCAAGTTTGGTACAAGGGTCCCCAGGGGATCACTGGGTAGAATTTAACTATTCAATCATTCTCTCTTTAACACTCATTCTTTTCCTTTCCTTGTGACTGGGACAGTTTTACTTCTTCCCTCATTTTATGGGCCTGTATCATTGTTCCCTTTTACCAGCAAAAGCAATATAAATAAGAGCAAGAGAAAGGTGAAATGTAAGGCAATGGGGTGGCACACTGTGCAGCTATTCAGTTCTCCTCTCACATCCTGCACCCTATGACTGAACTCATCTAGTGCCGGCAACTGTAGTATCCTTTCTCAGCAGCTCCTCTTCCATGCAGGAGCAGCTCCTTCATTTTATTTTACCTTGCTGGAATTATTATTCCCCATGAACTGGTATAAAGAAACATCAAGAGGATTTTAATCAGGTTGATTTAGTCTGATTCAGTGATAGCTTAAATCAGCACAGCATCACAGAGGGCCGTGAAGCCCAACGGGCATCAATAGTTGTGTTAATGATGCCAACTATTAGTTTAGATGGGAGGGGTGGGTGTCTTGTCCCAGCCACAGATACAGCCTGGGAGAAGAGCTCCTGGGGAGCAGCCCTGCTGAGAAGGACTTGGGGATTGTGGTGGGTGAGAGACTGAACATGAGGCAGCAGTGGCTCTGGCAGCTGGGAAGGGCGATGGGATCCTGGGCTCCATCAGCAGAGGGGTGGCAGCAGGGACAGGGAGGGGATTGTCCCTCTCTGCTCTGCCCTGGGGAGGCCCCAGCTGGAGTCCTGTGTCCAGAGCTGGGGCCCAACACAAGAAAGATGTGGGGCTGTTGGAGAGGGGTCGGAGGAGCCACAAGGATGCTCAGAGGGCTGGAGGAGCTGCCCTACAAAGAGAGGCTGAGGGAGCTGGGCTGGTTCAGCCTGGAGAAGAGAAGGCTGTGGGGGGACCTCATTGCAGCCTGCCAGTCCCTGAAGGGAGCTTAATAAGCAGGAGGGGATTCAACTTTTTAAAAGGATAGACAATGGCAGGACAAAGGGGAATGGATTAAAGCTAAAGGAAGGAAGGTTTAAATTAGATATTAGGGAGAAGTTTTTTCCAGAGAGAGTGGTGAGGGGCTGGAACAGGCTGCCCAGAGAGGGGGTGGGTGCCCCGTCCCTGGGGGTGTTCAAGGCCAGGTTGGCTGGGTCCCTGGGCAACCTTGTGTAGCTCCAGGCCTGGAGGTTGGTGTCCCTGCCTGTGGCAGGGGGGTTGGAGCTCTGTGATCCTTGGGGTCCCTTCCAACCCACGCCACCCTATGATTCTACGAAACCATAACTCACCTGGCAGGACTGTGAGGAAAGCACTTCGAAAGCTGTAGCCCATGGTGTTTGCCCCTAAGCAAATGTACATCCCCGCATCCTCTTCCTTGGCTCGAGTAATCATCAGTTTGTTCAGGTAGGAACCATCTGGACGGGACCAGACCTCTCCTGTGGGCAGCACAACAAATTTCTGTCCCCCGACGTCGATGGTGGAGTTGTACTTGCTCTCTGTGCCATACTCCACCCTCTTCAGCCACTGGATGACAGGCTTGACATCGCTGCGCACTTTGCACTGGAAGGACGTGGTCCCACCATAGTCCACGGTCGTGTTGACGGGGTGTGTCCCTGTCAGGATGGGCTTGGATCTTGTCCTCTCTGCACAAAAACATAGGGAGCTCCATGGAAAGAGGTGTTTGCCAACCATGTTAGCTTGGGATTGCAGAAACATAGGGGGAAAGGTGTAGGAGTGATGCAAAAAAGCCTGTCAGGTTGCACTGCCTGCCCCAAGGCAGGCTGAGGTTACTGCAGACCTCTCCTGATGGAGAGCCTTTGCCAAAGCCTCTAATGGTAGATGCTCTCCAGACAAACCTCCCATTGCCTGAAGTTTAGGAAGTCTTTCCTCATGCTCAACCTGAAATCTTCCTCTTTCTAACAAGGAAGTTACTCTACCTGCATTAGGCCTGGAGAAAGGTTTGCTCTCCTTCTTAGCCCTTCTGTTTTGGAAGATTTTCTTCATCCCTCTCTTCTGTACACTGAACAACCCTCCCAACTGCTAAGCAAACAGGGTCCTAAGGATCTCTTAGAAAAGGTTTTCCTGACTTTTGTGTTTCTGCTCTCTCAGGTCATTCAAGAAGCATTAATATTTGGATTAAAATTAATTAATAAATTAGCATTAATATCAATGCACCACCAGTGTGTGGTGGCATTAGTTGACACCACACAATTTAGAATCTGACCTTTCTGCTCCTTGGAAATTGTAAGCCCAGTCTGAACTGCTGAATTTCCCCAGTCCCTTGCTGTAGGCTACAGCTATGAGATGACTAAGGGGGCCATCCTTCCTTGTACATCCCCATGTCTCAGGGACCTACAGGATCAGAGGCTCCACTGATTCTTCCTGTTGCTTGACCAGAGGAAGACAAATGGCCTGAGAATAGTCAAAAAGGCCAAAACCCATTTCAGGATTAAATTTGGGCAACAGTCCAGGTCTGAACACAAATGAAGTGGATTATTTCACTGTAATTGTTCAATTGATACTGACTCTGATGATGTCTTATCAATGTTTATAAATATCTAAGGGAGAGTCTAAAGAAGATGGAGCCAGGCTCTTTTCAGTGGCGCCCACAGGACCAGAGGCAATGGCCTCAAACTGAAACACAGGAGGGTTGACCTGAACATCAGGAAACACTTTTTGACTGTGAAGGTGACCCAGCACTGGCACAGGTTGCTCAGAGATCATGGCATGTCCATCCTTAAAAGCCATCCATCATCTCTGTTGCTGGTCCTGGTAGACGGCCACGGGGACCAAATTCTACTGTATTTGATCCCATTCTACGTCATCCGCTGCTGGGGGAGCTGAGGCCACAGGCATTACAGGTGAGGAAGACCACAGAATCACAGCATCACAGGGGTTGGAAGGGACCTCCAGAGCTCATGGGGTCCAACCCCCTGCCAGAGCAGCTCCCAGCTCATATTGCACAGGGCGGCGTCCAGACGGGGCTGGAATCTCTCCAGAGAAGGAGACTCCACACCCCCTGGGCAGCCTGTCCCAGGGCTCCCTCACCCTCACTGGGGAAAAGTTCTGCCCCAGGTTGGGGTGGAACTTCCTGTGCTCCAACTTGCAGCCATTGCCCCTTGTCCTGTCCCCACAGACACTGAGAAGGGGCTGGCCAATTCCCCCTGCATCCCCTGCCTAAGATATTGATAAACACTAATTAGGTCCCCCCTGAGTCTTCTTCTCTCCAGGCTGAACAGCCCCAGCTCACTCAGCCTGTCCTCACAGGGGAGATGCTCCAGGCCCTTCATCATCTCTGTAGCTCCTCTGGACTCTCTCCAGGAGATCCCTGGCTTTTTTATCCCAGGGAGCCCAGCACTGGACACAACACTCCAGGTGGGGCCTGCCCAGGGCAGAGCAGAGGGGGAGGATCCCCTCCTGTGACCTGCTGCCCACACTCCTCCTGATGCCCCCCAGGATCCCATTGTCTCTCTCAGCCCCCAGGGCACACTGCTGGCTCATGGCCAACCTGTCACCCACCAGGACCCCCAGGTCCTTGTCCACAGAGCTCTTCTCCAGCAGCTCATCCCCCAGCCTGTCCTGATTCCAGCAGTTATTCCTCCCCAGGTGCCAGACTCTCCCCTTGCTCTTGTTGAATGTCATGAGGTGTCTCCCTGCCCAGCTCTCCAGCCTGGCCAGGTCTCTCTGGATGGCAGCGAGATTCATCCTCCTCTCCCTACTTTTATTATTCCTTTATTCAGTCTAATGGTTCCCACATTCACTATGGACAATTTTTTTTGTGTGGAGGAAGAGCCCAGAAGCCTTTTTTTTCTTTTTTTTCCTCAGCAAATGACAAAATCTTGAATTTCTCACAAAATTTTTGCCTCAAGTCACAGCTGATGAAAGAAACAAATTGGAAAGGTAATCAAACATGAGGGGTTCACAAGACCATCCTTTCCAGTGTGATCATAAACCTCAGGTTGTGTCAACACTACATAAAGTCAAAGGGAAAATATATCCTTCATTCTGAGGAATGTTTGGATTTTTTTTTTTTAGCATCAGAGAAAATCAGTCAGAGTTTCCAGACAAGGAGGTACTGCAAACCTCTGTCCTAGGCATGGAGAGGAATTATGGTATCACTGTGGGTGGCAACTGCTGGCAATCATCAACTGCTTTTGATGGCAAACACTGTTAGATTGAGGATGTAACAAATCAGCTCCCACCAGCACTGGCTTTGGGGTGAAAGGGAGGAACAATGGACCCTCTTTCAAAAACTCAGGATACTTTCAATAATGAAGGCTCTAAAGATGTGTTTGGGAAACAAAAATACCACAGTGGTCTCTATAGGCTTTGCCTTGGGACTCTGAGAGGGGATCACAGCTGGGGAGACTGAGACTCAGATAAGGGGAGTGGAGGCCTGAGAGGGGATGGGGGGAAGGAGGAAATTGAATAAAACCTGAAATGCTCCACAGAATTATGTTAAAAACAGAAAGACGTCTGAAAACTGCTTAATGCCCTTATCTCCTTGACTCTGGTTCCAGCTTTGGTAACTGTTTTCACTCCTAGCCAGCAAAAGCTAATGAAAACAAAGGTTACATACATCTTTAAGTTGATAAAAACCAAGATAAACAGGGACACAGAAAGGGGTTTGTTCCTGGTGCTGTCTGGTTTTGATGAAGTGAAAATGCCACAGCTGCCATTAGGATGGGGCTTGATTCATTTCCCTGTGTCTGCTCCTGGTTTTAGTGTAAACACATGTTTTTACTGTCTCCACACAGCTGCATCTTTATCAATCCCAGATGTCCAGCAGGTTTGTGCCTTCAGAGCCCAACAGAGCTCCCCACATGTGCTTTTAATTCCTGTGATTCTAGGGGAAAGGACTTATCAGAGAACAGATCTTTAAGAACAATCTTTCACACTGGGCTAAACTTTCTCATGCTAAAATGTATGCACAGACAAACAACCTGCTTTCCATGTGGCTGGAAATAGCCCCTCTATGCCCCTGCTCCCCATTAATGAAGGCTATTCAGTCTTCCCTCCACTTAGTTCATCTTCTCCACGTTCTTGGGTTGGCTGCTCTGTAATCATTTCCATGACAACTTATGATGATGTCATGGAAAAAGCACGATGATTTAAGAATAAGAGCTCTTCTCTGGTAGATTTAGGATTTGGGTATAATTATCTTGAGTAATAATAGGGGAAACAGGAGGTTAGAGACCAAGAATCAGAATAGTAAGAGGAGCAGTTTACCCCATCACAAGGCAGGGTAATATCCACCCTCAATGGCCCCCAGCTCATCATCCAAGGGCTGAATCTTTAGAGCTATGCAGGGATCTAAAGATACACACAGGACCCTAGTGGGATTTTTAACATTTTTTTAGCATCCCATTTCTACCCACTTGAACCAGCAGATATCCATATGTTGTTTTAAAATCTGACCCTAAAGCCTTGTCTGGCTAATCACTCTAGCCATAAGATTTCTGCTAATTCCCTTCAGAAACTTCTCAATGGAACAGCTACCTAGGCTAAATTTTCAATTGACTGGCTTCACCCTATTATCACACTGATAATCTGGACCATTCTAAATATTTCCACCCCTCCCCTGTAGTACATGAAAGTGCTTTCTCAGCTAGTTCTCAACCTGTCCTTGAATTGACTGTGTTGGTAGTTTAAGACAGCACCAGGCAATGGTGAACTTTCACCATGCAGGTGCCCTTAGAGGTGACCGTTTCCCAAGTATCCCTCCTCCTTTCAGCTACTACATGGTATTGTTGCTACAGGTCTTAGGTTTATTCTAAGGACCTGGGTGTCATGGTGGAGGAGAAACTGAACATGAGGCAGCAGTGGCTCTGGCAGCTGGGAAGGGCGATGGGATCCTGGGCTCCATCAGCAGAGGGGTGGCAGCAGGGACAGGGAGGGGATTGTCCCTCTCTGCTCTGCCCTGTGAGGCCCCAGCTGGAGTCCTGTGTCCAGAGCTGGGGCCCAACACAAGAAAGATGTGGGACTGTTGGAGAGGGGTCAGAGGAGCCATGAGGATGCTCAGAGGGCTGGAGCAGCTGCCCTACAAAGAGAGGCTGAGGGAGCTGGGCTGGTTCAGCCTGGAGAAGAGAAGGCTGTGGGGGGACCTCATTGCAGCCTGCCAGTCCCTGAAGGGAGCAGAGGAACAGGAGGGGAATCAGCTTGTTCAAAGGGCAGAGACTGGCAGGACAAGGGGGATGGATTAAAGCTGAAGGAAGGAAGGGTTAGATT
>VZTU01009853.1:165459-186756 GCA_013400835.1 Zapornia atra
CGAGGCCTGGAGGTTGGTGTCCCTGCCTGTGGCAGGGGGGTTGGAGCTCTGTGATCCTTGGGGTCCCTTCCAACCCAGACCATTCTATGATTCTGTTCTACAGTTAGAACAACTCCCTGTCTCTGCTGGTGCTTTTAACACTTCCCAATATCTGTGTCCAGCTATTGGCATCACACACCATCACGCTCCCTTTACTCATCCAGCCCCCTCCCCAAAGCTCCCTCCCTGCCTCTCCAGCCCAGAGGCTGCACTTACGGATCACTTCAACTTTGTACGTCGCGTTGATTTCTCCCACTTTGTTAAACACTCGGCAGGTGTATTTCCCACTGTCCTCTGGCTTCAGGTTCTTCAGGTTCAGCGTCCACTTCTTCTTCTTGTTCTCCCCAATCTCTTGGGGCGTGAGGGGTTTGTTGTCCTTCAGCCAGGTGATGTCAGGCCGTGGGTTCCCGCTGGCCACGCACTTGAGGCGGATGGAGCTGCCGACCGGGCGGGCGATCACCCTCCGTCTCATCTTGGCAGGCTGGGTGAACCTGGGCCGGGCTGCCAAAGTCAGGAGAGAGTGACTGTGGTGAGCAAAGGGCATGCAAAGAAGGGTACTGCTGTCAAGTGTTCCACCTAAATTTGCCTGAAAGGCACGTGGCAGCCCCACAGATACCTGTCATATCAGGTCAGACTGATTGCCTTAGATAGGAGGCTCTATCCAACCTGCTGCATTGGAACATCTTCCAAACTGTATGACCACCACCTCAGCCTTCTGCATAGCACAACCCTGGCGTTTCTCAGTGGCTGTAAGGCAACTGTGTCAGACCAGCTCACAAAATAACACCCAAATCACACTGGTGAAGCTGAAGGCAAAATGAAGGCCCCAAAACCACATGATAACTGTTACCATATTCCATGACACAAATGCAGGCCCTTAGCTAAGACCAAAGGAAAGCCCTCAGCCTCCTGTCAGGATGACCATATTCTCAACCTTTTGCTGGTAACTTGAAGCTTCATTGCCTAAAGATGTTTTTACCCCTTAGTTCTCATTGGCTTTAATGGGAAGTGGGAAGGGTCAGCAGCTTTTCAATATGTAGCAAAGTCTTAGAAGTGTGATCTGTTGCAAGGCAAAAGCTGGTTTAATAGCATCCTGTAGTAAAGAATTCAAAAGAAAACACAAATTTCTCAGTTACTCTAAGTATGGAATGCTGGTCCAGGGGCACTTCTAGCTGCAGTGTCCTACTGAGATTAACGCTACTTCTGGGTCCCATTTGGCATTCTCCCCCTACATCCAAAATACTACTAAATTCACCTTTTTTAAAAAGAAAAAAATAAAATAAAAAATTGTTACTATTTTGGCAAAGCCAGTTTCTCCTCTGAGTCCATTCAGCAGTTCCACAGCATGTTTCTCTCTCCCTGCTTTTCAGCCTTGTTTCTTGCTTACCGTGATCTTACTCTTCAGGGCAGTCACCCTACATTTTCACACTCCCCTGGTAAATCCTCCCTGATTCTTTTCTTGGGAAACAGGAGAAATAGGTGATGAGTGACCTGCTGTGTGACACACTGGGTTGAATTATGGCCATCAGCCACTGGCCTTCACCAACGGCAACCAGAGATCCACAACCTTGGGAAGCACAGAACACAGCAAAGCAAGCTGAGAAGGTTGTGCTTCAGTTATCAGAGAAGTTTGCTTCAGGGCAGCACGGTGGGACTCCCTGCTACAGAGCCAGCCCTGCTGCCCAGGGCCGAGGCCAGCAGCTCTGGGATGTGCATTGTAGTGGGGCTTTGCTGGATGGAAGAGACTGGTCTGCAGCTTCTTCTCTCCAAGCATGGGGGAACAGCAGCCATTGCCCTCTGAGGTCTGTGAGCAGATCCCTTAGGCCTCACCCCTCTGCAACCTTGCCCAACATCCCTCCCTCTTGGAAGAAGACACCCTTTGGCATGCCCCTCTCTTCAGAGTCCTTTTCTGTAGGGGAACCATCTGCCTCCACACACAGCCTTTCCATGCCCCTTGGCTGTCACTTTGGGTCCCAGCCATTTCATGTTATTTCAAACTCTTGCTCAGAAATGCTTTACTCTGCAGACAGAGGCTTTCATGTGTAATCTAATGAACCAGAGCAACTCCAGCCCTGAAAGTCTTTGCCATGACAGCTGAGCAGCAAGTGTGACATACTAACCCACTCTGCAGGTCGAAGTGCATAAATATCTGGGTATTCTCTTGAGGGTCTGCTGCAAGAGAAGGCCCCCTCCCAGGAAAAACAATCACCTTCCCAGAGGGACAATTAACCCCATCAGAGCTGCACTCTGTGAGCAATGACAGGACAAAGTTTAAGTCCAAGCCAAGGGAGATGTGCTGAGAAGGGCTGTCGTGGTGGAAATGGAGTGCATGGCTGCAAGGTGCACGGAGAGGTTAAAGAACAGTCACCAAATGGGTGATCCTCTAATAAAGCAGTAATGACACCAGGAACTGCAGATCCAGGTAGGGGTAAATCCTTGCTGGATGGGATTCCTGGGCTGGGACTAACGAATCGAAGAGCAGGGTTCAGACAGGACAGTCACACTGCCCATGAGGAGTGAAAAAACAAGTGAGTGAGGCTTAAGCTCTAACCCTCCCTTATCTCTTTCCTGCTTCCACAGCAATATTCCAGAAGGGCTTGCTGTCCCTGTCTAGTAAGGGTACTGCAAGACAGAAACTCTCTTTCCTCCCCCAAAAAAGCAGGCCTATAACATTTCTGGCTTTCCTCCCACTGTGACTCCCATGAATCTGTCTGGAGTTTTGCATGCACCCCTTGTACACTGCTGCCCAGATACAGACCAACCTACAGGTACAGCTAAACTTCTCTGGCTCTTTTTGGCTTTGTGTCTACTGTTTAAAGAAGGTTAAGTAATTACATGGTCTCAAAAGCTACTCCAGGCTGGGTGCAGTATGCTCAAGCCAGATCCCATTTACACAGACCTGAATGTCTCCTTGACAAAAGTCTGAGCTGGGCAAGTTTAGAAAAGCCAGTTAACAAAAATAAAGGAGAAAGAAAGAGAGACACATAGACACAAAAGAGAAGCAGCAAGCACAAAGGAGAAAGAGGGAGAAGCAGCAGTGTGAGAGGCAGAAAAAGCCTTTGGAGTTGGTGCTAGCAAATGCCTGTCCCCAAATCTGTACTATTTACAGAAGTTTAGCTTGTTGAAGTGCCAAGGAAGGCCATCACAAAGTGCCCCTGTGTTATTTATACTTCACATGCTTGTTCTTCTCCACATCACTTGGCGTTTGCTTCATAAACAAGAACTGCACATTTGTACAGTATAAATTATGCCACACACAAGAGCAAGGGAAAACAGAGGTGGATGGGGACAAAGAGACAGTGTTGTGGATGCTTCCTTGCTGAAATGCTGCTTACCATGAAAATTTATTCAAGCTAAAGAAAATGAAATGAAGCACAAGGCTGTTCAGCAAAAAAGACCTGGGAAGGAATTCAGGGGTCTCCTCTCCCTGCATGGATCCCTCCCAGAAGTTCCTGTCAGATGGTGCTCGTACAAAGTGAGGTGGTTGGCTAAAACAGTCTGCTGTCACCCACTACATTTACCCCCACATAGAGACAGGCAGTACACGTCCAGCTTTGATGATGCTTAGACAAAAAGGTGTCATGATACAACATAGTACTGAGGTGCTCTCAAGTCTTTTGGATAAGAGCTCAGTCAGTTGTTGGAAGATGTGGATGGGGGTATCTATCTTTCCATACATCAGCTTCCTGCTCTGGATGGGGCAGGAGCTCTCCCCAAGGATACCACTCCATGATGGAGCGCTCTCCCCAAGGATACCACTCCATGATGGAGTGCTCTCCCCAAGAATACCACTCCATGATGGTAGCTGGAAAGAAAAGTGGAGGGTTGGGGTTTTTTTTTTACCATGCTTCTCCTCTCTCAGTTCTCTAGGGACCAGGACTGCAAACTGCTCCTTTACCTCTTATCCTCCAGAGACCTGCAGACACACACACTGACCCTTCCTGCACACCAGCCCTTTGCTGGTGAACACTGCTGGATGGAAAGGGCTTGGGTGGGTGAGTAGCCCAGCCCCAGCCATTTCCCTGCATGGGGAGAGGAGATGGGAGGGAGGCAAAGGTGAAGAAGCAGATGTGCAGCACAAAGGACTGGGCCAGGGTAGAGCAGAGCAAGACACAGTCTGATATGAAATTGTCAATCCTTAATAATGTGAGTAGTGCTCACATCATTTTTCAAGATGTTGTTGTTGTACTGATCTGCCATTCACCAGCTCTACCAGGAGCACAGCAGACATGGCATTCATTGAAGAGTTGAGAGATGGCAGCTTCTCTTGGTAGCTCCTGAGTCCTTCCTGAAGGACTCCTGACCCAGAGTTTACCCAAGCCACCCTTTCTCTAGCTCTAAAATGTGGA
The DNA here is from genome assembly GCA_013400835.1 of Zapornia atra. Lineage (NCBI taxonomy): Eukaryota > Metazoa > Chordata > Aves > Gruiformes > Rallidae > Zapornia > Zapornia atra. The sequence goes on from VZTU01009853.1 coordinate 169,848, forward strand.
GTTTACCTTCCTCTCCCAGAGCAAGCTCAGGCTCAGATGACTCTGTAATTCAAAGCTATTACTGCACTGTCTCCTCTGGACTGGACACCAGTCCAGCACACCACATCTCTTGTTAGCCAGCTCCTGAAAAAACCTGTCCTCAGCTCAGGTGGTGGGGACTCAATATGGTGAATGCTTGACAAGTTCCACCCCTGTCACTGCTACGAGGTTACTTGCTGTCCATGAATGGGGTACAAACCCATCTCTCTATTATGAAGATAAAAGGTGGGTACTGTAAGAGAATCACAGAATCCCAAGGTTGGAAAAGCCCTTTAAGATCAAGCCCAACCATTCCCATCCTGAGCTAAACCAGATCCCTAAGTACCTCATCTACCCTTTGTTAAACACACCCAGGGAAGGTGACTCAGCCCCTCCCTGGGCAGCCTGTGCCACAGCCCCACAACTCTGCCAGGGAAGAACTTTTCCCTCCCATCTGAGCTGCCCCTGCCCTGGCCCAGCTTGAGCCCATTGCCCCTTGTCCCATCTCCTGTCCCCTGGCTGCAGAGACCCTCGCCCACCTCTCTGCACCCTCCTGGCAGGGCAGGGGAGGTGGTGATAAGGTCTCCCCTCAGCCTCCTCTTCTCCAGGCTGAACACCCCCAGCTCCCTCAGCTGCTCCTCAGAGGATTTGCCCTCCAGCCCCTTCCCCAGCCTGGTTGCCCTTCTCTGGACTCGCTCCAGGACCTCCATGTCCTTCTTATGGTGAGGAGCCCAGAACTGGAGGTGCAGCCTCACCAGTGCCCAGTACAGACTAAAATGGAAAGGCTGTGCTTCATCCCTTGAGGTCATAAATTCACATCACACTCCTGCCAGTAATGGCCAAAAGCTGTTTGGCATCAGCCTGATCACTTATTGTCCTTCAAGGAGTGCTTGGACCAAACTTTGGACCTTTAAGTCTTGCAGTGATTCAGAACCTATTCCAAGTGAGATTTTAGCAGTTCCCCAAAGCTCTGCAACAGCATCAAAATCCTATGCTTGAACAGTCCTGGGCTTAGAGAAGTTCATGCAGGTGTCTAAAGCAGAGGGTAATTTTAAAAAATACTCAGCTTTGGCCTAATGCTAATTCTCCTGAAGTGAAGTCAGACCTCCCATTTGCCCTCAGTGGGAGCAGTGTTCTGTTGGCACTGAATGCTTTTGGAAATACTGCTGTAAAAGTTCAGTATGCCTTTTATAGAGAGTCTATGAAAGCTCTAATAGCTGCACATGCAAAAGAAAGTCAGTGCCCAGAAAAACAAATGCAAGGGAGAACCATGCTGGGGTATATGGCAGGGGGCCCTAGAGTGGACCACAGGCTGCATTTCACAGGAGGACCCTTGGATGAGATCCATTCATACCGACACGTTCAGCTGATGCTTTGTTTATTATTGGACCATCTGTAGGGAGAACTCACTCCAGTCACTCTGCCTTTCCCTCAGCAACTGAGAAATGTGCTGTGTGGACAGCACTGCACCAAGGAAAACCAAAAATAGAAGCTGCTCCTTACCCCATTGCTTCCCAGAATGATCTTCGTATTCTCCATTGGAGCCTTCAGGTACCTGGCTATCCTTTCCTGAGCTGGCATCATCTGCAAAGGAAAGGCAAGATGTTAAGAAGGTCTCCTGCAGTGCTGCAGTATGACATGCAGGAGTTTGCATGTCCAGCTAAAACACACTCAACATACATTTGCCTCCACACCCTGGCCACTTTAATGACCAATTTTGTTTTCTGCTTTATGAGCTTTTTGGTGGGATACCAAAGCAATGGCAGATTAATCAGTGTTTCCATTAATAGCTGACAAAAGCCTCTTTGTTTATGTTTACAGGTTGCTGTTCCCTAGGAGGAGCTGATCCGTTGTACCTTCTATGCAAGTAATGGCATAAATCAAAATTACAGCTAATTAAACCTAGGAGGTGTTGGAAGACTCATGTGATCACTCACACAGAGCACAAGTGGAGGAATTAGGGCCACTAATTTGCCTTTCAGCTTCTATACAAAATCAGGAAAGCAAGCAGGTCTGGGGTCAAATGAGCCCTCAAGGGCTACAGAATGCAAAGCTGTGTCTGGAGGAAGCAATATTGAATTGAAAAGCTGTTTGTGCTTTTTGTTGTTGCTTTGTTTTTTAATTAAGACCACCCATCCACCTGTAAAGACAGCGTGCCATTTTGTCCCTTATCACTCTGGTTGCCTATACCACTACCACAGAGCAGCAACAGGGTCCCAACTCTGTGCCTTGTAGTGCTAGGAGAAATAGAAATCATCAAGTGAACTCCCTACCTCTCCAGGAGCCCCCACCTCAAATTGCCGCTGGGATATCGCCACCTACAAGGTCTCTGTGGGGTCTGAGGGAGTAGGGGAGTGCTCTGAGCCTCTGCCCAGGGTAGCCTGGGCAGTGCTGGGGGCCTCACACCTCTGCAGTGCCCAGAGGTGAAGTTCTTTCCCTCTCCAGGAACAGCCAGACCTCTACTGTACACAGGCTCAGCTGGAGCATCCCTTGATATCAATGCATCACACCAGGAGGGAGGTCCACCTGAGGGACTTTGGGGACCTCTGGGTGATGGCCCAGTGAGGCATGGCTCTTCCAAGGCTACTTCTGAGCTGTACAGGTGGCACAATACTCAGCTCCTACCTAAAGTGTACTCAAGTGTGTGTGAAGTTTGCATTTCAGACATAGGGCAGCTGAAGGCTGGGTAAAAGTTCACCTCAGCAAGGATCTGTTCTGCAGTGGCTTTAAAGAAATAAACATCAAGAGAAAGGGAAACACCAGACCTAAGAGACAACTCCCTCCAAATTCTCCAACTCCTCAAACCCATAAGAAACAGGTATCATGAGTTAAAGAGAGGAAATTTCTTGGAGGAAGCAGAGAGGAAAAACTTATCTCAAGATATACATGAGCATTATATCCTCCCCCTGCTACAGAGAGGAAAGCTGCTCTTTACAGTCGTTTTAGAAGTTGGGTTGTGCTTACACAGTACACAACTAAACTTGTGTGTGGTCTTCATGAGAGAAGAAGGTGTATTTAACCCCATCCTCACCCCACTGTGTTGGAAAATCAACCTGTCTCTTCAGCATGGGGCATTTTATGCCAACACATGTTCCCAGCTTGTTTGCCGCTGTCCCTTAAGCAGAGAGCCTGCAATGCCATGTGGGTTTCTCCCTCCTTGCCCCTGACAGATTTTCCCCCTCTCCTTGTGGTTCCTTCAGCACAGTTTCCCCAGGAGGTACGTGCAGCTGTCACTTTGAGGGGAAGAGAAAACTTTCAGGGCAGCAGCACGCTGGGGTCTTTCTTGAGCAGCTCGCTCCAGCTGACTGCCCCTTCCCACCTCCTTCTTGCCATCCATCCATCCATCCATCCATCCATCCATCCATCCATCCATCCATCCATCACTGGAAACCCAGAGACTTTCCCAGGGGTTCCAGCCATCTCCCAGCCCAAACCACAAGGGAGTGGTGTGAAACAGTCACACTCAGGAGATGTCAACTCTCACACACAGTGTGCTGTGAGTGCAAACACACCATCCAGGCTCCGTTGAGGCTGGCCCACAGCCTGTATTACAGAGAAGACAAGTAGCCCATGTGCTGCCTTTTACAAATATATTTTTACAGCCTTGGCAAACCAAAGGCAGGGAATACAAACATCCCCATTATATATGATGGCTTGCATATGACAGATTGACTCAGTCAAAATGCTGAATCGATTATCTTCTGGCACGTGTGTGCTCTTTCACATAAGCATCAGTAGTGCTACAAATGAAATCTTGGATGCTGTCTGACAGAGAGCTTAGTAAATACTTTAGCACCAAGAGAAAAATGTACTGGGTAGTGGAGAAGAAAGAAAAACTGTGGTCAGAGATGCAGGATGCCTGCCTGTTGTTAACTGCTGAATATCTTAAAAGTGGTTAAGATGTTTAAGTGGCAATGTTCTGTCAATTGTATCTTAATCCTACTCAGCTTGATGTACAAAGAGCACTATATCCTCCCTTGCCTCCTGCCTCATGTTACAGTATGTCAGCCCATGTGCACTTCTCCTGCCTACACACTAGGACTGACTGGTGTTCTCAGCACCTCTTGACATGCTGCCAAACTTTTGATGTCAGTAAAATTGCCCTGAATCTGTTTGATCCTTTAAAGAGTCTTCTTCAGTTGTTACCCTGCCAAATCATGAACTTGTAGAGTAACCTACAAAGCCCATAAAAAATAATTTGGGGGGTGGGGGGGTTGGAGAGATCGAGATGTATCTGAACACACTTAATTTGAGAACTGTAGGAACAAAGCTGACTCATGAGATCCAGAAATTGGATGAAACTCTTTTGGGGAAGATTCCTTGAAGCTCAGGAAACCCCAGTCAAACTTCAAATTGTGAGTAAGGCAGCAGAATAGCCAGTGATATAAGGGTAAAGTGTTAACTTAGGATGTGAGTCACCCTGGGTCAAGTCCCTGTGCATTCAGAGAGGGATCTGAACCTCCCCTCTTGCACCTTGGGTCTTAAGCTCTGAACTGTGGTCTCAGAGTGCCAAAAATGAGCTTATTGTTACATAAAGTGGAACAGTGCTGTGGGAGACAGTTACCTTAGGAAAACCCTCAGGATGGAAGATCCCTGTCTAACTCAGGCATCACCAAGCTTTGACTTCCATCTGCCCCATCCAGAGTTTGTACTGTGGCTGCATGGAAAGAATCTATTTCTCCCTGGTTTGAAGAACTTTATTATTTTCTTAATTTTAATAGGAAAAAAAAAAAGAAGGGAGGGGGAAAAACACTTTTGAAGTTGTTCTAGTTCCTGTGCTAGCAAAGATGGGTTTCTTTCTGCACCACTTTGGTCAGCCCACTCATTCCTAGGGAGGGATCTATGACACTGAAAGCAAAGCCCAATTTGAAAGCAAAGTGCAGAGGCATCTGGCTCAGCCCAAACCTGCAGTCTGAAGTCTGCTTAATAGTGCCACACCTGAAGACCTGATGTTTGCATTTCACCCCAAAGCTTTACAAGTGCAACTGGCCTGGCAATATTCTTCTTAGAAAAAAAATGAGCCACGTTCAGCTATGTATGACCAGCATACAAAACGATGAGGTAGTAAGTAGCAGAAATCACATGAGTCTTAGCTACATTCAAAAATGACCTAATAAGCCAATTCCTTACTCATGCTCTTGTCACCTCCCTTGGAGGCAGGCAGGTCAGGGTGATAAGTGCATACAGAAAAATCAGCCTGCAGCCAAAGCACAGCAGGGACCAGCTATGCTGCCTCTCCAGCTTTGCTGCCAGCAGATTACTGCAAGAGGCAGTGCTAAGAAGGATGAGCTGCTGAAGTTTCCTATAAGCTCCCTTTTCTGTGACCTATATTGGAAGGTCATCCTGTACTGGACTTCTTGGACAGTATCACAGGCTTAGGAGAGCAGCCAGTTGGAAGATGAAATGGAAAACCTGCCTTGAAAAATAATCACTGACTAATTTTATGTGTTGCGTATCTGAGGCTAAGAAAACACATGCATGATTTAGGTGTCCTCACTGTACAGTGTGGTTCCATGGTGTTAAAAGCATGCTGGCTGCTGGAGAAACCTGAAGGGGAAGGCTCTGATAGCATGTGAAGTGATAGACTGGGAGACGTGGGACAAATTCGTGTAGCCCCTTCCCCTTCAAACACTGCACCTGGCCATACATGCCAGGGCCAGGATGGATCCAGGGGCATCAGCCCGTTGGTCAGGAATGCCATCCCAGTGGCATGATCCCCAGCTGCTCTCCAGCCATTGCCTCTTGCTTCAGGATCTCATTCTAAGCCGGCTCCTAGGTCTGAGATGCCACAGGAACTAAGATGCAGGTGCTGTGCTGGAGAAGAATCATAGAATCATAGAATGGTCTGGGTTGGAAGGGACCCCAAGGATCACAGAGCTCCAACCCCCCTGCCACAGGCAGGGCCACCAACCTGCAAGCCTGGAGCTACACAAGGTTGTCCCAGGGCCCCATCCAACCTGGCCTTGAACACCCCCAGGGACGGGGCAAAAGTTGAGAAGAAGTGAGTGGTTGGGCTGAAAGGGGAAGTCACAGAATTGGCTGTGCCATGAGACTTGGGCCTGATTATCACTGCTGACATCATGGGCCAAATTTTCCTCCCTCACCCCAAAAAGCCTGATGTTCCATGCATATTGCCTGTCAGGCTTCTTCTTGGTCTACCCCCAGTCCCAAAGCAGGATGGATTTCTGCAGAAAAGGGATTTCTGTACGTAACTCCATCAATTGACAGAACACTTTGGGGATCCTAAGGGACAAAGAGTGACACAGAAGTAGGGTACAGTTACTGTTTATTACCATAGCAGAATTGCTCCATTCCCTCTTAAAAGGGAAAACAAATGGAAAACTCTGCCTAACGGTCCAGCTCTGAGAGAAACTGATGGGAAATATTCACAGCCTGTTACCAGTATCAAATTTTATTTACCCACAGACTCTCCATGAAGGTTTCGTATTTTAGCTGTATGACTGGTTTTCAGGCCAATACTCTGTGCTGAGCATCCAACCACAGGTCAAAACAATGGCCCAGGTTTTTTGTTTTGAAGGAAAAATCTAGCAGTAATATTTCTCTATGATTCACAAAGTTGCTTCAATTTGTTATAATGCAAGGCCCGTCCCTGCTCTGACTTGATGGGACCAGCTTTGGAGTCTTTGATGTCAGAGGCCTTGAAAGGCCCGTTTCACAGATGAGCCAGCTTTGCATAAATAAACAAAGTGACCTCTGAACTGGAGCCTGAGACCTGAGCACGCTTCAAAGCACTGGGAGAGGCGATGGAGGGGGTGGGGGCAATGGGGAATGAAGCGATCAGCATGCATCATTAAGGCAGGCCCTGCTCAACGCTGCGGACGAACAAGGGGTGTCAATAAAAGGAAGGAGGCAAGCGAGGAGGGAGTGAAATGAGGGGGAAAGTGATGTAATCCAGTCAGGCTTGAACAATTATAATGAGGCCTTCTCCCATGGATGAATGAAAGAGATCTCTCTGAACTCCAGCTTTAGGAGCTGGCTCTTGCGTTTACCCAGACACATCATATTTGCACATCACATTTGTCCCCCAGCATCTTTCCCTCCTGCAGATGGCTAGTGAGTGACAAAGCACAAGTCACTTGTGGGAGGTGGCTCTTGGGCCTTCCTAGGAGTTAAACCAGAATTTGTCCTCCTGAGCCTAACCAGTAAAACTGAGGGGTGGGAACACACCAGAACCTTAGACCAGGAAGTGACTAGACTTATTTGTCAGTAGTTCTGATAGTGCAGTAGATAGAGGATAAAAACAGATGAAAGTAAGTACCAGATGAAAAAGTAGGTCTCTGCAGTTTATGTCAGAGAAATTCTGGATTTCCTGTAATACTTGCTGTAATTTAAGGGAGGGGAAAACAAGAGAAATATCATTCTGTACTTAATTTTAGGGAGTTTTGCTATCCTGACTGGTTTATCTGATGCTCAGATGAATGGTCCATAAGGTATATATGTAAGCAGGCAGTAACAACTTTATCACTGGGCTTGCAGGGATTATTAAGGCACTTGCTTTCCCCAGATCTCCTTAATGTGAATTAAGCACTCTAGGTTTCACTAGAATTTCAGCTGGTATTAACTGCCAGTGGCCAGGGAAACACATCCCAACCTACTGGCTAGCACATGATTTCTAACTGAAAGCTATCACTGCCAACTGCCAGGATTTTATTGCTCATCTTGTGATATTTGGGGTGCTTCTAGGGGACATTCATCTTGACAAGTGACTAATTGTGAGTCTAATCTTTTTTGTTATTGAATAACAGTTCTTAGCATCTGTGATTATAAAGCAGAACTCCACACAAATATGCCCTAAATGCTCATTTTTGAGATCTTGTCATATTTCAGTTTGTTTTGTGGTTTTGCAAGGTATGAATTACAACTTCAGGACTTTGGGACTTGGGATCCATAGATGAATCCCAAAGGCTGATTTGAAATAATGAAAAAGATTACTATGCAAAGTCCTTATTTTGACTAATTCTGAATTACCTCCCATCACTGAGGGGTAATTTAGCAAGCTGCCTCTCTGAACCCTCCTTTCTGCCAAAGACAGACAGGGCAGAATTCCAATGAACTCATCCTACTAACACAAACCTGGTGCAAATCTTAGATACTATTTAAATGTTTTTCATAGTTCCTCCATTGACCCTTCATCTCATGCTCACAATTCCTTAATCTGCCTACTATATTAACAGTGTCACCTACTGTATTAACAGTGCTGATGCTATGAAAAGAGAGAAAATCTGTTCAGAATCTATTTGGAAGGGCACAGTGAAAGCAAAGGAATCAGGATCAAGAATATTTGGAGGAAAGAAAAAAGATCTCTGGGAGGAAGGGAGGAAACCCCTCTCCTTGGGCCCAGCCAAACAAAACCCCCTCAAGATGAAAAAGAAGAAACCCACTCAGAGGAGTGCATAGCCAAGGAACACTCTACTTTTCTCTTAAAAAAAACCAACCCAAACCAACAAAACCAAGACAAACTATAAAGTTACTGGCAGAGAACTTGCTTCTGTAACGGGCAATGAAGACTTTACTGCCTACTGCCTTTGACTCCAGTTGGGCCAAAAATAACCAGAAGTATTGATACTGGAATTTCCTGAAAATCAAAATAAGAAATGTTTGTGTTAGTGGCTTTTTTGGTATTTTCAACTCTCAACATTTTTGATGAGAATTTAATTTCCATGCAAAAATTTTCATGGATTTCACTTCATTTCCAGCACTGAGAATCATTCTGCCAGCAGGATGCTTTGCAAAAGAAGTGTTTGCTGCCCACTTGCCTCCTGAAACACTGGAGTGGCTACAGACCAAAGCCCTATCTGGGAGGTGAAGAAACAAGACAAGCTAGATCAGTTAACACACATTTTTTAAGTTATGCTGCTCTTGCAGCTCGGAAGGCCAATGGTACCCTGGGCTCCATCAGCAGAGGGGTGGCAGCAGGGACAGGGAGGGGATTGTCCCTCTCTGCTCTGCCCTGGGGAGGCCCCAGCTGGAGTCCTGNGGGAATGAATATTAGGGGGAAGTTCTTTACAGAGAGAGTGGTGAGGGGCTGGAACAGGCTGCCCAGAGAGGGGGTGGATGCCCCATCCCTGGGGGTGTTCAAGGCCAGGTTGGATGGGGCCCTGGGCAACCTTGTGTAGCTCCAGGCCTGGAGGTTGGTGTCCCTGCCTGTGGCAGGGGGGTTGGAGCTCTGTGATCCTTGGGGTCCCTTCCAACTCAGACCAGTCTATGAGTCTATGATTCTCTAGGCCCATCCTATCACCTCTTGATGACAAAGCTCTTACTTGGTGGCTATTGCTGCACCCCACATCTCAACACACAGGTGAACATGTATTAGAAGTGACCACTTTAGGACCAGAGAAGGCAGCTCCATTCCACAGAATGAAAAGAGGGACTATATGGCAGCATAGACATATTGGACTCAGGTTGTTCTATGGGCTGGTACCTCCCTTCTACAGCACAGCCAAAAGAGTTCTCCTTCTCTGAAGAGATTTAGCAGCCCACAGAGAATCTAGCACTGCTGTGCATAAGCTGCTACCAGCACCTGATCCTTTTACCACCAATTCCTTTTTAATGCTGTTATCTCTGCTGGGAGTGCCATGTAGACATATCTCTGCTCCGTTCTCTTGCAGACCACAAAAGGATGTTGTGGTTTATTGTTTGGGCTTTGGTATGGAAAGGGATCACATGTTTCCTTAGAGAGGTAAATGTGTAAGGTGGAGAGATGGAACTTCAGAAAAGTGGGGTATTTTAGGCATATAAAGGGATTAACACACAAATAATAAGATAAAGAGTCTTTAAATTGAACACATGTGAAAGCTTCCCAGGGAGGAGAAGCTAGACTGTGCTGGACTATGGAACAGTCACCCAGAAGAAGAGAAAGATTAATTTATAGAATCAGAGAATCATTTAGTTTGTAAAAGACCTTCACCAGTTTTGTTGCTCTTTTCTGGACATAGTCCAGTACCTCAGTGTCCTTCTTGGAGTGAGAGGTCAAAAACTGAACACAGCACTCGAGATGCAGCCTCACCAGTGCCAATTACAGGGGAACAATGCCTTCCCTAGTCCTACTGGCCACCTTATTCCTGATACAGGCCAGGATGCTGTTGGCCTTCTTGGCCACCTGGGCACACTGCCAGCTCAAATTCAGCTAGCTGTCGACCAACATCTCCAGGTGCTTTTCCACCAGGCAGCTTTCCGGCCTCAGTCTTTGGAATATTTATAATTATAATGGTCTAACTATGGCTGAACTGGAGATTTTGCAAATCTGTTTGCCAAAGTTGGCTCATCCAGTTCTCCAAGAGAGCTTTAGTAGCTCTTTCACTGTTACTATCAATACGATATCATCAATGAAAGTGGAGAAGCACAGCAGAAAAGGAAGGTTGTGAAAAAGGAGTCCTTGAAGACCACATTTTTCTATTGGCTATATCTATGCAAAGGAGCTCTTCTGAGTCCATGTGGAATGAGACCTGTGCATACCACGTTCATGTCTCTGATTCCCTTCCTTGTCCCCATGACTCCGTTTCTGGTTCAGATCTACACCTACTTTACAACTCTTTCTCCCCCTCCTTCCACAAACACTTTCTATAACGCTGTGGAGGGAGAGGTCTTCCTGAAGGTTTAGGTCTTCCCTTGCTCCTTGTGGTCTATCACAGTCATCTGAGACACATTCTCAGTCATGGCACATCCACATATAGTGATGGTCCAGCTCCTGCTGTAACCACAGAAAGAACCACAAGTAGAAATGGCTGAAGCTTTTCACTGAACCACTGGAATTCCCTGGACTGCCATTATAACAATTACATTACAAAGGCAATCACAGGCTTGCCACCATGTCGACTTCTCCAGACACCAAGACCTCCTGCTTGCCTTCAGGTCTCCGTTCCTTAGGGGGTAAGAAAACAATTCTTCCTTCTTTGTTCTTGTTGTTGAGGTTCCTTTTTTTATCAGCATGCTCCAGCACGCCCAGACAGCAGCCCCAAGAGCTCTGCACCACAGGCACCAGTCTGCGGTTATATTCTCAATCTACTACTGAAGAAGATGAAAGGGAGGAGAAATCAGAGAACAAGATGAGTGGTTAGGCTTCTGCCTTGTCACCAGCACTTTCTGAGCATGAAATACTAGCACCAAAAAGACAGCAATTTCCAGGCAGTTGCTCCTTGAACAAATTTACAATCTATTTACCAGTTTTTTCTAAGTGTTACTTGCACCATGTGAGTATCAAGAATTCCTTAGAGAGAAGTTCCCTGCATATTTGCTCACACAGCACAAAAGACAGACCCTTTTTAAAGAGTTTACTGCCTGGGTACTGCAAGCACAGCTTCATTTGTGCCACCAATCAGCTTATCTGAATTTAGAACAATTTAATTTCATTTAATATTTATAATAATAATAAATCATGGGTTACTTCTAGCAAGCTTAAAACCATCAGGAAGAATTATGCAATTTTAATTGTCATCAGACAAATAAAGATGTTGAAATAGTCCTTACTTTAGACACCTAACTGTAGTGCCCAAGATAGGAGTGAGGACGAATAGAAGGTCAGGTTGACACCTACCGCTCTTCCCTGACTGCAAAAGAGATGATGGAGGGAGCCTCAGCCACGTACAGTGGATGCCAAAAGTGAGGTGGTATGAACACTCCACCCAAGAGCACGGGCCAAAATTCCATCTTCAACAATCCTAAATTGCTTAGGGTTGGGGGAGGGAGGCATGCCACTGAAAGGACTAATGCAAGGTTAATGATAAGAAGAAGATTACAGCAGAGCCGAGGATAAACTGATAAGACCTGGCTCTCAGCCTTCTATTTTAACCACTATGCAGCTGCTGTCCCCCATAAAGTTATACCTCTATCACTCCCCTTCCTAGTAGCATTGATCAATGTTTATTATTTCCTCCAGCAAGATGTGTAAGAACATCATTGATACACGTTTTCAGTCTCCCTGAAGGTTCACATGGTCATAATAACCAGCACAAAGAAATTTCCAGAGGGGTTGGAAAGAAAGAGAGATCCTATGTGTCAGTGACTGAGTACAGGAATTATTTTTGGATGGTGTTTATAATCAAACAAAAATAATCAATGGTACAGTCCTGTCCCTTCCAAACACCAATTCCTTAGTGTGGAATTACTCAATCCATCATGCTGAACTGGGAATTGCAGTACAGGACTTCACAGATAGGAATGTGGATCCAGCTGTTTCTTCAACAGCAGTATGAAAATTATTGAGACATTCTTTATGGGCTAACATAGATTTCATAGTCTTCTGGTTTAAAAGTAGAAGTATCTCCTATGGTAGAAAATGAAGCATCCTATGCAGCATGACAAGTACAAAAAGAAACAAGAGGACTGGTGCTTAACATCTTTAACAGGTAAAGTGAGCCTCATGTGTGTTTGCTTGAGGCAAAAAAATACACCCCATCAAGATCCATCGTTAGCCTATTATGTTTTAACTTTGATTTCAAGAAATGACAGCACTTAAGTGGCAAAAGGGCTAAGAAATCACAGATAATGTCAGGTTTTAATTGGACATTACAGAACATATAGAAATCTCAGAGTCTAAGATGTAGGTTTTATTCAGTAAGGCATAAAATATTGTTAGGGAATTCTTCCTCTCAGATTTCAGAAGTAGAGAACTATTTCAGAGAATCATAGAATCATAGACTGGTCTGGGTTGGAAGGGACCCCAAGGATCACAGAGCTCCACCCCCCTGCCACAGGCAGGGCCACCACCCTCCAGGCCTGGAGCTACACAAGGTTGCCCAGGGCCCCATCCAACCTGGCCTTGAACACCCCCAGGGACAGGGCACCCACCCCTTCTCTGGGCAGCCTGTTCCAGCCCCTCACTACTCTATCTCTGTAAAAAACTTCCCTCTAATATCTAATTTAAACCTCCCCTCCTTTAGCTTTAATCCATCCCCCTTGTCCTGCCATTGTCTACCATATATGTAACAAATATGAATCTTTTTTAAAATGTCATTTGCAGCTGTCAACAGCCACAGCAACCAGCCTATGACTATATACTCAAATATCTTTTGATAAACAGACTCTCTAAGGGTCAGGTAAATGACTAAGAAAGTACAGAAAATGCATTTGAAAGGGTAGGGAGGAAAAGCAAATTTTAGCTTTTTTTTTAAAAAAAAACCCAACCCTTAGATGTCTCTTTTATTAACAACCTGTAATAAAAGCAGTGTAATAGCAATATGGTTGTGGCATCATCTCTCTGTCCACTACTTTTTTAGAGTATGATAAGAAGCTAAAGAAATTGAGATGTTTGGGGTCCAATCATGAAAGACAGAAAGTAGCCCTGGTATCTGCTGATATCAAGCCTTTCAGTATTGCACCCATATGCTGCTAAATACCTAATTTTATCAGTGAAGTGCCATACACCTTCTGCATAATGCTCAATGAATTATATATATATATATATCATTGTCAGACTAATAATGAACTGGTTTGAGTAGCAAAACATTACCATTTTCACAATTCTGTCCAAGAACAACTCTGGACAAGTGGCAATTTTGTTGGCTCCCAAAACAAATGGGATTCTTGGCACCCTACCTACCAGGAGGATTACAGTATATTACATGGGATAATATGGGCCTGTGTCTTGCCAAAATTAAACCTAACCTAATTACTTGGAGTAAATTATAGCTTTCCATGTGGGGTAAAACCCAAATTGTAAAAATGGTTGCTCCACAATTAACTATATAATCCCAATGCTGTTATTACAAATTTCTAAAACATACTTCAAAACAATGGCTGGTGTGGTACAGTCATTGCTGTGGGATGGAATCCAATCCCTTGTGTTTTTTTCCATGGTTTTTTTTGTGTTTTGGGTTGTTGTTTGTTTTTTTTTTTAAATGCCTGTCCTAGCCCATCACCAGCAGTCTATGAGAACAATCAGCCCAGGGCCAGAAAAGAGGAGAGACAGAAGCTATCTAAGAACACATGTGAAGACTAGATTATTTGAGGTAGAATTCAACAGTTCCCAGGTGCTCAGTCCCAGAGCTACTGCATTTTTTGGAGATGGAAGGTACAACTGTCCACACCACTCAGAACCCTCTACGGCCAAGAGGCACAATGCACCCCATGTTAGCACACTTCATACCTTGACCCTCTTTTAAAGGCTTCACAGAGATGAAGAAACATTGGCAGAGTGTCTGCATGCGTAGGGAACAAAGGCATGGAGACCACACAAATGCACTGAGAAGACAGACTAGGGCTGAATTTGAGTTCAGTGCTGCTTGTCAATGAACCAGAGCTAGCTAACACCTATGAGCTTGCCTAGAAGATCCATAAACAACTTTTCCCTAAGAGGTATTTCACCTTCTTTGATACTTAGAAGCTAAAGCAGGTGCAGTTTAGTAGCTTTCTATGCCAGTTACCACATACAGACTGCTCTTGTAGAAGAGTGGAAGAGACAGAATCCATCAAGAGCCCAAATGGGAACGTTTAAGTCCTCTGTTCAAAATAAAGACAATATATCTCAGTATTATTTGTGTGGTTGTGGGGAATATTTATTTTTTACTATTAAACAGTGCTCTCCAGAACATCTAAATACTTACTCTAACGAGCACTGCAGTTACACACCTTATTCTTTTACTCTGATAATGTATACAATTATTAACATACTCATATGAATATTGCATACTCAATGTATCCCACACTCTGTTGGCTATTTTAAACAACAGATGTGAGAGGGATTTAAATGCCAGGTTTAAAACTGTGCAGTTGATTAAAATCCTGTGGGCCATTCACAGATTGCCAGATACTCTATTTACATGTATTCCTCCCATGTAAAATACTTCAGGGAATACGCTAGGCCCTGGCATATGGTTTAGAATGAAGATAACCAACGTTGGAGATGCCACACAGACAACAGGACATATTATCTGGTTACATCTGAGTGTAAAATGCAGGAAGATTTTTTTGATGGAAGGAGTTACCAATGTGTAAGGCTGAGCTGCTACGTTTATGTCCCTCTAAATCATGTGCAGAGATAACAAGGAGTTAGAGGCCCATCAATGTGAAAACAAGCACTTTTATGAATGCATTTCATTGCATCCATGTACTGCTATCCTCTAGGGTCATCCTGACTTGTGGGTGAACCTTGAAAAACTGCAGAGGATCAGCTTAAAAGGAGAACTCTGAGGCCAAAACGCATCCAAACCTTGAAAAGGGAAACCTTGTGAGAATAGCCTGTGCACGGCCAGATTGCAGCACGCTCAGGGCTTACTCTCCACTTCTAACGCCGGGGAAACCCCTATCCACGCCACACATCTGACTGACTTCAACTTCTGCATCTGTAGCCTCCACAAATCCCACGGGCCCAAAACTCCCACGCTCTGTAGCAGAGGCCCTGCCTGACAGATTACATGCAAACGTTACAAATACATCATAGGTTATAGTGGAGGAATGTTCACAGTGCTGCAGACACGTTCAGGGCAAAAAAGATTCAGCAAGCCCCCTTGGTAGAGTCCCCACGGTACTACATCCTGAATGAGGGACTCTGTCGTGTGAAAACATTCCTCCTAATGCCTTCTGTTTTCATTAATAATATTAAATTTCCTGCTTCTGGGGTATCTTTTTGTTTTAACAAGCCCAGCTTTTTTGTCTCGTCTCCTGAAAGGCTGCGCCACTGTAGTCTATTATTACTATTTACGCTGAAGCCTTTTTAAATAGACCAGGCATCCACGTCCAAAATCAGCAATTTGCAAGCCATAATCTCATACCAACCAGATTAATGTGACACCTAAGATGTGTTTTCTTTCAACACATAGGAGTCTGAATGGCTGAAAGTGTCAGAAACCCGTGAAAAAATAGTCTTTCTGCTTGGGGAACGTATATGCAGTTGATTCTGTGGTGCTCAGAAGTGACCTTTGCTGCTTTTTTTCTTGACAAACAGCCAAGTAAAATTGAATCCCATTGTAATAAGCCAATGATTTGAAATCACTCAACAAAAAAAAAAAAGAAAGATTGCTGTTTTCTTACTATTTGAAATACCTTGTACTGGCCCAGGAATAATTAGGGGCAGATAAATTATCTGGTCTGCAATTTTCTCTGGCATATTATTTTACTCATGTCTTTCTTCTTCCTCTGCAGGAGGTACTTGTGGTCATATTGTTCTTTTATTTATGGCTCACAGCCTTTTCAGTGGCAGCATGCACACCAAAGCGCAGGCACAGAGCAGGCATGCAAATTCCCTGTGAGGTAACCAAGAAGAGAAAAATGTCCCAGATGCTGCCAAGTCTTTACAAGACAGCAGTTAAACAGAAAACTATACCCTTAAAATCAAAACCTGGGAAGCAAACAACGCTTCATTAGAATATCATGATTTGTAGATTTATGGGCTTTAAATATAAAGACCTGCTTCCCTACTGAAGTCTAATTGGTTCTTTTGAAATTCCCTTATAAAACGGTGCTCATAGCATCCAGCTGATGCATTCCCCTATTTATTTTGCTTGATGATGACCTGCTTCCACTTTGAATTGGTCACTCCCAGGACTGCTGTCTGGCTCAGCTTTCAAGCTGATTTCTCTGACGAGCTGGCAGCAAGAAAATAATTCATTCCAGAGGCTGAGAGAATCACCCGCAGCATATACTGCAGGGATCGTCTGGCAGCAGGACAGGGGCCTACGCAATGGGAAGCCTGGGGTAAACCCTGAGCTGGGATGCTGCATGGAGCAGGAAGGGCTTCAGTAATTTGACCAGGAATAAAGGCAGCAATCAGCCTGGAGAAGAGAAGGCTGTGGGGGGACCTCATTGCAGCCTGCCAGTCCCTGAAGGGAGCAGAGGAACAGGAGGGGAATCAGCTTGTTCAAAGGGCAGAGACTGGCAGGACAAGGGGGATGGATTAAAGCTGAAGGAAGGAAGGGTTAGATTAGATATTAGGGGG
>VZTU01009855.1:0-10195 GCA_013400835.1 Zapornia atra
GCCACACAAAACTACAACAGCAAAGAATATAGCAACACAGAGCTAAGAACAGCTTAACTTGAGATTTTAAGGCACTACTTCTTACTGGAAGTTACAAGTCAAGTCAGGTACCTAGACAAACACTATGTAGACAGCATGGTAAAAAAATCATCATATCCTAATGAAAAAGAGAAGAAAAATGATTGTAGAGATTAGTTATGAATAACTGTTCAAATAAATGTTTAAAATTTCTATACCATGTGAAACACTTTAAAAATGAAAGTATGGATAGAGATCTGGCCAAACAGCTTTGTGGTGGGTTTTCAGATTTCCTCTAAAGAATATAAGGTTCCCAAATCCCAGAAAAATGCTATAGTGTGTGGTCTCATGGGAACAAAAGAACCCAACAGCAGCAACAAAACCAACACAAACAACCCCTCCCTCCCTCTAACCCTCCCCCCCGCCCCATGATCATCATGACTTCTGTGTTCTGGCTATGCCTGTAGCTCCTGACAGTGTCTCGAAGGACTGCTGGGGTGGAGGAAGACCTACTCTATTACTTGAGGCTTTAGAATGGAACATTTGTTGAGTTGCTGATCAACATTATGTTGTAGAAACTTTCAGACATGGTCAAGGAGAAAAAATTTAAATCATTGTAAGCTTTATGGTACAAACCAGCAAGTAGTCACCCAGTGAGATGACTACATAGCAGGTTTAAAATGAATAAAAGGAAATACACATTCATACAAAAGTCACAGCTATAGGTAACCAGAAATGAGAGCAAAAGTAGATTTTGCAGTGAGTCAATCAATGTAGAATTAATTTGAGTCCAAATACAAACTCAATCACAGGAAATCCTTATTTGGATTGCTGGAAGTGGTAGCACTGGTTATATCAGGAAAAAAAGTTTTGTGTCCTTTTATGTTCATGGATGAATTTATGATCAGCGAGAATAACAAGCTGTGACAGCAAAGTTCATTACACTTTTTTGCAACACAGTATGTTTTTTGCTTTACACTGGTCCAGTTTAATGTTAGGTTGCATGATAAAAGGCTCATCTCTCTACACTAGTCTCCCTATACAAAGGCACCAAAGCACAGCATCGAGGGGGAAAATCCAGCCAAAGGTCACCAGGGATGTCCCAGTGGGGCAGTCAACCGTTTGTCCTGGATGGCACCCACCCCTGTGAGTCAATGCGATTAGCTCTTTGCAGCACCTTTGAGATCTGAGGGGGATCATAGCCTGGGGGTATAGGATATAATACAGTATGTATTTTGGGATTATAGACGTCATTATGGTATGTTTTGGGGAGGAACAAAAGGTGGGGAAAGGGAGATACGTATGAAGATTATTTGTGGGGAAAGGGTTTGAAAATAGAGAGGAAAAATGATAGGAAGAGTTGGTGATGTGTAAGCAGGTTGCTTGTTGATACATCTTCCCTGCCATGCCTTGCATGTTACATCTATCAGCACTGTGTTACATTTCCTTTCTAACTCTCCCCTGGGTGAGAGACTCTACTCTATGTTCATGTGTGTATGTACAGTGAGGGGCCTGAGTGCCAGAAACTGGTATTACAGCATGGCCATAGACACCTGTATGTCTGTGGTGCCACCACTGAACTGAGTTTCTCCAACAGGAGGGGTGACCATGGGTTGCTGGGGACATGTACCTGTGGTGCCAGCAACCAGAGACTGGTACGTGTCCATACTGTGCAGATATTTATCAGTGTTAGGATATGTATGATCAGTTAAGAGAAGTATTTGAATTTTATATATGTATATAAAAACACACACACACACATACATATATATATATACACATAAATATATTTCCCACTATTTCCCATTAATGGATCTTCATCATGATCAGACAGAGGGGGAACCAGTGTGATGCTGTTGGTGCTTTTCACATTAGGCAGAGTGCTGAGGGTTTCTTCTGTGTTGATCATGTTGGTCATGCTCCCTTGTGCTGTTTGTGTATGTTTGCGTATCGGTTCCTATTGGGAACACTTGCTGAGCTCTAACCCAGGCTGAGACCTAGGGGCATCAGACTGTGGCAGCCTTGCCTTGATGAGTTTATCAGATTCACTGACTCCTAACACTTAATATTTTAAGGAAGCCGGGGAAAATAAAAGTGTATTACTATGCTGTGCTGTGCTTATTGTATCAAATCTGAGGGAAAACGAGAGAATTCCTGTCATGTTTGTATCACTGCAATCAAAAGTGAACAAAATCTTTGACACCATTGACCTTTATATTGTGTTAGATGTCTTCTACCTGAACATCATTTTCAGGCTTATTTGATATCAGTAAAGGCAAACTGATCTTGTGTGTGTCTGTTTACTACATGGCTCAGTGAGATGGAAGCAGAAAGTGTGACATCTCAGGTGTGTAACTTTCCAGTATTTCAAATGACAGCGTGCTGGAGACAAGCTATCATGCTTGGCAACCTGGACTATACCAAATGAAATCTAAGAAATAGGCTTGTAAATGTGACCGTCTGCTCCCCCATCCATGCCTCAAGGTCAAATGTGCAGGTTTGGCTGGTAGCTGAATCTCAGTTCAAACACATCTCAGTTCCTCACGTCTCTGGTATTGACTGATGTGCAGGACTCCAGGCATTCCTGAAAGAAGAGTAAGAATGCCAGCATACAAATGCATGGACAGCCCAGATGAACTGTGAGGGATTTGATAAAATTATGGTCAGAGCCATCCCCATCTAGCCATGTCAAAACCACACATGTGAGTAAACATGCAGAAAACTCATATCAAGTGCAGTTGGACTATGTGTATGCAGGCTGCCCAAGTGAGACGGAATATCCATGTCATTTTAGAGACAAGTAGAGGATAATCAGGGACTAAGTGAGCAAGTTGTTACGGCACTAAGACAGTGGAAAATTGTCAAGTTTACTAATATTTACCAATTAGGTACATAATAACTAATTAATTTAGGCAGAATGGTGGGGTGGTCTGTGTACTTAACTAAAGGATCCAAAAGAACTGTAACATGAGATTTAAAAAAAAAAGAAAAAAGATTGCACTTAGTTTTAAAGAGGACATTAGAGTCCTACCTCAAGGTTAAGATGAATGAGCAGTAGAAGTGTCATCCAGCACCAAGGGACAAATGTATAACATAGAGAAGACAGGCTGCTTTATCCACTGAGTCTTCTGTTTCTTTCCAAATGTTAATGTTTGCTGGAGGACTGATTCTCATTTTTGAAAATTTTAATGAGCTAATTCCCCTATGAGAGAGGAAGGGAGGGCATTTATTTTAATTAAATATCCTGTGTACTGAAACTATAAGATCACAAGCAACCAGATGCTCTATCCATTGCAATTAATGATGCTTTGGGATTTCTGATATACAGAAAGGACCTTGAATATCTCATACTTAATTATATATTTATATTACTCATAGTGAGCAAGATTGAAGAGTGGTAGTGAGACACAGTTACTGAGAGTATCACGTGTTTTCTACAATTTATTAACAAGAGAGGTAGTGACAATTTAGTGAGAGTTCATTGCCTACAGCTATCAATGTGATATTAAATATTATGGAAAGCAAGAGAAATTATTCTTAATTTCAATAAATAATTTCTTGTTTTCTTCATATTGTCTTCAGAAGCAATAGGATTACCTTGATACACAAGAAGCAAAGAGATGCAAGTAATTTTGAAATATGTTTATGAGAATAACTCTTTGAAATACATTGTATTAGTCATTACAACTCCAAGAAGTAATAGCTGCAATCTGGGACAGACTTCTGTAAGACCTCCAAATCATGTTGTCTCAACTGTGAATTTTAATTATCAGAAGGATTTAGTGATGCATGTTCTAATGATTAACATCATGTCTATCATGCTGCCTGGGATCTTCATTTATTTTTTCAGGGTAAGGATGAAGTACCCTCCAGCTGTTTTATGGCATAACCGTAACTTGTGCATGAGTATTTTTTAAACTCTCTAGAAAAGCAAATGGAGGTGCTATACTCAAGACCATAATCCAATGTATTCCTTGATATTTTAGAGACCAGAGTCAGATATGGTTTTGGGAAAGGACAGCAGAAAGAATAAAAAAGGTAAAGCAATATTAACATGTAAATTTTTTCCAACCTCTTGCCAGGTAGACTTTAGAGAACAGAGAAGAATGGCTGGCTGTTGAGATGCAGCTCATTCTTGATGTGTGATATGTATCATACCAAACGATCTTAGGCCAAATCTCTTAATATGAATACATCATCTCCATATATTGATACAGACTTAGTGTACTAAGTGTTTTTCTAGATCCAAGGATAATGAAATTACAATTCAAGGAGATTAAAATTATTTTGTTGTCACAACTATTGTCAGCTAAATCCTGGACTTCTACCTAATAGAAAAGCACAATACCATTGTAATTTTCCTTATCCAGCACTTTGACTTATGAAAAGAATCCTTTCTTTTAATAAGAAAGGATATTACAAGGATAGACATTATAAGACCATTCTCAGGTATAAACTGACTTTCTTCTTTAAGCTTAGTAGTACCCTACTAAAAATATGGGCCAGTAAAGATTGAGTTGATTTGATTGTGGTCAAGATTACTAATATTTCTTAAGAAAACATCACTTTTAATCTGGCCGTTTCAAATAAATTTCTGGTTTTCAGATCATTCTGTAAATGTCATATACTCTTCTTTCTCTTGTTGTTTTGAAAGACTTGAATGAGGAAAACATAAAGCGGATTCCTAAATGTCTATATTCATTGCCCAATCGCGGTAACAGCAACACTTCAACTGAATTTTAAGCGTGTTTGGGTTTTTTTAAAACTATTATTTTAGAAGGATGTATTTTATCTTTATAAAATCCATTGTATTCAAAACAGGTTCTATTTGAGGAAAATGTCCAATCTGGTGTATAGTTATTGGTGCTATTCTACTTATTATTTTCTGAACATTATTAGGATATGAAAACTGTGTTGGCTCAAATTAAATCTAACTGTAATGAGGTTTGGGGGTTTTTTTGGCTGGTTTATATACTGATGATACAATAGTGAGACGTTACCTTTCTGAGAACACCTGTCTGATTGCAAAGATATAAATAGGTTTAAGTGGTTGCAGAGTAGTTGATAGAAACGATTTATGTTGTGAGTATGATAAGATATTAGAATACAATTTAAAAATAAGCATACCCTAATTCAAAGGCTTCAAAGCTGTAGAAAAACTATGAAGCCTTTCAGTTCATACATAACCCATATAAAGTGTTTTCTTTGAAAGTTCAGTTGTGTGTTAAGAAATTAATATAGAAGAACATTTAGTAACGTTATGAAGACTGTATATTGTTTGTTCAATGAAAGCAGGTATTCACTGATTTTTGGGTTTGTATCCAAATGTTTTGGATTGCAAGACTTTTTGATGGGAATATCACGATACAATTTTTATTCACAGTGCAGAAAACTCCAAGAAGCAAACTTGTGACTTCAAGTCAAGAATATAAAGATGTATTCTTAAAGTTGATCAATTTCTTAGACAAAGAAATTCTATAACATATTTATAACACATTTACCTTATTTCATAATGCTGGATGCTGTGTTAAATAAAAAAAAAAGAACTCAGGTCATAAAAATTTTCTCAGATTATTGCACATGTGTGTTCAGTTTTGTTAATGCTATTTTGCTTTTTGAGTATTATGGGTTTTTTTAAAATAATCATGGACTAATTAGTCTCCCTTTCTTCTCATATTGTTGCTATTATGAGTATCATAATAATTCTCCAAGATAGCTGGATTTTTCGGTTCCTAGTACTGCTTGCAGATACCTTGGAATGATACATCTCCACTTAATTTACTCAGTGGGAATGTGATTTAGGGCTGGACAAGTTAATTCTACATTCAGTTATAACTGAAAGGTCATTCGATTAACGCCACATTATACCTGGTAACTGTCAGAATAAAACTGACATCATTACCTGACATGCAAATTGAAGGATAGATGTAAGTCCATTCTCGGTTTAGTTAGAAGCACACACATGGCTAGATGGTGTTTTCACTGCTCTTACAGATCTCCACATTTTAAAGATTAGAATTATGATATGAGCAGAGACTACACCATTACTACTTGCTGCTAATGTCTGCTCTCCTCTTTTTAAAGGCAGGAATGATGCTTTCTTATCTATCTTATCCAATTTTTCCCCCTGCTTTCTATGCCAAGACATGCCTTATTTCTTAGTAATGATACTCTGAAGATTATTAATGTTGGCTAGGCCTCTCAGTAATGTTTGAAAATCATTCTCCATTCAAGAACGTATTTTACAGCTCTTTCTACAAAATGAAAACAGAGGTTTCCTTTATACTTACATTATAAAGAGTTTTCCTTTATACTTACATAGTGTCAACTGAAGCACCTTCTATGATCACATCTGTTAGCCTGGTTCATCCCTATTGAAAGGAAGGACGACAATAGTTATTTAATAATAATATCTACTTATCAGTATTTATTCTTGATACAATTTTATAACAATGCTGTATTGTCTTTCATTTACCTATTAATATGCAATTCTAAGGATTATGCTTATTACCTCTTTACTAACAATAAACCAATTTGCACAGTGACCGCTAGGTCAAATTTACAATAATTTCAGTTATGAATTGTCTGTAGACAAGGAATTCAGCCTGCTCTTAGAAACACAAAGGAGTAATTTTATTCACAAGCTTATGAAGTTCAAAGATGGTAATTTTATGAATTTTGACACTCAACTGTATTTTTATATGGTTGAATACTAGATTATGACCACAGGCTGGACCAATTTTTTTTTATTTTATAGTGTTTAATTTAGCATCTGAGAAAGTATTTGGATTTTTCAGTATTTCTCATTGCTTTAATCAAAGAGGGTCTCTTGGGAAAAAAAAAAATCATTACATAGACCCTCTAATTCTCGATTTTTTTTCCTTAAATATATACTTCACTGGTTTTTCTAGCATATTTCACTATCAGGTTTTGTACATCTGTATGTCAAACTTCAATTAAGAAACCAGAAGTCCAGTACAGTAAATACATCTATATTAAACTTGCATTTGGGTCTGTCTTGAAAAACATATGCTCTGATTGGATAGGTCTACTTTTGAATTCTCAAAGATGAGAGGCAAATCATTGCATAATTTAGAGTTTGTTCTGCTGTGTTGGGTTAAACTAGAGATATTTTTACTGAATCCCCACTACAGTGGAAAGAGCATTTTGTGAATTTTCCTTTCAGAATATCCAGAGTTTTTCTCCTTGATAATTGTTTTCTGTTTTTTACTTCTAGTTTACTTCTTGCAATAGTGGATCAATGAAAGGCAAACACCAATAGTTCTCTAAATATTGGTTCAATTTTTTCATATATTACCTTCATGCTAAAATGCTTAGTTATTCCAATAGCATATTTTGGATTTTGTGTTACATAACCCATTGACTTCTGCTATTTTGACTCTTGCCATTTCTATTTTTGAAAACTGCAAATAAAAGGAGTAAGAAAAAAAAAACCCAGAGGTGGGTCACGATTTTCCAGCTAATTAGTGCTCGTTTGTTTTTCACAGGCAAAGACAATGAAAGGGACAAAACACTGGAATGATGTGCCAAGATAACCTTACTTTTGGTTAATCACCTGTTGCAATTGCAACTTTATACTATTTGAGTGTACTTAAGCTTGGGACTGCACTGAATATTCAGTCTTATCTTTTTATAGGAATGTGCATTGTCTTAGTTACGTATATGTTCATTTTGTACAGATATTTGTTTGGCGTTTTACACCCAGGTGGGGAGGGGGCAGTGCCTTGTTTTTATTGTTTATCATTTTTCTCTATTTCTTGTTCACTTTAGATCATCTTTCGTTCTCCCATTGTATCCATTCTTCCCTCCCCTACTTGCTTGTCAGTTCATTGCCATCGACCCTTGGGTGCAGAGTTCAGATTTTGAGGGCTCTGGTGGTCCTCCTTCCAGCTGAGACATTTCTCTCTGTTCTCTTTTGAATTAGGTATTCAAGCATGATAGGACAGAAAGGTGAAAGGCTATTGCAGGAAGAAACTCCACCCTTGTGAATTTCAACCACACTTGACATTGAGAGTTTGGGAGGCAATCAGGAAGAGGGACATAGTCGTTTCCAAGGAAACCTGATGTTTCTTGATGGTTCTTCAAACACATTTTTCTTTTTCTACTATTTTAATGTAATTTTAAAATTTCAAGTTTGTTTAATACCATAAGTAGAAATACAAAACAAATTTCTGTTTTACTAAATTTCTAGTCTGGCTAGCACAAAACAAAGTATTGGAAATTTTTCAAGAAACTTACAGATACAGTTCAGTTTTCAATGTCTTTTAACCCACACAAATAGTAGATGGAAATCTACTTCTCAAAAAATAAGTTCTGACATTTTCAGGTGGTCAAAAGATCTTAAAAGCTGCCCTTTTAAGAGGGAAAAAAAATCCTAAGCTAAATCAAATACCATGAGAAAAGTGATGAAAACCTGAAATCTGACTGCAGTATTTATTTACTATTTCAAGAGCCTGGCATATCTGTGGAATCAACCAGTGTCATTCATTTAACAATCATTCCTTTAGGATTTGGAGCTATTACATCCATTTTATATGATTTGATGACTGTCATGTAATGATTACCTTTGAATAGAATCTTTCCAATGGCCTGCATTAAATGTTATTAAACTATATACAATTATTGCCATATTTCTTTCCAATTATAATTTGAAGGTCTTCTGAAGACTTCAGTAAAAAAGTTTGTTTATTGTTTGAAATATTTCTATAAATCCATTTTTATTTACTAGAAGTGTAATCCACTAGTGTAACTAGACATCTTAAAGGTGATCCTTTAAATTCACACATTCTTCTATAGTTTTTTTCTTTTTTATAAGGTGCAGTTTTTCAACATGACATAACACATGGTGATTTTCCTCAAATGAGAAAAGTTTACTTCTCTATAGACCCATAATGTCTTTGTTTCTTTCTACGATGATTTTATAGCTGTTTATTCTGTTTGCCTACATAAAGTAAAATTTACCTCACCTAGATTTTGCTGTCCAAAATTTAAATTTTAGTCTTTATTGGTGTAATATTAAGATTTGTCTGAAAAAGAATGAAAAGTATGTCTCTGTCTTTTGATTTATTTCAGGGAATATAGATAACTACCTTAGATTAGAGGCCTAACTTTTAAACGAGTGTAATTTGGTGTGAAGAATCCCTTCTCAAGTATAATTACCACTTTTCTGCACTTATTTAAAATATAGGTCCATTTAAAGTTCTTTCAATGCCTGTAACCATTATGTGCAAAATAAGTAATTTCAGTCAGTTCTCTCAAACCATTTTACAGCTTTTAAAGAAAATTATATAGGACTGATACTGTTTTTAGGCTGAACATTTTAAATGCACCATGCTATGAACACTCTCTGTCAAGTGCTAAAGTCCACATCCAAAACCACTGGTGGTCACAGAGATGTGGTCTAGGACACATACTTTTCACAGTTTTATTGATGTATTGTGTATTTATGGCAAAAGACAAGTACAGGAGAAGACTGTGCCCTTTGATTAAAATGAAGTTCATAAATTTTAAACTGATCTACTACTCTAATCTGTAGTTGGAAAATGAACTAGAGGTGTGAAATAGTCAGTCCCAACAATTTCATTGTTGCACACTCATTGCCATGATCAGCTCTGGGGGTAGATATGTTTTACGAGTGCTTTTCTAGGCTGAGATTTCTGTCAAGCTGACCAATTACTATTAGCCAAATGACATATGAATGCTTTGCATTTTGGGGTAGCTTGCACTTAGCTCTGCACAATAATTGCAGAATAAGAACCCTATGTCTTAAAGCTATTAAGAATATATTGTAATGGTTATAAAACTGATTAGTGACACTTTTCTGGGAGCCACTACTGGGAGCCATCCATTGCATTTAGTGCTGGAAATAAGAGCAATAAATGTTAAGCTAGCTCTGTGAATTCCTTTCAGTACAATTGAATTATTTTGATGGAACTTTGCTGAAGTCTAAGCTTAGTCTTGATCATTAGGGAGCAGGTTAACCTAAAGGGGAAGAAGATGCACTTGATGATGAATGTAATTAAGGAGATATAAATTGCTTGAAACCTTGGTATTTACTTACACGTGTAGTGCCACATACGTGAAAATGAAAACAAAGTAAAACTCTGAAACTAAATCTTGAATGTGAATTTCCCCCCCATCTCTTTTTTTTTTTTTT
>VZTU01009855.1:10228-30507 GCA_013400835.1 Zapornia atra
ACCTGTAAATTTTCTGTTCAGGATTGTTTACCTGGTTGACTTAATTTAAAAAGATAAATCTACTAGGCTACCTTACTTTACTTATGTCTTTTAAAGGAACCTTAGCTAGTGAAAACAGGGTTCTCTGCTTCAGATGGTGCATTCACTTTTCTCTTCTTGTCATACTGAGCCATGTCCTCCTCTGAGATTACTGTACCTTGCCAACCTTTAGATCAGTGGTGCTGTAGGAAGGCTGTAAGACAGGCTTCCACCTCTTTTCCAGAATCCTTATTCCTACTGAGTCAGTAATGAAATCTTGTATTTCTTCTGTGCAACTGTGTTTTTTTCCTTGTTTGTCTGACAATCTAGTAGAATTAACTTCTCTGGGCAGAATGGACTTCAGATACCCTTTTTGTAGCTTGATTTGTTGTACTCTGCTTGATAGGAGAAACATATGACTTCTGCAATTGTTAGTTACCTGTCATATTCTTAGCAAGAAAATTGTGATTTTTTCATTCCTGAAAATTAATGCATATATTAGTTTGCCAAAGTGAGAGAAAGAATTTCCCTAAGCTGAAGAACAAACTAAACACATTCCCTATGGGCTTACAATTTGTGTTTCACTTGCATTGACATTTTTCCAAATTTTTACATAAAAACGATGCCTTGCTATACTACTTATCAGTCAAAATCTAAGTTCACAGAAGTAGGCAGCATTGTGAATTACAGTTATTTTGCATATTTTAGAACTATCATGTCAAAGGAGTGGTCAAGTGTGCAGGTGCAGATTATTATAACCACAAGACACTTGCCTTATGAATAGGCTAATTAGTTGAGCTGTAGAAAAAATAGCACATTACAGTGATCATAATGCAAAAATCTGATGTTCAAAACAGCATGAAACTGGAATTTCTAATGGCAAAATCATCTAGGAGTAATAAAAAAGAACTATTATCCCCTCCCCCATGATTTCAAGAGCACAATTTTATACAAAGTGCCATAGCTGACTCTCCAAAGGAAGCATCTATTTAAGTTTCAGTGGAATTCCAGAGGCTTTTTCCTTGTTTTTTGATTAAAAGTTGTTGTTGAAGCATTTTCAAAATATTGTAATTAATTTAATTTGTCTACATGAATAGACTAGGTAGTGCAGCCAATTAAGACCTAGTACTTTGGCCCTAGGGCTTCAGTCTGAAACATCATTTAGACAGGAACTAATGCAATTATCCTTATCTGAATGCTCTGAAGGAGATAGGAAGCAAATGCCAATTTGGTCTCTTTACATGGGCAAAGAGACACTTTTCTACACATAATCAAAGTGGAAACATTTTCAGTAATACATGCATCTTAATTAAAAGTTCAATTAAAACAACTATAAGGATCTTTACAGATGAACTTTATAAAAGACTATTTTTGCAGTGAAAGTTTAGGACTCTCACAGAAATGCTATACAATGATAGCATTTATATATAAATCCATTCTGTCTTTTAAGTTCTTTTCTTGCAGATGCTCTTTCTGCTTTCCTTTTGAAAAATGATTGGAAAAGGAACACTATCTCCCTTTTTATCCTATCACTTCTTTTAGTATGGCTATTTCTAGACTATCATCTGAAAGGTTTTTATATGTTTTTTTGTGTGCTGTAGCTAAAGAAAATATTCTATACTGACACTAGATTACACCTTGTTCTGAGTTTGGCTAGGGTAGAGTTAATTTCCTTTCTAGAAGCTGGTGGAATACCATGTTTGGGAGTTAGGATGAGAGCTGTGCTGATAACACACTGTTGCTTTAGTTGTTGCTGAGTAGTCAGGGACTTTTCAGTTCCCTGTTCATATTGCCCTGTTAATGAGAAGGCGGGGCACGCCCAGGCTGCTGTCAGGGGGACACAGCCAGGACAGGTGACCCAAACTGGCCAAAGGGGAAAGAACAAATGTCCTTCGTCAGAAGAACCTCTTAGCTTCGAAGTGAAAAATAGTATATCCACAGGTTCTGCTGTTCTGTCAGTCTGAGCCTTTGAGAATAATTTTATACATCTTATTGCAGTGTTCTATATCAACCAATTTAGTAAATAGACTAAACTAACCTCTGTTTTTTAGTATTAATGGCAGATTACTTTGGGTGATGGTAAGAGGAATGGTAATTATTGCTGTTTTTCACTGAAATGAGAATAGATAAAGGGAGCTTTAGTGTGCTTTTGGTTACCACTGGATGCCAACTTGGGAACACAAGCAAAGATACTTTATTTCATTTTTTTCACAGTGGATTCTACTTTCACTGCCTGCATGAGTCTATTTAGTTTGAGCAGAAAGAAACTGCAAAATCTGAATTTTACAGTTCTACTTGCAGAAAACTCAGATTAAGACAACCTAGTGTTCAGACTGTGGCTAAAAGTGTCATCTCTGCTCTTTCCTGAACTGACTTTATTCTGTTTGCTTCCTTTGAGTGGTCTGATAAACTGGATACATACAGGAAAGCCGGAGATTGGACTCAAAGCACTTCAGAGCTTTATTTTCTACAGTTTTTCCTTTTCAGCTTCTTTTCCCTCACATGCCCTGTCCCATGCTTTTTCAGATGGAATGAATCTTTTTTGACTAAATTCAGGGCTCTTGATGTTTGTTGTTTATTACCTTAACCCTCCAGTCACAGGCCCTTCAGTAAAAAGGAACTGTTAAGCAAGTATGGATTTATCAGTTAGGCTAAAAAGGTCATGATGTAGTGCTGCCAAATAAATTACAGAAGTTCATGGTGATGAGATATGGAAGAGATCATGCTGTCAATCCCATGGCCAATTTTATTGCATCTGCATTGGCACACATGAGTGTTTACTAGCAGCTGTTTTTTCTTTCTCTACCGAAACTTGGAAGATTGTTCAGGTCAGACAGTCGCTTTAAAGACTGAACAGATTTGGCTGCTCATGGGAAGCCTTTTGAAATCTTTGACCAAAGGTATCTTCCTGAACAGCATTTCAGATATTTCAGACTTCTCACATTAGAATTTCTTTACCAGACCTTCTACTCTTGGGCACAACAACATTACTATCACAAAATCTAACTCTCACTGTTATATCCACTTACTTTTTGAATGATGTTTTGGACACCGCGATCATGATAAGGAGGGGTTTTTATTAGTTTGACATGTCCAAATCCATTTAAGATATTAATGGCATTATTTACACTTAAAAATATCAAGGTGCTTTCATTTTTTTCTGGTATAAAGTATCTGGTTTAGTCCTTTTTATTCAGATAAGAATATTAAAGCACAAGTAGAACAAATTTTTGGTGAGCATAACAATGAGTGGAATAACTACAAAGAGAATTAAAGATCTCCTTTTACAGTATACTTTCATCTGTGAGGAAAATACCCATTTCATGCTTTATATAATATTTTCTTTCTTATTCTTTTACTCTTAATCCACTTTTTCCATTTGGGATTTTGCTTGCAGTATGGGCTTTACATATAAATTCATTTCTGCAGTCTTTTTTTTGTTCTTTCTATTGTTTTCTACAAATTCTTTTCATCTCCTTTTGTTCTTTCATAGATCTGGAAACATGGTGATATTCGCTCTTGTTCACACTTTTCTCTCTTGAGCCTAAAATTTCTTAATTGTTTTCTCTGCATATTGATAAAATTCTAAGTGAGGGGGCTGGAGGTGCTTTCAGTATATTGTATACTGTGAGAGTTTCAGCTGCCAGTTTCAGAGCATGCCTTGCAAAACAGAATCTCAGAAGGGTGTGAGGAAGAGCAGTAGGCAATTTGGGGACCTAACACAAGCTCACTAGTGAATTGGCCTACTAAACGCGACTGAAACTTTGGTGTTTCTAGGAAAACTGCCAAAGGCAACTCTGAACAATTTTAACATAAAATAGAGCATGAGACCACTGGCCTTTATGTACTTCTGCAGTTGCACAGCAATACAGGAGGAGATTTTTGGGATCACAGCTTTAGATATGGGCTTGTTTTCTACATAAACATAAAACCAGAAACACCAAGTGTTCCAGAATATCCACTGAATAGTTAAAACTGAAAAATCCTGTAGCAGTTCTGTGTTCCTTATTATGGTGCTACATTTACAGCCATCTGAGCAATTACGTAGAAGTAATAATCCTCTTTTGATGGACAGCTTAGGATCTGAATCCAAACACAAACACATCTGCCTTGCACAAGAAAGAACCTTTCCCGGCACAAGGAGAGATGAAACACTAGATGCTGAGCTCATATTAATCAGAATGATCTAATTAAAATCAATAAATTATTTGCTACATTATGCCAGTTTAAGATTTTGTCCTTTATATATTTATTGTTACTATTATTAATTATTTCGATGTGATATGTAAATTACCATTTAGAGGCTATTTTAACAGCTCTTCATTATAGCACTTTAATGTTTTGTGGTTAGTTACATATTTTCCAGTAGTGATTTCCTTTTGGGAATTTCTTTTCACAAGTTATTATTTAGCACAAAGTAATTTTCGCTCAGCTACCTTTTAGGATCTTTCACAAGCAGCCTTCAGATTCATCGGGTTCTGACTGCAGGTTGAAAGTGATAGTGATAAGGCTAGGCTGACAGAACACTTTTGGGTGTGTTGAAATACCTGATTTCTGATATGCAATAAGAAGCAGCAAAATTTCAAATAGTGTCTATCTGAGGTGTTATCCATGGACATAGTCAGTCTCAGGGGCCAGAAAGATGATTAAGGGCCTGGAGCATCTCCACTACGAGGTAAAGGTGAGTGAACTGAGGCTGTTCAGCCTTGAGAAAAGAAGAATGGGAGGGGATCTGATTAATGTTTATAAATATCTGAAGTGTGGGAGAAAAAGGGAAATGGCCAGCCTCTTTTCAGATGTTTATGGGGACAGGACAAGGGGCAATGGCTGCAAGTTGGAGCACAGGAAGTTCCGCACCAATATGTGGAAAAACATTTTTCATGGTGATGGTGACAGAGCCCTGGCACAGGCTGCCCAGGGGGGTTGTGGAATCCCCTCTGGAGATATTCAAGACCTGTCTGGATGCTTCCCTGTGCGATATGTCCTAGGGAACCTGCTTTGGCAGGGGGGATGGACTCGATGATCTCTGTAGGTCCCTTCTAACCCCTACAATTCTGTGATTCTGTGATTAATTTCCAGATAATTTTCTGTGTCAGTGCCAGTTAACACCCACCCTCAACCCTTATAGCAGTGGATTCCCTGGGATTGTTTGTTTGTTTTTGGGCTTTTAAATTAGCAGCAACGTCTCTGAATATTATCCCCTGGAAAAGGGATGCCCATTGCCCAGCAGCTTTTTTAAATATACAGTTAGTGGATTTTCAAGGGGATATTAGTTCTTTGCAAATCATAGCATCATGTCAAGAAGCTACAATCACCCTATGTCCTAGAGAAAAAAAAGCAATTACAGCGATTTATCTTGGAACAGAAAAGTAGGATTATCAATCAGAGCAATCCTTGTACAGAGTCAAGTTGTTGTTTGAGGCAGAGCAACACCAGTACCTGCAGATCTTTCTATTAAGGACATGGGGTTCAGCTACAAAGAATCAGAATCAGGCCCATTAACAGTATTTCTTAAAAAAATTAAAAAATATTCAGATAGAATTTCTAAGGATCAGACATTTGTTGCTGATAACAGAGAAGGGTGGTTATGTGTGGTATAAACACTTTCTTTTGTATATCTCAAAAGATGAAAGTTTTTTGTTGTTACTTCAGATAGAGTATTCAAGCCAGATTCAGTTCCCTGTGTTTACATGAACCTCTTAGCGAAAGTAGAAGAAAAGGACATTTAGTATTTGTGTTTTTTCGATATCCTGCTTGGGGACATAGCAGGAATCATCTTTGGCAGAATTCTCATACTGTTTGTTATAGACTTGAATTATTAAAGTTGGTAGACTCATTAAACTTGACATGTGTTGCCTATGCTTTTCCTGAATACCAGGTTCTACAAAAATAAAATAAAATTTGCCATTAACAAAGGAAATGCTTTAAGTCACCACATATCATGCAGATCTGAACACCTTTATCTTCTTTTCTTGGATTCTCATTAACAGAACTGCTAGCACTTTATGGTGGAGAGTTTAAGTACAAAAGACCTAATGTATTTTCAGTGTTGGCTTAAAACAAGATTATTTAAATAGATTTGGGTGTGAGCACAGCGCTGCTTTATTCTTTCTAATTATGCAGATCAGGATTTAAAAATTCGTCCTCCTGAAACTATTTAACATCATCTTTTCCTGCTACCTCTTGTAGCTTTTCTTTCCTCACATCATTTTAATTTTCTGAGGAAAGAGTTAAACCATCATTCTGTTAGCCAAAGGGAATTTCGCTACAGTGATGGTTCTTAGGAAATACTTGAAAGTCTGCTCAGTTTTAATGCACCAATGTGGTTTTGTGGGGTGGGGTTTTGGTACGGAATGGGGGTGCTGCAGGGGAAGCTTCTGCAAGAAGCAGCCAGATGCTCTGCAGGCCTGGGAGGGTAAACACCAGCTGGGCTCAAGGACAGACCTGCCACTGACCATAGAACCATAGAATCACAGATTCACAGAATATAGAATACCCTGAGTTGAAAGGGACCCCTGAGGATCATCAAGTCCAACTCCTGTCTCCACACAGGGACAGCCAAGTCAGAGCATGTGACAGTGCATTGTCCTTCTGTTATTTGGGCTAAGCATACAGCTACTGATGTTTCTTTCACTCCTCAACTAGTCCTTCTGAATACCCTCATGGCTGAAGTATGAAGAATGACAATTACCCAATAGTGAAGAACTATGGATAATGGTGGGTCTTGGTGCTGAAAGGCTTGTTGATGGATAGAATATATTTTTGCCTGGTGGAAATAGATATGCAGGCAGTCATGCCTAGTATAAAATGAACTTCTCTTCTCTGAGGCAGAATTGCACCACTTGCTTTTCTTAAAAAAGACCAGTGCAGTATCTAAGACACGTTAAATCATTTTTTAAAAAAACCCCACATCATTACAGCTATGATAGAAATGTTATGCATTCATTCTTCCACTGGCACACAGCTACCATTCAAGTCTGTCCCTGAAGAAGCATGGAGACAAGCACATTCTTAGATTTTTACACACAGATGACAACTGTCACATTAGAAAACCTGGAATAAATATGTCAACAGAATTTTGGATCTGTGATTTAGATACTTAGGGGTCTGTATCTATACTTCATCTGTTACACAGGCATGCTATCTTGAGCACAGAAGAACTGCTAATGTGAAACTGGAAAAGGTGTGTGGGGCAGAGTGGGAAGAAAAAGGAAATATTGTTGCCCAGCACCTGAGATTCTGTCAAGCTGAAACAAATCCTGTTTCTGCTGTACAGGACTGTAAATTTGAATTAGCTTCCAGCTGCTTCCTCGACGAGGTGCTGGGACTAGAGCAGAAAGCCATTCCTGTTTCCATACTCTTCTCAGGTATGCTAAGCATCACTCAAGAGTATGTGGAGAGTAGGGTTGCAGCCTTGGCTGAAAATCATAGCATATTATTTGACTTCACTAGTGAGGACATACGAGCACAACAGAATCACAAAACAAGCTACTGGGTTATTGTAGAATGGATTTGGAAATTTTGCAGACTCATTGCTGGTCACATAACACCGACAAAAAGATCAGTTGATTATATGCATAGAGCCAGATTTTCAGTTTGCCAGCCACTAGCAGTCTGACTGTAACCGGAATTATGGGTGCTCAATATCATTGCAAATTAGTTCCAGCTGTTTCTAGTTTGATATGCAAATATGAAGGCACTGAATACTGTGAGCATTTGGGCCTAGAATTTAATTTCTTCTTCCAGGAGTCCTGTAGACCTGGAAACTCTTCTTTATATTATTTCAGAATGTGCCCTCAAGAAAATTACTAATCCTGCTAATGATATTGTGAAAAGTGATTATATCACATCAAACACAAATTGAATAAGCAGATGAGATTTTTTTGTATAATGTATTAAAAACTGCTTTGTTATGGAGTTAAAGCCTTGTTTTCTATCAAATATCACATGCTGCTCTGTTAATCATTTACATGTATTTTACTTGAACGGCTGGTGGGAAGTGCTATAATATGTACTCTACAAGCACAGTGACCTCAGAAGAGAACTTTCATATTCAGTTAGACTTTTAAAATGTGTTATTTGAGTCCTTTTCATAGTCATGCATTCTCTACAAGCTGACCTGGGAAGGACTGGGGGCTCTATCATAAATGTCAGGTGTGCTTCCTAAGTATACATCAAGCTACAATTTAATCTCAAACCTAAAACCAAGAATTGAAATCAGGGGAGGTTTTAAGTTCAAGACTTTACAAAGGTCGTGTGCAAGGTTTGAATAAGCAGATTCAGACATACACAGAGGACACTTTTCATCAACTGAATGAGACAATTATGAAGATGTCTTCAGCCATTGAATAGGAATCTGAAAAAAGGGAGCTGTATGTGTAGGTAGGATTTT
Source organism: Zapornia atra (assembly GCA_013400835.1). Lineage (NCBI taxonomy): Eukaryota > Metazoa > Chordata > Aves > Gruiformes > Rallidae > Zapornia > Zapornia atra. The sequence continues at coordinate 18,639 of VZTU01009855.1, forward strand.
CAACATCAGGATCATACCCAAATGCTATTCTTCATAGCATATTGTACCGCCCAATATCTCTTAGTCTTGCCCTACACTACACTGATGCTTCTTTGGCGATTCTGCTTCTGATACTGAATAATATTATTACTAAACAATACCTCTTGCTTTAAAATCTTACAGGACTCTACATTTAGGCAAATGTAAAATTTCATCTCGCTATCTTAAAAGGTTTTGCTTTCTTAAGCAAGTATGCTGGTTAGTTTTAAGGAGGTATGCCGGATAATAATCTTAATTTTTGTTTATACTGGAAACCTCATGGTGTCTGTCTGCCATGCAAAACTGCAGCTGGGATTTTTGCCTTTCCTGATCTCTGTGAAGTCTTTTCCACCTAAAAGGAATGCCTGTCCTAGACTGAGACCCGTGCATTTTTTACAGCTCTTCTGAATTATATTGAGTAGTACCTGGAATGATATACAGATTTCTTTAAAGCCAACAAGTAACTTACATCATTAGGCACATAAAGTCTTTATCAAGACTACAGTGGCAATGAAATAAAAACGTACTGGTTTTTTAATATAATTATACAAGTTAACAATTTTTTTTATAACCTACCACCTACTGTGTATACCCCTCATGCATGTCTCAGAAGATTAATATGGAGATGTAAAATGCATTCTAAAGTTTGTTTTGTTGTTGTTGTTGTTTTTAAATTTGTAATGCAGTCTTTTTCGGCAGATGGTTAGTTCTAGTCCCTTTCATGTTCATACTCCGTTATGTTTGTAAAAGACCCAGCTGCCAACTGATAATATTTCACTGCTGAATCTATCATGTGTGATATAATTGCTCATTATGTGCTTTGGAATAAAGTTAAAGAACTATCAACATAGTTATTTCTGACTCCAAACAAATTAAAAAGAAATAGTCATTTTAAAATATCTATACTGCTCAGCTGATATTTAATTATTTTTAAAGGCTATTTTTTGTGATATATTCTTCTATTTTATTAGACTTTAATTTTGAAAAGCAAAGTATTCTAGAACAGCATTGAGAAATATCTTCTGGCTTAGGCATATTGCTAGGTCTGAAGGTCCTGTATCTGAACCTGAGGTGAAGCACCACAGCCTGAATTTCTGCATGAACTTTTTTTTTTTTTTTAAGAATCATACTCCACAGTCAAAGATGTGTTATTGTAATATACAGTGTAATGCTGACCCACAAAGTGTTGCTGGTTGACATCAAAAAGTCAACGAATCACCGAATGTTCTCTTTTTCCAAAGCTGCTGAATCATTTTAGAGGCCAACCACAATGTAATAATTATTTTCCTCTCAAAATGGTATAACAATTTTTTCTAAAAGGTACATACAATGACTGTGGAAGTCATTACTAATGTTTTATGAAATTATATGGGTGGAGTATCTTGTTCACATCCATAATCCAGTTGTTGTACCAATGGACTTCTGGCCCTTAGGGAAACATATTCAGGGATTTTGAAAGAATGCCCAGTACCCTTCCTCATTCTTGATATTAACAGAAGATCACAGACTCATAGAAGATGAAGGCAAATATCTGCTCACAAAAGTACCAAGTGGTACTGGTTCCTTTCAAGTTAGCTAATCAAAAATTGGAACTTCATACCACATGTTCAAAGTATTTAGTAAAAAACCTTATCTTTTCTATTGCCACTTTTCCATTACACTGTGAATTTGTTCAGAAAAAGCAATCCAACATGGTTAGTAAGGGATATTTACTGTTCACTTACTCTTGTTTTAAACTGTTATCTGCAATTTTCCACACAACTTTAAAAAAATTCTTCCTTTTTATTAATGTGTCAAAGCACTGAGATCCACTATAGACAACATCAAATATTAATATTGCATTACTTTTATTGTTACAATACTTTTCCTCAATACTCCTACAGCATTCACTTTCATGTCATTATGGGCTCTTCCAAAGCATGGACAAAAGGAAAATATATTGGATCATACTGAAAGAGAGATCTTTTGTTTTGATTTTTTCCTGTTTCTTTAACAGAAACATTTCAGATAGTTAATTTGTATTTCTCCATTCTACTGGTTAAAATCACCGTGTTTTACCTTCACATTTTCAGACCTATAGGACTAGATGAATTTAGACATTTTATGTGAGTATGAAACTTTGCACAAAGAGTTCATAAGCTTCAATGATCCATAAACCATGATTGTAAATAAAACATTTTTTTGTACTCTTCTGTTAATAACACTAAGGGATAAAATTATGTATGTTATGATGAATATTCAGAAAGCAACACAGCTTTGTTAACAATACTTACTGTAGTTGTGAGATTCTGAATAAACACACCCCGAGTACCCTGTGAGGGCATCACAGTGGGTTATATAAACTCATCAAGAAATCGTTATTTAACATCAAATTGTGATAAAGGAACAGAACATTTTATATGAGGCATGTGGGATTTTGCAAATCTTCTCCAAAAGAGAATGGACTTCTGTTCATTTTGCAATGGGGAATATTTCTTCCTGTGCACATGAGGCTAAAATGTTAGCACAAGTAGATGGAAAGTAATTTTCTAGAAGCATTTCTAGCTTCTTAATGGCACAATCAATATCAGAAGCACATCACAGGAACAAAGGAAAATAAAGTAGGAAAAAGTAACTAAAATTCTCAGAGTGGACTTGATGTTAGAGTGTATGCATTCTTCTATTTGTCTCTCTTCTAGGAAAAAAAAAGTGAACTTCTCAACATCAGATGCAGGAAAAACAAGTACACAGAAGCAAAGTTCAGGATTATTTAACAGGATTATTATTCATAGGATTTCTTTATACAAAAATACATCTCATATGTTTAGTGATCTATGTGATTTTCCTGAAAATGTCTTTAAAAAAGTTCTTGTGCACTGACACCCCCCAATCTAAAAAGAGAACAACAAAACCCAGAAACAAACAAAAAACCAACACAACCAAAAAAATCCCATGGCCCCCTCCAACCCCCCCAAAAAAGAAATCTTCAAGCTACCTGTTTTTCGATATCCCAGGTAATCCCTAGAAAACCATATGTGGAATTGGGGATCTGATATTTATTTTGGTTCTCAGTTATTTCCAAAGGTCAGAGCCATGTCAAAGAAGACATGTTTGTAATTCAATGAAAATTTAAGCAATTTATTATTATCATTGTGTATGCAAAAAGCTGAGAATATGCAAACACACAGATGCCTTTAAGCAGTTGAGATTGAAACAGATTTTTAATTATTATATCAGGTAGTTTATCAGGACTTAATAGAAGTGAAGAACCCTATTTTGCTATTTGTGCAAGATGGGCACCTGCCTAGAATCACAGCTGTGTGTGCTATGCATTAGATTTGTCTCACTGCAGCACAAAATTATGAAATTTGCCATTCTGATTAATTATTCTTGAAGGAAGAGTACTCTCAGGGAGAACCATGGCCTACATTTTTCCAATACAAATTCCCTACTACACACATTACATGAATATAACTGTAAATAAAATATTAAAGTTAAAAATTGGCAAGTAAATATGACCTTTGGTGGTCTTTGATGCAAAGAAGAGAAAACTATGATGCATAGAAGTTTACCTTTCTTAGTTTTTGGTGCCTCTAGTTTTACATATTCAAATATAGTCAGAAACAAGTTACATATCTCTCATGTTGGTCATGTTGCTCTTTCTCATGACCATTCATGCAGAAAGAATGGCTGTTTTTTAAACTTCAACCCAAAATGTATAAAAACTCTTTGGTACAAAAATATATGTGTTACCAACACGGACCAGAATGCTATACCATAATGAACCACAATCTTGTACTTCTAAAAGCCTGTTACTATGCCAGTATATGGAGAAAATTTTGAACCTGAGATTGAGAAATTCTCACTGAGTGACTGTGCAAAAGCAGCAAGCATTATAATATAGCTAATGAAATCAATATGGAAATAATACTAGAATGTCTCAAGGACATCTTAAAGTCATGTGTGAAAGAGTAGACATTTTTAATATTGGAGTCTGAAATTAATATTTATTGATATTTCCAAACCCCAAGGAAAATTTCTATAGTATATTCCAACCAAGCACTATGTTAAGAGAGTATTTTACTTCTCATTGGGCAGCAGTCTCAGAGAAATCTGGAGCCATTAGCTTTGCTGCTCTCCCAGCTGGTAACTGGTCCATTCCAAGGTATATTAAAGATTTTCCATAAAGCCTTCTATCATAGGATGCACTATAGATACCATAAAACAGCACATTTGATGTTAGGGGAAGTGTCAGGTGCCATCTGTTCTTCAAGAATTGAAGGTATTGAAAGAATATGAGCACAGGAAAAATCTCCAGATATTAACACAAATACAAGATCATATCTATTGTAATGGAAGTAAGGGTAGACAAACTGAAGTGGTAGAAAAATGTATACCAGGACTTTTGATAATTGGCAGAGGTCCCTAGTACTCCTTAGAGACTCATTCAACTGTGGTGAAATTCCTACTTTTTTTACTACCACCGTGTCCAACAGCGCACACAGAAATTTTGAGAAATATAATACAATATAATACAATCACAATGGGACAAAGAAACCCTCTTTTGGAGCTCAAGGGCTGTACTGATCAGTCTCACCTCACCAAGAAGAACAAAGTCCTAAATCCTGCAAAGTGGCCCATTGACCTCAACTGAATAAACAACTGCCAGTGTTACAGGAGACCACATCAAGACAGACACATAACTCCTTGAAAGTATCCAGCACAGGGCCACCAAGATGATTAAGGGAGTGGAACACCTTTCTTATGAGGAAAGGGTAAAGGATCTGGTCTTCTTTAGCTTGGAGAAGAGGAGACAGGGAGGTGAATTTATTAATGCTTATAAATATGTAAAGGGCAAGGGTCAGGAGGATGGGGACAGGATCTTCTCAGTGATGGCCAGCGGTGGGACAATGGGCAACAGGTGCAAGCTGGATCATAGGAGGTTCCATGTGAATATAAGGAGAAATTTTTTCACTGTGATGGTGATGGAGCCCTGGCACAGGCTGCCCAGAGAGGTTGTGGAGTCTCCTTCTCTGGAGACATTCAAAACCTGCCTGGTTGTGTTCCTGTATGATTTAGTCTGGGTGATCCTGCTCTGGCAGGAGGGTTGGACTAGATGGTCTTTTGAGGTGCCTTCCAACTCCCAACGTTCTGTGATTCTGTGATTCTGTGAAAGTCTAATGAGAAGGGAGCCAAAGGTAAATGGAAATGAACTGAGGACAGCAGTGTGTGCCTGAAATCCTACACAGCCCTGGCTGTAGACTTTCCTCTGGTTGCATGCCCATCTCCATCCTGCTTTTGAGCTGTATATGTAAGCTTTCTTTTAAAATCAAAGCAGGAGCCAATGTTTACTTTTAAAAGACCTCATGGTATGACCACTTTGAGGACAAATGCAAACTTTTGACTTTTAGCAGAGAGTACTGGTTAACAGCCTCTGGCAAGGTACCATTCTTATTCCTCCTGCACAGCACAAGGTTTTCTATGCAAAGAATAAAAGGGAAATATTGACTTCCTACTGAAGTAAGGATATGGTTAATAACACTAGTATCTAGGATAAGGCAATGTAAAATAGCTCTCCTATATTGTTAATAATATTAGAAAAATAGCTGAAATAGGCTGAGATAAGCATTAAAACTGAAATCTATTTTTTAAAATCAAATGGCATAACAATTAAACTACAGAGACCTGAGATAAAATATTGCTACTGTGATGTCACAGATCCTCCAAGGAAGGGCTAGAAGCAAAACTTAAGACATTTGAGAGTATTTAAAGCAAAAAAGAATTAGATGCTAGGTTTAATGAAAGCTGAGTAGGCTTTTCGAGGACCAGAGTTTTGGGCTATAATCTAGGTGAAGTAAGTGCATCAGTCTTTTTGTGGCAATCATCCCAGCTGCAGTAAGCTTTGAAGTGTATTTAAGCATATTGTTATTTCAAGCTTAAAGTTCAAGTGCTTCCAACTTTCTTTTTAATCATAAAGGGACTGGAGGCATTAGTCTTTTTAAAAGCAAATGTACAAAAACCAGAACAAACCAGAGATCTAGATTAATGAAGAAAGCCACAATTTGTCACCACTTCTTAGACATTTACCTTGCACAAGATTTTTCCTGTATTTCTTTTACAGTTATGTCATTGTGCTAACATTTTCACTTGAGCCTATAAATAGGTGGTGAGACTGGAGCTCATATTCTTAAAAATCACAGAACCTAAATATATCTGACCTTAAGAACCATAACAGAGCTGAATTTGCACTTGATTTGCTGATGCCATAGGGAAGTACAGTAAACACAAGAGGAGATGCATAATGAACATGCTTGTGACAAGCATGGGGAAATAGAAATCTATCTTGACAAGTGTAACACTTGCAAAGGCATCTGAGTCTGAGGAAAGAATTTAACTTACCTTTCTGGCTAGTGAGAAGATGAAACCTCACACATATCCGGCAAATTTTATCAAAACTTTATCTGCATCTGAACTCAGCATCATTATATCAGCTGGTTAGTACTATAGTACAAATCAGAAACAATAGTCTCAATTAAGCTGTCTTTACATATGCAATAAGGTCTCACTATGCCAAAATATTTTTCACAGGTTTGTGTTTTGAGTTGTTTTATTAAAACATTAGAGTCCACAATAATACTACATAGCGAAATGAATGCTTGCTGGAGAAGAGTCAAATCAGATTGCATCGAACAATTCACGACATACTTGCAGACAAAGATGGAGACCTGATGAAAGTCCTAAAGAAAAAGAAACTCACAGTAGAGGGACATAAAAATCCCCAACTAATATATAATGAGACATGGCAAGAAGATCACGTTTTATTCTTTTGACTTCTAAATACACTACTGAGGAAGACCATATGAAAGACCAAAATGTTCCATATTTAAACTCTGCAGGTCTGTACAACGTGACAGTCTTAATATGAACAGACCTGTGTTTTTGATCTGCAGCTGATGATGTTTTTGAAACATTCTAAAATTCTCTACATTTACTTTCAGAACTAGTTATAGAATGTACTAGAGAATTCTAAAAGTTCTTTTGATACATAATTCTAAACTCTAAAAAGTTAAATTATTTGGAAAAGTTTAGTGAAAAGATAGGGAAAAAGGAAGCTGGCTGCCTCTGTACAAAATATAATTGGCAACATATAGAAAGCTGTGACAGGTTCAACAAAAAGGTTACAGTAAACAAAAAAAAGTAGGAAGTAAAATTTAAAAGAAGACAACAAATGAAATGTGAAAGCAAACTAAGATACAAAAGCAAACTAGATACAAAATAAGTTTGAATATATGGAATTAGAAGATAATTTATTTCTACAGGTAAAGATGTTTCGTTCCTTTTCAAATATTATGTGAAACTTTGCATTCATCTTCATATAACTAACACATCAACACATCCATCATCCTCAAAACTGGACTCTAGAGAAAAAAAAAAAAGAAAAAATATCCTTTAAAAGCCTCAACATAATGAGGAGAAATTAACTTTGCAGATCACCTTGTATTTGGGGGATAATGCCTTGTGTTAAATTGTGTTTATTTTAGAAAATACATTTGTGTTGGCTTATTTATGTGACAAGCATTGCTAGAGGCTGGTGTGTTCTGACTTTTATAACTATTCAACCTAATTACCTAATGAATTAAAATAAAAACAACCTTCCAGAATCCACAGACTTTGAAACCAATGACTGGCAAGGAAAGTAAAATCAGTTAAGTTATTCATAATATGCCATTTAACCACATGTAGACTTAGATGAACAGTATCTAACAAAATACAATAAGGTCATTCAAAACTAAACATCAAAATCTTACCACTGCAGGAGTCACTGCAGGCAACTTCTACAGCACGGCAGTTTGCACTTGCCCACTAACACATGCAACCACATCTGAACGCCCCCTAATCCTTTTTCACTAAAAAACCAGCTTGGAGAAGCCTGTAGAGCATACCATATTGCTTTGTAGTTCATATGCTTGTATCTCTTTCTTGCAGCAAATAAAGCATAAGTATGAAGGAGAGGTAGTTGGAATAAAAGAGGATGTGCTTTTAGACCTAACTTGAACTTGGGGTGTAACCAGGATAAAGTTCTTCCTTCTGGAATCTGTTAAATATTTTCTGATCCAGCATTGTAGGTATAACAGTTATGATCTCGATAGATGTGCCTAAGTATGTGTATCTATCACTGTGCATTATCAAGATGAAAATTTTGAAACTACATAAGACAGCTCTCTATATAACCATCAGAAAGTAAACCAGAAGAGCTTCTTCAGTGAAAACCGAAGCATTCACATCAACATTTTTACTGGGAAAGAATACTCCTATATTTCATACAAGGTACAAGTTACTCCTGGGGAGATTCTGATTGAACACGTGAGAAAATTTTTCACAATGAGAACAATCAGTCTTTGGAATTAACTCCCAGGGAAGTGTTAGATTCCCTAACATTGGACAATTTTACAATTTGGCTAGACAGTCTGCTGGGACATCTTTTGTAAATGAAGCTTTGTCTAGAAGAAGCTTTTGCCAAGTAAGCTTGGACCAGATGATCCTAGAGGTCTTGGTAGTCCTTCTGACTCAAGGATGGAAAAAAACCCCAGTGGGTTTTTTGGTGGGATTTTTTGCTATTCATGTGAATCATGACTAAGACTGCTTTAGAATCTGTATTTCAATTTGCAGAGTATGAAGCGCCATCACATTAAAGGGTGACGATATGAGTTAAATGAGGTTTGCTTTAAATTTTTATTTCATAGACCCTAACGCTCTTAGGCAAAAGTTTTTACACTTTAAAAAAATTGGTTAAATAGAAGTTTCTAGTGCTACAGCTAATCTTGTTTTAACCTAAAAGGTCTACATTTCATTAAGTGTTATCATGTAAATGTCATTTTCAAGACAAAAGATTTCATAGCATTTTTTTTCTTTCGCTCTTGTTTAAAACTTAGCAACAATGAGCTAAATAGTTTGACAATAAATTCACGTGTTTGAGATGAGGAAGTTATTAACCTCCCCTCTGAGAGAGAATTGGAATTTACTTAACGAAGACTTATCAACTTTTCAGACTAACACAGACGTTTGACTTTCAGACATTTGTACAAAATGTATCAAATCATCACCTAACATGATGTCTCTCGGGAAGATAATGGCTCAGAAATTTCTAATAAATTTATGTTCAATAAAGAAGAGATTGCTGACAATATTTATTCTTATCAGCAATTGTACTCATTACCATTTTACATTTCATATTATAAATATTACAGAAGCACAAGGATGCTGGAGACTAAATTGATAGAAAATATTTTGGTTGAATCCATAGTATTAACATTTTTTTCTAATTCAAGTAGAAAATTAGCCTTTTTCTTCCTATTCTACTTGTAATATATTTTTTCTTTCTCTTTTCTTATTTATTCCTCACTTCTATCTTAATATGGTCTCAGTTTTGGAAGAGGTTCTTGCTGAGTTTATTAAGCTTTTGTCCAAATATAATTACCCTTTTATGCATTTGCTTTATAGGATTGAATTCATAAACTATTTAATGTAGATATTCTATATAATCTGTTTATAGAAGATATATTAGTACTACAAATCAAAGTAAAATTATTCAATAGTTCTTCATCAAGGTAAAAAAATAAAACGAGAAGATTCTCACACAGAATGAATCAAATGTAGAGATATCTTTCTCAATAAAAGTCAGATTGTGAACGGTATTTTCATATCAGGTCACTGACAACCCAAATCTCAGTCTTTGTATTAATTATGCTTTGCAAGGTCACATATCCAAGGAACAATTTGTGTCATTCTAAAGCTTTGTAGGAGAAAACCCCAGATATGCAGAGGTATGTAACCTCATTTTTTGTAAAACTTGCTTCCATTTTCAGTAACTCTTGCAGGCATTCAGATGGGAACACTGCCAGAGTACCATTGCAACTTTTCATGCAATACCTTTTTTATAATTCTTATACAAGTATTACGAGTATCTAATATCAATCCAGAGGGATCTTGACAGGCTGGAAAGATGGGCCCGGGGGAACCTAATGAGGTTCAACACTGCGAAGTGGAAGGTGTTGCACTTGGTGCTGGAAGAATCCCAGACATAGATACAGACTGGGAGAAGAGCTCCTTGAGAGTGGCCCTGCTGAGAAGGACCTGGGTGTCATGGTGGATGAGAAACTTAATGTGAGCCAGCAGTGTGCTCTTGCAGCTCGCAAGGCCAATGGTGGAGGGGATTCAACTTTTTAAAAGGGTAGATAATGGCAGGACAAGGGGGAATGGATTAAAGCTAAAGGAAGGAAAGTTTAAATTGGATATTAGGGGGAAGTTTTTTACAGAGAGAGTGGTGAGGTGCTGGAACAGGCTGCCCAGAGAGGTGATGGATACCCTGTCCCTGGAGGTGTTCAAGGCCAGGATGGATGGGGCCCTGGGCAACCTTGTGTAGATCCAGGCCTGGAGGTTGATAGCCCTGCCTGTGGCAGGGGGTTTGAATTCTATGATCTATGAGCCTGCTAATGTGTTGCCTTTTTCATTGTATCTTTAAATTTCTTTTAATATGAGTCTTTTCCTTTTCAGAAATTCGACACAGTTTTATTTTATAAAGAAAATATTATATAAGAAAGTCATTATGATAACTCACTGAACAGAAATATCCAGATCTAAAAGTAGATATTTAGTTGATTCAGTACTCCTCTGAATTAGTTATCTAGGTCAATACAGAGAGCCGGTTTTCCATATTTAAAATTTTTCATATGTTCTAAGGCAGATTAATATCCTTCCCTTATGTCAGAGATCAGTGACATTTCTGGAAGGTCAAATCCCAAGGTCTTTCAAAGCAACAGAAGGGTATTTAAAGTTAAAGAAACTTCTTATGTCTAAACCTTGATCTACTCAGATTCCTTAATTAGATTTGGGGTCAATCTCATTAGAGACCATTCTGAGAAAAGGTCAGGAGAGGGAGACCTGCCCCATGCATTTTTAGCAGACTATTAACCTGTATAGATTATTATGGACAGTTTACTGGGCTGTAATATTCCCACTGAATAAAACCTGTAAATAAAGCAGTTATCTCTGGAAGGACTTCAATTTGCTTAGCTTAATCTTCTTGTAGATAAATTAAAAATCAGGGATTTCTGATAGAGAGGGATAATTCCAATGTTGTTATGACCAAAGTCTTGCATATTGTGCAAAACAGAAGGTCAGATTAATTTCTTCTGCACTTCTCTGGCATAGGTAGTCAAAAATTTTCAGGAGTGTCATTGTGACTAACTAAACTAAAAAGTAAATTTTTATCAAAAACAAATGTCAAATTCATGACAAAAAGGGAAAAGCTTTTATGGTTAAGGCTGGGATATTCATGGGACAGCTATTCATTGTAAAATATATCTTTCATTTTCACTTTTAGTTGTCCTGTCCAACTTTCTGATGAACCAGCTCCTGATCCAAAATTCCTAAAGGTATATTTATGTGATCTCTTCTGAAGTGGAAAAGATGCAGTTCATCTAGTTTCAAGTTTTTAATGTTATGGTGACAATCACTGTGGAACAAGTGACAAAGTTGTTAGCACATGAAGAAGAAATGCATAGTCCCACACATTTCTGCCAAAAGATACAGTTGATTTCTTCTGTGGTCATTATACCTTACTGTGGTGGTTTAGCCCTGGCTGGACATCAGACGTCCACCAATGTTGCTCTATCACTCCCCTTTTCAGCTGGAGAAGGGAGAAAACATATATTCAGAGGCTCAGGAGTCGAGATAAGGACAGGGAGAGATCATTCTGCAATCAGCATCACGGGCAAAACAGACTCAGCACGGAATAAAGGAAACTCATTTATTACACTGCACTGCACTGTGAGACCAGAGTCAGTTAGTGAGAAGTGCAACCAGGTCTTAA
>VZTU01009857.1:2244-30263 GCA_013400835.1 Zapornia atra
GGGGGCGAGCGGGGGGAGAGAATGTCGGGGGGGTGGAAGCCGGTTTTTCCTCCCGGTCAGCCGTTCCGGTTGAGAATTAAGTGGCTAACTCGCTCTGTCTCATCCCTTGATGGATGGGTGCATATGTTGTGGACTCACAGCTTCTTTCAGTGGCTGCAGGTCTGCTGGAGGAGGTAGATGTACCTCAACTTGGGGAGTCTCACAGAGTGGGAAGGTCCCCCAGACCCAAGCAAGTGTCAGAATCTATTTTTTTTTTCCTGAGAAGACAGCAGGGGTTCCTTTCTTTTCATCCCTTTCAACTCTTTTCATTTCACGTTCACCGGGAAGGAGGTAGCTAGTCTCATTTCTACGAACGGGTTCTCCCCATTTCAGAGATGGGGATGAAAGATGCTAAATGGAAGCAGGATCCAGAGGTGGGGGGAACCTGCTCTGCGTCTTCACTAACGTGCACAACTGCCTCAACGTGAGAAAAACGCTGTGATTTAGGCTTATTTGCTGAGCTGCCCCATCTCATGCACAGGGTTTCCCCTCTCTGCTCCCTCATGTAAATACTGCAATTAACCGGGGCGATGAGCTGCTGTAAACGACGATTTCTCTTCCAAGAAAGGAGAGGAGGGTTCTGGCTTTCAACATATTTCTGATCACCCACAATCCTACAAAGTTTAGTGAAGTGGTTGTAGGGTTTAGCAGCCTTTCATCCTGTAATTACACGTGGTGTCTCGAGAATCACATTAAGGCTGGGGATAGAAGCTTCTCAGGAGACTTAGCAAATAACTGAAATGTGTAAGACTCTCTTTATTCAGAAAATCTGCCTGGAAAGCTCATAAGAAAAGGCTTTCCTGCAAGATTTTCTATACTTCCTACTCGAAGACAGGCTGGAAATCTGAGAAGAGTCTTTCTGTTCCAGTTAAAGTGGGTAGGTGCCAGGCTTTTAGGAGGCTGAGGGAGAGGCAAGGGGAGGAAAAGGGAGCTACACATTTTCTTCAGAAATTCAGGTTCATCTCGAGCCTTTGGAAGAAGTCAGGATTCATTTTTGTTTTGTCTGAACAGATTTCTTCACTTTTATTTTGTCTAAACCCTCTGGCTGAAGTACAGCGTGGGCTTGGCTTGCCTGAGAAGTCACATTGAATTAACAGGCCTATTCACAAAGTCTAAGCTGAATCCTGTTGTAAATCTCAGCAGGAGCTAATATCTGCTCCACGCACCTCTTGCCTGGCTCACAGGAGCCTCTTCTGCACGGCATGAGACCAGCTCAGTCCACCTTATCAGACATGTGCTTGCACTGGGCTTAACCCAAGCCCAAAGCGGAGCTGTACTTCCAGGATGGTCTTTGGTCCAGGAACATCAATTGATATGAAGCTATTATTTTTATGTGATGTGCTACCAATTTCCAAAAGAACAGACTTCATTTCTCCCTGCTTTTGTTAAGAGTACTGCAGTTCGTTTTTTTTAAGGTACTGAGACAGCCTGTATAACCCATAACCACTTAACAGCTTGGAAACAATGATCTGAAACTGGCTAGTTCTTGAATGGAAGATCACCTGACATCTTAAGCAGAAATGATGGTGTGAAAGGTGAAGCGCCTGGCAGATCCTTTACCCAGTTTTCACCTCTGAAGAGGAAGAGGAATATGCACACACACGTAGGGAGTGGGCTTAGGTACATGTAATACAGTGTAAGGCTCCACCAGAAGAGTCAATGTGCAATGTGAGCAAATAAATGAACAGATAACGTGAGCATGTAATGTCCCACTCACAAGCAAACCAGGCTGTTTCATAGATAATGGCCAAAGGTATTTTCAAGCAGCCAAGAAAGAAAATGGGGACTGAATTTCAGACAATTCCTAAATCAGCCAGGTTTTTTCCCCAACCAAAAGTTTGGAGCTAACTTTTCAATAGCAAGAACTGTAAGTTGAGGACACGTGATGCAGATGACCTCAGAGCCATGACGTGTCCCACTGTCAATGCACAGGAAGCGTGAGCGCTCAGGGCATCTCCCAGAAGCTCCGGCTCATGTTGCTTTAGGACTTCCAGACCAGGAAGCCATAGGGACCAACCACATTCACTCAGAGGTGCACAATGGTTCAAATGCCAGCCCTGCAAAGGAAAAGGCCCTCCTGCCCCCACCCCAAAAATAAGATGGCAGCAGCAACATCACTGCTAAGGCAAAAAGGCACAAACTGTCAGATTTTTAGTTAGGCTGCGGTGCAACTGGGGTGTAAATGACACACAAAATGAGTTCTGCCAGTGATTCACAGCCACCCTTTGCCAAAACAGTGATGGGTGCTGCATTTGTAGGTGACTGCCTTGAAATAAAGCAGATTTGTTTGTTTTCAAACCCCTAAATGCTGTGAGGCTCCCTGCTAAGGTGTCTCAGGTCCGATGGCCACGGCCAAGGCTCTTTCAGTAGAGCAGCTCTGTCCTATACTGTGCTACCAAGAATAAACACTGTGTGAGCGTAAGTGCCAAAAGAGGGGGAAAAAAAAAAAATCCCTCCCTTTCATTTTTTTTCTTTCCTTGCAAGGCCAAACATGCTGTCTTTGGCCAGATTTCAATCCTGCTTTAATTCATTAAAAAAGTGAAACAAAATCACCATTTACATCCTTGACAGCTGGCAGGTTTTATGTGTTCTTACTGCTCCTGCCAAGTCAAAAAAAAAAAAAAAAAAAAAGAAAAGTAAAAAAAAAGTTTTCATTCAGCTCTGTCATGCATCTTTGGAGTGCTGGAAGTGTGAGAGATGTCAAAATATACTCATAACAATGACATACAGTACCTGAAGGCAGAAACGTATTATGCTAATGTGCTGGTGTAAAGGAAGTTAAAATTCATCTTTTTGTTTAAAAAAAAGAAAAACCCACAAAAAAAACCCCACGACAACATCAGAAAACATACCAGTCCTGAAAGAGGGAGTATTTTGCTTTCTACAAAGCCATCTGACATGTTCCAAGAGCTTTGTGTTCATCAGATTGCATTCCAGCATACATAGTTGAGAAAAAATGAAAAAAGAAAAAAAAAAAAAGAAAAAAAAAGAAAAAAAAGGGCAAAGATTTGGTGTTTTATTAGTGTTTCTGGATTCCTGTTGCTTCTGGGAGATGAGAATGGTCGTGCAGTTCAGGTGCTGGGAAGTGCCACCAAAGCGCCACGGGCAGATCCCTGGGGTGCCGCAGAGCCAGTGAGAGACATAGGGAAAGATGCTCCTTCCCACCAGCAGCAGTGCCCTGGGTGGGAACAGTGATGAACAGCACCTTTGGTACCTCCCAGCTGCTGCAGGAGAAATAAGGGACAGAAATGGTCTCCAACTTACATTTTCTGCAGGACTCCTGTGGCACCAGTAAGACCAGAAAACCCCTTCCAAATAGAAAAAGCAAGCACTCATGTAGCATAGCCAAGGCCACTCCCCCCCCCCCCCCCATATGCCACAACACACGTAGACCACAGCCTAGATCACATTGCACAGGATATATAACTTGCATGCATACGATCCAGTCCCATGCATCTGAGCTGTATACAGCCAACGTACTTCTTTGCCAGGAAGGGGTTGGACAGAAAAGCTTGGCAGCTGCTTGGATTCTGTGGTGTTAGGTTAAAGTTATCTAGATTCCAGTTCAACAAAACCTTGGTTGCCACTTGAATTTTTGATGGGGACAAAGATAAATCGGAAATTGGACCTGCTGTGATTGCATTGCCTTGTCTCACTGCCCGCCCCAAGGAAATGCAGATAGACCTTAAAGCCACATGAGCTTTGCGTTTCCACCCTGCACAACTCTTTACATTACAGAGAAACACTTGGGGGGAAAAAAAGGAGGAAAAAAAAAAGAAAAAAAAAGAAAAAAAAGAAGAAAAAAAAAAAAAAGAACCCTGTGATATAATTACAACCCATGAGCACACAAGCTGCTGTCATTTCCAGAGGCGTTTGGGAGGGAGCTCCTGCAGCTTTCAGAGCTGAAGCCTCACTCAGGAAGGACAGATGCCAGATCATTATTCTTGGCTTTAAGATAGAAAATAGCTTATGGGCACAAGGTGCTATTTACTGCCTACAGTACATTTCAAAGAACAGCTATCTTGTCAATCATACGCTCTTTGTATTGCTCGACTAGGTCATTTTAATTTTGCTTGCGGTTGGTTATTTTAAAATCAGTGTTCCTCTGTGATCGGCTACCCCTTATCTACAGCGGTAAGAATACCTTGGGGTTGCGACTTAAAGACCACAAATATGAC
Organism: Zapornia atra; assembly: GCA_013400835.1. NCBI lineage: Eukaryota > Metazoa > Chordata > Aves > Gruiformes > Rallidae > Zapornia > Zapornia atra. Next base: position 6,462 of record VZTU01009857.1, read on the forward strand.
TAGTCTTGGCTCTGAAACTCTCAGAGCCATAGGCACAGTCTTTTCTTAACAAAATGCAATCATTATGGCATGCATACATAGCCCTAAGCCATTTCACTGCTCAAGCCAACAACTGTTTAAAATGGCAAGCTCCTCTTGGAGAAATCAACTTGCTGCTTTTTGCCTGTACAAGATCCCTTTTGATACACATAAATTTTTAGGAAAAAAAAAAAAAATAATCTAAGCCTAGGGCCATTGTCTGCCTGTGAGACGCAGTTCCAAGCAGGATAACAAGCAGACTTGTGGTTACATTTCTGTGCTCTTCTCTACCTGCAGCGTTGTGGACGCAACAGGCAGAAGCGGTTTGTTACCTGTGAGAGCTCCTTAAAAAAAAAACCCACGCTGGTGGAAGCGTGGCTTTGTGTGCCTATCATCTGGTGTGAGGGAGATGAAGAAAGCTACTTGCCTGAAGGAGGAGAACTAGGTCTGGGAAGTTGGAAAATCCAGATGTCTAGGATGGAGGCATGTTAAACCTCAACATCTTCTGGTCGCTCCTTTTCAGGAATGAGTAAGGTGCCCCAGCGCTCAGTTCACGATGCTCCTTGTAAAGTCCTCATGCAGGTGTCTGCAACCGTGTTGTTGGGAAACTGAGGGCAGCAGCAAAAGGAATGGATTAAGCTGGAAAAGCAGGGAACTGCTGAAATTTGTTTCTCCTTTTCCTACCACCACACTTGTGAAAGGAGGAATCCTGGCTATGAATACAAAACTCCTCGGCAAAGGGAAATCTGAAGTATCACTGCGTATCACACACATTCCTACACCTACACCAAGCCAAAGCTCACCAAAGGCCTTATGACTACACCGTTGTGACTGAGCAGACACTATCTACTCTTTGGGTAAGGAGGATAAAGAATCGCTGGTCTCCTTCAACACAGCTGTGAAGGTGTAATTTCAAAGAGGTAGAAAAACAGGGTGGCACTGTGTCATGATGTTGTTCCAGGATGTTGGCCTCGGGACTCCGATCCAAGGCAGAGGCAAGCAACCTCCTCCTTTCTTTTTGTGCATTAAAGAAGGGTACCTTTTGAATCATCCGTATATATTTTGGATGTCTCACAAGGAAGTGAGTCTTAAAATAAAATATTTCTTCAGCTTTCTTTTGATTGCTTTTAGATTAAGTGACAGGTTGGGAATTTCTGCAGCCCCACCAGGTTATGATGACAAAGGGGAATGGATTGAAGCTAAGGGCGGGAAGGTTTAGATGAGATGTTAGGGGGAAGTTCTTTACAGAGAGAGTGGTGAGGGGCTGGAATGGGCTGCCCAGAGAGGTGGTGGATGAACATCCCTGGGGGTGTTCAAGGCCAGGTTGGATGGGGCCCTGGGCAACCTTGTGTAGATCCAGGCCTGGAGGTTAGAGGCCCTGCCTGTGGGCAGGGAGGTTGGAATTCTGTGATCCTTGGGGACCCTTCCAACCCGCACCATTCTATGATGGTCTCTGTATATACACACATACCCATCATAGAATCTATGATGGGTATGTGTATGGTATAAACAAATGAACACCCAGAGAGCCTTTGAGTAGAGACAAACCTCTGAATGCTCTTCAGCCAACACAAGGTCCACATGTCGCCACACTAGTGGTTCTGGTTGCAACAACACATCGTTTCTGAGACACAGCACTGATAATGGTCATGCTTTTCCTACGCTGAAATGCGCTTTTGTATGCTGAAGGGCACGGCCCTTCCTCAGCAGGCTGCAGTGCATGTCATGCCGAAGGCTGGCTGTCCTCCATGCAGGGAGGAGCACCTTTCAGCAGGCCCTGATGTATGGCTGGGTGTCTGCAAAGTGCTGGCAGCAGTCGGGGCTCTGGGAGCCTTCAAGATAAAAGGCAGTTTCTGAAAGTAAAATTACTTTTATTACTGAGATGATGTGAAACTATTTTATTAGGTATCTTTTAAAATAATTTAATTACCATATTAGTTGTTTTCATAGCTTACATTCTAAGGGCGCAATTGTGTGACTGGATGAAAGATTGCCTCCTGCCAATTTCATTGTACAAACAGCCTGGAGCTCTCTCTCTGCCTAAGTTATGTACCCAGAAGTAGGCTGAATGTGTGTGGGAAGTGGAGAGACACTTGGGAAACAAAGGGAGACCTTACCCAAGTTCTCCTCTTAAGACTTTTGCTCTCACATGAGCATTTTCTAAAATAGCTAATGATCCTTTGAAGACTGTAAAAAAAAAAGTTCTGTGCTCTGCTCAGCACTGATCAAATGACTTCACAGTTGTTTACAATCAATAAGATTTTGCTCTGGCTGTATCATTGCAAAAAAACCCCACGCACATCTGGGAAAGTTACACTTTTCTGCATGAAATATAATGCAACCATGGAGTACCAGGACTGCCAAAAAGCAATCTCCACACCATATAAATGGTGCAGTTGCAAAAATTATTACCCTATGGAACTGAAAGCCAGCAGGGTTGTAGAAAAATTATACGGGGATATGGAGAAATTGGCTAATAGAAGTGTTATCAAGCACGATTGCTTGGGCTCAGGGTGGGGTTTTTTTGCTTTTCCAAAGTTATTCTCCTTTTGGATTGGGGAGTTGAAAAATGGCACAAGAATTCCAAAATATTTCTGGAAAGGTAAAAAGCAACCTTTAGATGATGCAATCCTCCATATGCAGTCTGATCTCATCCCTGGGGAAAGGTTAGTGAAATACTAACTCTCTCAGGTAGCTTGGGATAGCAACCACCTCACAGTTTGTTGGAGGGTTTTTTCCTTCCAATATCCAACTGAAACACACCTGCTGAAAAGCCTGATCCTACACTAGGACTGCCCACAAACTGTTCTGGTGTGGCTAGAAGGACACGTTCTCAGGGCTCATCCTCTCCTCTGGTACAAAAGAAGAAGAGAATCCTACTGAGTACTGACTTCCCCAGGATAATATGGCTGAGCTCACCTGCAACTGAGTCATAGTCAGTTGTGTCCCTGTTTGCCTGAGATTCACCTTTCCAGTCCATCTGTGAGGGTTATACCCCACGCAGTTGTCTGGATGGTCATATCAAATATAATTTCAGAATGCTTATTATTCCAGGATGATCTCTTAAGTGCAGCACTAGTGTGCTTTCACATTCAATTAGATGTACCAGAGCAGTTGTTGGGTGCCTGAAGTTGATGCTGAGATGGCTCCTGTGCTGGGTTGAAGCCACCCCAGCAAAGGGGAAGCAGTCCAGCGAAGGGCCAGACCAGGTCTCCACCTACCCAAGCTGAAAGGTTCAGGAGCACTGCTGAAGGGAAAGCCTTTAGTAGTTACAAAAATCAACTGCTTACTCTTTGCAGTTTAATTTTTTTGCTCTTGTGCTTTCCTGTGGCTTCTGCAACCAGGAGTGGAGAAGCCAAAAATGGCTGCAGAAGACAACTGGAGAGAGGTGGGTATGGGCTGCAAATGCCATGTACTATAGCACAGCAGCAAAGGGCTCCTCCATGCACCTGCCTGGGAAAAGACTGAAATGCAAAGACAGAAGCCTCTGTGGTAGGCCAAGAAAACTTCCCTAAATAAGTGGGGAGCAGAGAGGAATGGAATTTTTCTCCCTGGATGGGGTATTACACATATATATATACACACATACATATATACAGCACGTTTCTGTCTGAATGACAGAAATTGATTGAGAGGAAAATCGAAGAGATTCAAAACACAAAATCAAAATGCTGATGATCCCAAACAGAGAGCAAAGGGTTTTGTCAGTGTGAGGCCAAGGTTACACATGACAATGTGCAGGTCAAAGCAGGCAAAGCCTCAGATAAAATCCTTTAATTTTTTATAAAATAAAATTTTATAACATAAAAAATTAAAGATAAAATTTTTTAAATGATGGTGGCTCCTGACATAACAATTTTCTAGTGATGCTGCTCTGAGCACAGGCTGCTGCCTCTAAAACCCCAAAGCTCCAAATGGGAATGCCAGCGATGGCTAAAAGGGAAGAATGTTTCCCTGCCTCAGTTTCCCCACTGTGGAGAATGTCTGCTAACGATGAGGAAACAGCTTGCAAAAAAATGCAAAGTCAGGCTTACCCATGGCCCACCTCTACAGCAATCTTGTTTACCCATCAACACCTCAGGAACAATTTCTTCTTCATTCACATTCCTCAACAGCAGTCTTTATTATATGGTGTACCACATCCTAACATTAATTAGCACTTCACTGGCAGGCTAAAGTATCATTTTTCAAAAGGACTGCAATTAACAAAATAAAACAAATCCCTTTTCAGTTGGAGCAGCATTGCTTCACTCCCTCCCTTCAAAGCGATGGTGTCAAATGGTTGCTTTCCTCTCCCAGCTTGCTGTAAACCAGCAACAATGGAAATATTTTCCAGCACACAAGGCTTTTCCCTTGCTTACCACCTTTCACCTGAGTGCTTTAAAACGCTTGGCAAAAGCAAAGGGTGGGGAAGTGTATTGATTTTCTTTGATTTTTTTTTTTTCTCTTCAGTTTATAAGGGGAATTGCAGGCAAAGAAGTAGAGAGTAACTTGCCTTGGGTTCCAGAATGACTCATCAGCAGAGTCAATAATAAGACTGCTCTTCTGGACTCTCCGATTATTCTCTTCACAAGATAATCCAATAAATGTAATGATTTCACCTCAAGTCGAAATTTGGTAATATGTCTTTCTTGGAAAAAAACCCCAAAACTCTGTTCTCTTTGTGCTGGGGAGACATCCTAGTTTATTCATTTTATCAGAAACAGCGTGGCCAGCAGGTCCAGGGAGGTGACTGTGCCCCTGTGCTCAGCATTGGTGAGGCCGCACCTTGAGTGCTGGGTCCAGTTCTGGGCTCCTCACCATAAGAAGGACAGTGAGGTCCTGGAGCGAGTCCAGAGAAGGACAACCAGGCTGGGGAAGGGGCTGGAGGGCAAATCCTCTGAGGAGCGGCTGAGGGAGCTGGGGGTGTTCAGCCTGGAGAAGAGGAGGCTGAGGGGAGACCTTCTCACTGCCTACAACTACCTGAAGGGAAGTTGTAGCGAGGTGGGCGATGGTCTCTTCAGCCAGGTGACAGGAGACAGGACAAGGGGAAATGGCACAAAGCTGTGCCAGGGCAGGGTCAGATTAGATGTTAGGAAAAAGTTCTTCACTGAAAGAGTTGTCAGGGCCTGGAACAGGCTGCCCAGGGAGGGGGTTGAGTCACCATCCCTGGATGTGTTTAACAGACGGGTAGATGAGGTGCTCAGGGATATGATTTAGCACAGGACAGGAACGGCTGGACTTGATGATCTTAAAGGTCTCTTCCAATCCTCGTGATTCTGTGTGGATATGAAAAATCACCACCTTGTCCAGCTTTTGAGACCTACACCAAGGCCAATCTGAATGTAGAGCCTGTGAATGAGTCTCATGCAGACATCAGCAAAATCACAAATGTGACAGTGTAATACTACAGCTGTATTAATCTGCAACAACTGGGAAACCATAGAGCTCTTAATGGCAGTGATCAGAGCATAATCAGTCGAAATACTCTGGTTTTTCTTTGGTGGTTTGAAACGTGATCTTCTCCCTGTGGGGAATAGATGGGGCTTGATGATTTATCTCCCTATTTTTGGAAACAAATTTGGAAAAATGTTTTTACTTCAAGTTTTATCTATAACACCAGGTTAGATGTGTCATTAAAATGTCATAGCTGAAAAGTGACAAGAAAACCAAAATAGTGGTAACCCATCCACCCCTCAGAGGCAGCCTGAGATCCCCATGGTGCCTCAACCTCTATCTAGGCAGGGTTTTCTGGCTGGATTGGCTCTTCCGTGGATGATGACAGCTTTCCCTCACAAGGCTCAGAAAGGACCATGGAGGCCTGAGGTCCTCCCGCCGAGATCCCACAAAGCCCCGTGGCAGATTTGCTGGTGCTTTTTGATTGTGCTCGGTGGGCCTTTCAGCTGCTGTTATACTTGGAGGTGTGGGAGAAGGCAAGCTGGGAAAAACACAGCATTGCCTCTGGAAATTTCTCTCTTGGGGAAAACTGCTTATCTCAAAGAAAAAAAAGGAAAAATAAGAAATGGGGAAAAAAAAAAGGAAAAAGAAGGCCTTTCCTCCTTCCCAAGTGTTCCTACAGTACCAGCCCCTTCCTCCCGGGCTGGGGTGGGGGGTGCAACAAGGCAGCTCCTTCAATGCCTCACTCTCCCAAGCCGGTTAAAGGCCTTAAAAGAGACTTCGAAACTCACCCTAAATAACCTCAGAAAGAAGAGGTAATTTGCTACATTCAGTTCAGCCCTGTTTTGAGTGAAACATGACAAAGCTCTGTGGCAGGTGGTCCCTCAGAACCCAGCCTCCCAATGCCAGCAATATCTGTGCTTGGCCAGGAACATTCAGGGCCGCCAGTGGGGAAGGGTGCTGTGGAGAAGGACCCTCCCCTCCCCTTTAAATACTCCAGTGATGTGAAAAATTATGAGTCCCAGTGTTTTTTGAGGACCTGGTAAGAAGGGTGACATTACATCTCTCTAGAAGATGACACTAGTCTCTTGGGCAGACCCTGGAACCCGTCTGGATCTTTTTGGGGGACCCAGGCTTGTGTGGCACAGCTGGGATTTAACCAGCCCTATCACACAAATATCTCAGCTGTCTTTCTAGACACCCTCCACTCACCCACACACCCCCCCAGATAAATAAAGGGGGGTCTGTGAGAGCCATCACAAAGGGACTAAGAGCTGTACTGGAGGTATCTCCCCTGCAGGCATTATTCCTCTGAATAGGCCAGAGTTTAGGGCAGGTCAAAAGAGAGCTGCTGATCTGGAAATAATGGAGCATGCCGGAAAGGCCCCGCCACTGCGCCTGGCCCCCAGCTGCGCGCCCCCTCCAGCCAGCACCACAAAAGGAAACACAAACAAAGATTAACTGCAAAATTATTATTATAGCTCCTTGGACGTATTCTCATCATTATTCTTTTGATTGCTGTTATTGTGCTCAGGTCATTAAAGACGGCGGGTTTGTGTCAGAGCGGTGAAGCGGCGGTTTCAGAGATGCTCGTGGGAAGGGCAGGCCCATGCTGCCTCAAACTGCTCAGTGTTGTGCTGTTTTCCACATGGTCTCGCTGTAACACAACCTCTGGTAATGCATTCTAACAATGTTTGTGTGCTGCTTCTGGCTGGGGTAGAGTTAATTTCATTCCTAGTAGCTAGTATGGGGCTGCAGTTTGGGTTCGTGCTGGAAACAGCGTTGATGACACATGGATGTTTTCACTCTTGCTGAGCAGTATCTCACACCAACCCAGCAGTGAGTAAGCTGAGGGTGCATGAGCAGTTGGGAGGGGACACAGCTGGGCCAGCCATAATTATGGTTGGTTCCCCCTATGGATAAAAATTAACAAGTCTTTTTGCTCATAAAGCCATCGTCACTTTGGAAAAGAGACTAAAGAGTCTGCTCATAATGTGCATCACCTACAAAATGGATATATCTCTTTCACATGGAAAATCATCACGGTTAATGTGAACATTATGGCACGTGCTGCCTTCTCAGATCCTGGGAGGAGTCTGCCAGGATGCCTACAGACTTTTGGCAAAGATTTTTTCTAGTAAAGCCACATGGAGTGACTGCAGGTACACAAGCTTGAGGCATTCACTGCTTTTCTATACACCCTGCAAAGGACAACCAGGCTTTAACCATCCTGAGAAGGTTTCTCCAGACTGAACATGAGGGTACACAGTAGGGCAGCCATGACCATAGCGAAAGGTCTGAATTTCCCTGGCAAACAGGCTTCCTGCAGTACCGCCTGCCTTTCAAACCTATTTGAAAAAAACATGCACAAGAACTGCGTGTCCCTGTTTGCTTTTCATACTGACAATTGCCAGAGCTCAGGTTACAAGTACATCAAGTCTCTTATAAGAACGCCAAAGAGTCAAAATGTGTTGCTTCCAAGTGAATGTGAACCTCTAAAAAAAACCCCACCAAGTATTCCTAGCCTGCGCCGTGTTTCCCCTGGCGAGATATTCTCCCTTCCACAAAACACTGTATTCTCTCAAGGGATGAAAGAGAGGGGTGATGTGTATGTACTCAGGCAACCCTCTGCATCGCTGAGGGTTTCAGTGCACTGAGTGTGTGGGGCTCAGTGCCTAGGGTACATCTCTATTTTTGGTGGGAAATCTGCCTAAAGCCATTCCTGGCAACTCCGGGATTTCTGCTCTTGTTTCCTTTCAAAATAGTTTGCTGTGTCTTTCAAAGCAACCCAAGGCATATCAACCTCAAGAACAGCACCACCTGCATTCCTGTATTCGGCACCAATATGCAGAAGAACTTTTTCCCAGTGAGGGTGAGGGAGCCCTGGGACAGGCTGCCCAAGGGGTGTGGAGTCTCCTTCTCTGGGGATATTCAAGACCCATCTGGACGCTTCCCTGTGCAACCTAGGGACCCTGCTTTGGAATGGAGGGTTGGAATCAATGATCCCTGGAGGTCTTTTCCAACCCCTACAATTCGGTGAATCTGTGAATTTCGTCTATGTTTAACTTAGTGTGATGTTGGAAAAGAGACCAGCTCACATGTCAAATTAATTTGTAGAACACTAATATTGGGTAAGCCCAGTAATTCCTGTCAAACCTAACATGTTAATAAGGATACAGTTACATATACTCATGCTCTATACCATTTCAAGTCGATTAGAGCAGAAGTCTTAAGAGCTAGTGACACACCATGCACTACAGCCTTCTCACTAAAGCCAGTGAAACACCTACTTTAAAGTCATGGAGCCATGCCATCGCCAGCAGATGAGACAGGAATGTAAAAGATGACCCTGTAACAGTTACATTTCTCTGAATATATCCACCCCTTGACATTAACTATAGTTTCTTTGATTACTGAAGCTCAGTTAGTTCTTCCCCCACCCGGCTTTGTTGGGGTTTTTTTTCCCTTTATGAAGCTGAGAGAGCTTTAGTCACCGTTTCCTTTTTACCACCAATTACTCACAACCCCTGCTTGTGTGGGGATTTCGTGTGAATATGAGAAACCTAGGAAAATATGAATGCAAAACCACCAAAAAGCATCAGGCATCACCAAGGCCAGGTGCAGGCTCCAAAACTGTATGCGACTTAGTTCCAATAAACTTGTGGTTAATATTATCACTGTTGTGTTGTCACGCTCATTATGCTCTGAACCCTGGCCATTGTTTCTTTTAAGGTACATCCTAAGAGCTTCAATTTCCACCTACCAAAAATATTCAGAAGCAGACATCCAGCTGTGAAATTTCATCGGGAAATGGAGCGCTGTGTATGAATACTTAGAATATATATGTTTTAAATTAGAGCTTGAGTTCTTCAAGTAGAATCCAAAGAACTGCATTATTCACTGTGGTTATTGGTGCACAGTTACCCTCACCATGTCCTCATTAAGCTGCAGTAAAAGTGGACAGTTTGCAGGTTTTACCCTTCTCCCTTTCTGTGATCCTTTTCCTCACCAGAGCTCACTACCCATCCCTCTCCTCTGGCTGACCTTCCTCACACAGCATGTGCTATTTCCTACCAGCCCTTTTCTCTCCCATCCTTACTCTCTAACATGTGAATTCATCCCACCTGAAGGCACCGTGATGAGGACCATTCCAGACAGGGCTCCTTCCCCTGCTAGCTCATCTCCGGGATGGGATTTGGTGCCCTTTTTGAACTTGGGGGGTAGATTTGTTCCCAGCCACCTGCAGCAGTTGTCAGCAGTGGTCCACAGCCCCTTCATGCTCTCTCCCTCTCTTTTTGGCTCAGCTGCTGGACCTGCTACCTCCATTTCCCCCCACCCACATGCAGGCATTCAGGGCCACAGCTGTTTGCTCAGATCATGGTCCCATTCTCTCACAGGGCTGCCTCTGCAGAGCCAGTGGCAACCAGCATGATAAACTGCTGGTGGAGAGGTCAGATTTTCCTTTTTGTTTCTTTTCCACCAACTGGGGACCCCCCCTGCCCCATTCATCTGAGGGTACAGTGGCCATCAAAGCTGCGTGGTGGCTGCTGGATGGCTGGCAAGGCACAGGCCAGCTAAAATCAATATATCCTGTACTCCTTTCCCACTTACTGCCCCCCTCCCATTTACCCTTGCAGGCATTCAGAAGGAAGAGCAGGCAAGCAATACTGCAGAGCGCTGGTCACACTACTGCTCCTTCAATCACACAGTGAATTATAAAAGCAGATCACTTTGATTTAGTGTGAGGTACCAGAAGACTTTTGGACGGCCGCTGCTGTATGATCTCATGCAGACAAACCACCTGCTAGTGGGCTGCAGCAGCCACAGACTGGTCCTGGGGATGCTTGGATGAAAACCTGTTTTCTCGGTTATCCCAGAGGAGCTGACTTATCTGTATAAAATATCTGTTTCATCTGAAGAAACTGCCATTAAACTATCAGCTTAGCAATATTTTCCACTAGTAATTCCTGAGCTTTCCATGCTCCCATGTATATGCAGATGTAGGTACCTACATGTATGCACACTGCAGACTGTTGGAAGAAATGCAGCCCTGCGTAACACCAAAACACAAATGCAACTGTTAAGATTTGGTGATCATAAAAGGCAGAAAATGTATTCTTATTTAAGAAAACCCAACCATCAACCAGCACCAGGAATAGCTAGCAAGGAGGTTTTGAAGTCAGTTGTATGCTTGTCTATAATTCCAGTGCGATTCTTTTCTTCCCCCCAGTGGATTACGTAAGTTTTGTAATCTCCCAGCTTCCAGAGTTCTGACTTAAGAGATGCCTTTAATAAAGTTATTAGCAGATTCTATAGGTGATCAACATTTTTATTTTTAAAGCAGAAAAAATGGATGTTGCCATCATTTTTTCCTGCTTAATTTTAATTCCTTATGAAACATTTCCAGGGAAGAAATATTGATGGTTTAACTTCTCCCCCCTTTCTCCCTTTTTCTTCTCTTTGACATCACCTGTAGTAGAAAACCTGGCAGACTTGTACCAACTCTTTCCTTTTCCTCACTCTGTATGCTCTCTTCATTTCTTCAGGTTTTGAAAAGCCATAGGGTGGAGACAAATGGGATTTTTCAAAGTTAACAGGATGCAGAATGGCCCAAGATAAAAAAAAATAAAAGCAGCACCCCACACTGCCTGGCTTTTTTTAATTCATAGTGGTAAGGAGCAAATAGGATTGAAGACAAGTAGTAACGATAATCATAGAATCATAGGGGTTGGAAGGGACCTCAAGAGATCATCGGGTCCAACCCCCCTGCCAAAGCAGCTCCCCAGCTCATACTGCACAGGTCGGCGTCCAGATGAGCCTTGACCATCTCCAGAGCAGGAGACTCCACACCCCCTGGGCAGCCTGTCCCAGGGCTTCCTCACCCTCACTGGGAAAAAGTTCTTCCCCATGTTGGTGTGGAACTTCCTGTGCTCCAACTTGCAGCCATTGCCCCTTGTCCTGTCCCCACAGACCACTGAAAAGGGGCTGGCCATTTCCCCCTGCATCCCATGCTTAAGATATTTATAGACATTAATAAGGTTCCCCCCTTAATCTTCTCCAGGCTGAACAGTCCCAGCTCACGCAGCCTTTCCTCATAGCGGAGATGCTCCAGGCCCTTAATCATCTTTGTAGCCCTTCTCTGGACTCTCTCCAGGAGATCCCTGTCTTTTTTATCCCAGGGAGCCCAGAACTGGACACAGTACTCCAGGTGGGGCCTGACCAGGGCAGAGTAGAGGGGGAGGATCACCTCCTTTGACCTGCTGGCCACACTCCTCTTGATGCACCCCCAGATCCCATTGGCTTTCTTAGCCACCAGGATGCTGCTGCTGAAGTAATTCCCTTTTGAATAGCACCAAACAAATGTAACTGCAGTGGCTCAGAGCGTAGAATTAAAATCTGGATTTTGCAAAACACGTGTGTTTCATGGGAAACAATGACCTCAACGCTCACACCATGTGGTACCTTTACAAAAACACCGGCCAAGAGCCATGCCAGACTGAACGGGAACCCAAAGCACCTCGCAGCTTTCAGCAAGGCCTGGTGCTCTTGGAGCATACCGGTGATGGATATGCAGAATATATACCTGACCCTTTTCTACCTACACCAACGAACTGGTGGTTTTTACAACTTCGTAGAGTGGGAAAAAGGTGCATAAATGTGTTACAGCGAGAGAAAGGGAGCGAGAGGAACGGGCTTCCTGCGCTGCTGAAACATCTCCATTTCGGTGCTCAAAAATCAGGAGCCTTTTACTGCACTCCACCTCAAATCAAGCAGAAAACCTCTCCCTCAGACACAGGTCTCGTGCCAGTTTCAAGATAGATATTCCATTTTGTGTTGGTTTTGGATGTGAAGCCAATATTGGCCTAACCATGGAAACTGAGCTGCAGCTTTAAATTTGGAGAGGTAACCGGTTCTCCTGAATGCTTTTAAACAGTTTCAGCCCTTTGGATGAAAAATGCTCGCTCCTGTTTTGCCATTAGTCACCTGGAGTAAGACCGCTGGTTCCAAAGGACCAGCCAAACCTACTAGATAGACAGCTGCTTCTTGAACATCTCTCGTGTTACATCAAGTATCTAAAGAAAAGGTCATGTGCCAGGTGGCATTTTCTTTCACTCCAAACAAAGAGGTGAGGTTTATATACATAAAATGCATAGCTCTGCGTGCCATACGTTTCCCATCGCATTTTCAGGCAAAATAACATGCAGGGTGCCAAGACTACAAGTTGTTCAACAGAAAATTCAGCCATCATTAATGCAGGTATCCATCCTCCAGTGGAAACAGTCTCCATCAACAGCAGACAGTCATGGCTTTTAATATAATTCAGTGGCAGATAATACAAAGCAGTACTTTCACAACTAGAGCGTGGATAAAAAATGACAGAGTCCAGGAACATGACAAGTAACAGGCCTGTGGGGTGAAGTTGTGACTGGCTTTAACTGGAAAGCTTGTTTTCTCTCAAGCACACGTGTTGGCCAACTTCAAATGGCACTTACTATTTTTGGTAAAGTTGTTGGAAGCCCTCACACATGCTTCATCCAGAACCGGTTCAATAGTATATGATAATCATTCGGTATTAAATGCTGGCAACAGAGCCAGAAGGTTTCCTTCATGCATCCTCCTACCACTGCCAAGGCAATCAAATTAATTCTGTTAACAGCCTGCCAAGTCAACTAGCCCACTAAACTGTCCCGTCTTAAAAATGAAATCGAGACATTCATATCAAACCCTGTCGTTTCCCCACTGAGTGCGACAGCTGGAGCCAGGCCAGCGGGAACGACTGCTATCATCATACGATGCCATGTGATGGCTCTAATGAGCTGACATTTCCTGTTGCTAAATTGCCCCGTCTGAAAGCCAAACCAAATAGTGTTCAACCTCTTTAGAAACCAGACGATGGTTCCTGACTTTTCCTTCTGCCTTCTGTTTCCTCACTTTTGATGCTTCTCCATCCAAACCTTCCTAGATAAAGAAGTCTGACGCAAAAAAACTGCTCCTGCACCATATGGAATGTATAAAACGAAGCTGTCTCACGTTGGTTCCTCAGCCTTCGCAGCCTGCTCTGCAAACTAAACCATTCCTACATCAATTGAAGCAGGGGCTGCCAGGAGGGAGCACTGTGAGCACAGGTTGCCTGCACCGGCCTGGCAATACGGTTTTTTTGGGTCCATATGGTTTCCTTCCATACATTTCACTCTCTTCTGGCTGCTTATTTCAGCAACAACCAAAAGCAACGGCAGAAGGGAGATTTCAAATAGCCTTTCTAGGATCTGCAGGGAATTGGTGCAGAGCATTCAAGCTGCCTTCACTATTACGTCTTTGGAGTCTCTCACAATCACCATTTGGTGCAGTAACGTGTTAACACTTCTCTTCAGAATAATTGCCTTAAGATTTTCACCCTAAGTTTGTCACCTAAAGGAATATCATTTCAGGGGGTCAAATCACCAGCGTGTGTTGAAACCACTGTGGCCTGAAGTCCAGCAGTGCTCACTTGATTTAGACACTTCTTTTGACGCAGGGGCACAAAAGGTACACCCGAGGAATATTGACGGAAGAAAAATGACAGGCTCAGGCCTCCCAAGGCAATAGCCAGTACCTCTATGATTCTTAACACAATGCTCCTCAGCATAGTTAATGAGCTATCAGACAAATGGAGTTGAACAAGCCAGAGGGAGATGTTTTGCTAGGAAGCCGATGGAAAATGGGCAGAATGTCTTTTCACCCACAAAATGAAGACCACTAGGTGTGGCGACCAGCAGACAGCAACACGCAATTTGATATGAAAATTTTAGGTGAAGCCATTTTATTAGGTGAAGTCACACAGATTCTATACCTTTATTACTGCAAATGTGGCAAGCTAAAAAACTGCTAATTGATTACACACACTGTTCACACTATATTGATTGGTTAGTGATTATAACGAGTTCTGATAAACCTATCTTATAGCTAAATATCCTTAGTTTACCTTTAATGCCTAAAAACATCCGCACACCGGCTGGTTTTGACCCTCTTGTTATGGTTGGTTCTTAACCTGTTCCGTTACTCCCAAATACCTTCCCATAACTGCTTCTTGGTTTAGGGCAGCCTGTACCCCTATCAACAAGGCCGCTGTGTTTTGAGAATGTGATTATTAGGATCCTCTCTGCATGAGTAACTTCTCCTTTCTCATGGGAACAGAAGAATATTGTCAGGGCCTAAATCTTGGGAGACGAGAGCTAGGCCGCTAGCAGGCCTGTTGTCTTCCCTGACAACTAGGTACAAAGTGGCGTCCTTTTTCCATGCTGTTACTTGCTAGGGTAGGATAGAGTTGGAGAGGGGATTTTATCTACCTGCACCAGGCTGCTCTATTGAGGCTGTGAACTAAGTAGGGACCTGTTTAGCTAGCAGCATCGTTTCCTTCATAGCTCTCCAAATGGCATATGAATTTCATATACCTCGAGCTATGCTTGCAGGCTTTTCCCTATTCCACTGCATTGGTAGTTTTGGCTATCTTCCATCAACTTAACTATCAAGTCTCAAAGTCTGTTATACATTTATAGGCTTGGGGAGAAGCTCATTTTGCTGTCGTGGAGGCTACTCACAAAGCGCTGACACCCGTCGGTTCTCCCTTCATGTTAGCAGCACTAATAAACAACTCAAGATTATTCCACCTATTTCTTTGGATTAGGTTGAATTCAAGGAATGAAAACTACCACAGGGAAGTGTTTCCTCTGGCAGAAACATGGCTTATATGGCAGTGACACTAAAAAAACCGACAGTGCTGGTAAGAACTCAGTGTGTCTTTATAATTCCCAGTTTTCTGTGGCTTGAACTTGAAAAGTTAAGTCTCTTTATGAAGGGGTGCCTTAGGTGACAAGAAAAGACCTTCAAAAACATGAACACTAGGAATGAGAACTCTTCAGATTTTGGTAATTTAAGAGGTTTTTCAACAGAAGCCTTTTTCACAGAAGGAAAAAAAAAAAAAAAGAAAAAGATGGCAATGCCTCAAGATATATCAAGACATTTTACCTATGAGACATCCCATAAGATAAGCTATTGCTTCCCTGGCAAGTTAGTGCACTCTGGTCAGTGTAGTAACTATGTACAGCACACATTCCTTAGAATTTGGAAAGTATCCACTTCATCCCTTTCTATATGAATATGGCAGAGATTTCAAAGCGGGCTTAAAGCAAAGAGAAAATTAACAAAGAACATAGGTACTTGACATAGCTCTGTAGAACTATGTGTTATGTCAGACAATCAGAAGGTCAAGAATATTCATATACAAGTGTCACTCCTTCAGTCTTTTCTTTAGAAAGTTTTGTGCAGCAAAAAAACCCCCAACAAACCAGCACATATATATAATAGCGTTCCAGGTATGCAATGTAAATAAATCATGTCATGTGGCAGAAGAACTGCCCCAAATCTCAACAGGGAGGTGCAAACCAGTTCAAGGCGAGTGTACTCAACTTAGCCAGTCCTGAGAGAAGGTTTGGATCCTGTCAGCATCAAGGTGCACGTGAAATCCCCAACACTCAGATTTTTAACAGTTTGGAACCATAGCAAGGATATAGCATTACGTATGGATGTTAACTTGATGGTTAGCATTTCTGCCTCAAAACCCAAGTAGGAAAGAGCTTCAACCTTACACGAAAAATTAGTAAGCACTAATTGAACCTGTCAAATTTATTTTGTTCATGTTTAGTTCAGGCTCCAGATGAAAACTGGCTAAAGCACTACTGTGAGCGCTTAAACTGAGCCATCTGAAGGTGGTATGGGCCACAGATGGTACTCAGCATCTCGAGAAACACAGTCGCTCTCTTAGATGCCAATATTTGAGCTCGTATCCTAAAAGTAGGCACCCAATTGAAAATTACTGACAAATACTAGAAGCACTAGAGCCTGAGAGACACGAACAAGCAAACAAAACCTGGTGGGCTTTTCCATACAGAAGCTTTTTCTGGGTTCTTAAAGTACACACATCTCCTGGTTCTGGCTAGGCCAGGGTTGACCTCCCCAATCAGCCAACACAGGCAAGCTGAGTCAGCCCAGGTGAGCTGAGGTAGCCAGAGCTGTTTTCCACACCACCTGACACCACTTGCCCATAAAAGCAGCTGGTTAGGGAAGGGTAGGGGCTGTTTTTCGCCTCTAGGACAGCTGGAGTGTGGCTGGGACATTGGGTCAGTTGGGTCTTACCACTGGGCCTTACCATTGGGCAGCCCTCGGTAATCGTCGGGTCAATAAGGTACTGTGTATTAGCACTGGGTGTTTGTGTGACCAGCCATTATTGTTCTGTATTCACTTTGATATTTGGCAGTAAGCTGTCCTTATCCCAACCCACGGTGGCTCTGCCTGTTTCTCCTCTGGGAGTGAGCAAGCGGCTTGGTGGGCATTTGGCCTCTAGCCAGGGCCAAACCACCACAACCTATAGGAGTGATTTCCAATTTAAAGACCTTCTTAGGAGTGTGTATACATGTGTCCTTTTCTATCTGCTTAGTAGATTGTCCTTCCAGTTTAGAATGAATCTACCACATTCCCATCACAGCAAAGGTTCAAGGTTTTATTCTGTATGAGATACCAGCATTAGAAATTTTCTATCTTTGAAGAGACTGTGCCAAACTATCTGGCACACGTAGCGTGAGACACTGTAACAACTGGTGATAAGTGGCAAAGGACATTTAGCAATTACCTCCAGTGTTGAAATTAGTTTTGTTTAAGGCCAGTATCACTTGAAGTCTAAAAGGCAATATTTAAAATATAGGAGCAATTCTTTGCAACTGTTATGTTAATACAGGCAATGTGTTTTTCAGCAAGTATGCTATGATATATGTTGTATTCTGTTGACGCTTTGTTTTCTGGTGCAACAGATGATTTCATATGAATTGCATATAACCATGAGAGGTGACCTTTCAAATTACTCTTTCTCAGAGAAGCCCCAGAGAAGAAAATTGGGCCTCGTGCTAAATAAATGCCCACAGGATCTGCTCTGCTCTCTTCTGACCGAGAGAAAAACGCAGGAAGAAATATCCAAGTGACTTTCCATTCCTACTTGCATGGTATTTGCTTTTGTTAACAGGCACATGTAGGCTGGGAGGGCAAGCACACAGAAAAAGAACAAGAAAAGGAAGATTACATCCTGAGATTATGATGTATGTTACTTGATTAAGAGAATGTTATGTCATTTCTGAATAGGCTTAGTGTCAAACTCATGCTTTCCTCAAACTCTGGCAGCATTAACAGCATGCTGTTGATAAAATAACTCGAGGTCTTGCTGACTTTGACAGCTCTGCAATGGTATTTTGGAAGGATTTAGTGGTTTTGAATAGCTCATTTCACTAACCCATAAAGGAACACTTTCCTTCAACACAAGTACAAGTGGTTATTTTCTATACTTAATAAGGCCAAGGTAAAGAAAACCCAACTGCATATTTTTAAATATTTTATCTTTATACAAGCCTGGGTTATGCAGAGCACAGAGCCATATACATGCTTCCACCGAGAAGGTAATAATATCTGACAAAATCACACGAACTGCCTAACTCGCACGTCAGATTTTTTCAGGCAGGAGTTCAAAATTAAATGGAAATCGCCCCAACAGAAGTGTTATTAAGAACAGGAACCTCCCCAGCCAATAAGAAGCTGTATCTCCTGCTCATCTCTAGGGATAGAGAAGCAACGGAAGGTCAACAACTCCTGTGGATTTCCTACACTACTGCAGCATCATATTAAACAACTGTTTTTTCTGTGAAGTGTGTGTGAAGATCTCTGCCTGTAAATGGTCCTGTAACCACATGCAGGGCCTATCTATTTATCCTAGTGATTTCCTATTTTATGGGGTGAGAGTGTGGGAAGAATGGAGAGCGAGCTGTGGGAGTGAGGGAATTCTGACTTTTTCCAATACTCTTGGTAAGTTTTTAGGTGCCTGTGGTGGGCATCTGACAAGGTACTGAAGTCTCTATCCATTACCAAAAATCCCATGCAAACAGTGTGGAAAAGTTAGGCTTCATTTATTTTCTACTATTATTAATACTACTACGCACAAAAGAGTTTCAAAATCCCTCAGTGTTTCACATAACCTTTCTCCCATGACATGAGAAACACTAGCAGGCTAAAGACTATTATGAAATATGCTACTACAGAACAGAATTAATGTCTAACATCTATAGCTCATCTACATGAACAAGTAGAAGAAACAGTAAAAACCAGAAATAATAAAAACCAATCATCATCATCTACCTCCTTGTGGGTCCTGGTTTTGCTAGTCATTGAGTTTTTGGGTTGTTCTTTTTTCATCTTGTTTAGATTAAGGGTCCCGGTGATGTCCTGTCATCATCACAGGACTGTGCGTATGTGCCCCAACAGCTCATACGTAGGGAATTCATTAAAAATACACTCACTGCTAGCTTTGGATCTCTTCAGAATGGACCCTCATCTCCACAAGAGCCTTTAAACACACTTTCTTATCGGCAGCCAAGGCCTTATTTTGTCGGGTTGGCGGAGATGGTTGTGTCTCCCTTTGACTGGGGGTAATAGTGGTTTCAGATGTTACCTTCTTCATATCCTATCCCGTGTTGTCCCAGTAGATCTGGGATCCATTTGGAGCCCTGCACTTAGTCATCACGTTAGTCATAGACGACGAAAACATTCTGTTCCTGTTCACTGTCCAAACGCTAAATCCCTGCCCTGGAGGAGACGCAATAAATACAACGCTACTGTGCGCCGAGAAAGCCCGTCTCAACTGGGTAACGCAGGGAGCACACTGTGTGATTAATAAATACACACTAAATGCTGTTTAATGGTAAACTTTTGAAGCTGCAGAACCTATATGAATGGCCCTGGTATTCAAGTGTGACCTTCAGGGGTGTTAGAAGAGGGGACGTAGACACACTGAACTGGCACCAAAAAGTGGTGCGTGTTTCATACCACACTCAGCTGTGTCGACGTTTATACTAGACAAATGTGGTAAAAGGAAAAAAAAATAAAAGAAAACCCATCATAAAACACACTCTATTTTAATCACTGTGTTTTACAGAAAAAGACTGCAAGCAGACCGAGCCAAGATGCAGTCTCCATAGCTCTGACCAAGCTCAAACACTGAGTTGACTTCTCAGGTCCAGGATTTTCTGTACCCTTTAACAAGTATCCTTGCTCATTTTTTGAGAATAAAGGATAAGCATTGTGGTAAGACCTGTGAAAAGTAATCAAATTACATGCCATTCATATAAACCTGAGAAAAGCCTGGAAAGTAAACAATGCCTCCGTGAGAGAATTGTTACAACACCGTGCTGTTTATAAAACCTTCCTCAGCAACAGCCTATAGTTTTAGTTACATAAATTTTGAAGTTGTTGATGCTGCGATGATTCAGTGGATAATACTGTTGGGCTTTTGTTAAACTACAAGTAAAATTTAACCCGATTTAATTTCATAAGTGACATCTGATTAAGCGTGCCCAATATCTCATATGTCAGGGAACAGCCACCCCGATACAGGAGATGAACTGAGTGAGAAAAATGACTGGAGAGGGCCAAAATAACAGCCACAATAATTCATTCTTCTATTTCACTTCGAAAAGGAGGTCACTATTCCTGTCTTGCACAGACTTGAAGGAAGTGACTTTCCCAAGGTCGCCCAACAGTACATGAACTAGAGTCCATATTGCCAGGATCTCTCCTTACCCAAGGCTCTCCCTGCTGGGTTACAGCAGAGACGCTTCAACACTCTCATTATTTCCAGTAACAAATGTGCCCTATACTGCTCTAAAGCAGTGTGCTTACTGTTTGCATTTTTTAACCCTGGAGCACCTTGTTCCTCTCCCAACATCACCTCCTGTCACAGTTTGCATCTACACATCAGGGAACAGGTAGTTCAGTGAGTATCGTTGTTCGGTTTCTCTCTCTTTGAAACTATAATTCACAGATTCACAGAATTGTGGGAGTTGGAAGGGACCTCCAGAGATCAAGTCCAACCCCCCTGCCAAAGCAGGTTCCCTAGGAAATTTCACAACACTGACTGAATTAGCAGTTTCCAAGCATTCACAAAATGGTTTGTTTCACTACTGAAGTTACTCCAGTAACAGTAGCAACCCTATTGTTATGTTCCCTGTGGAGCCCATCAAGTCCCTGGCATCTGGAGTGTGGTACATTTGCATTATGCTGTGACTTTTGCAGCTGGCACAGGGCTGGTGCCTGCCCCTGATACGAAACCTCTTCTAACCCAGCCACAAGTCCACTCCCCTGTTTCTAGAGCCATTCAGGCATTAAAATGTTAAGGCTGGGGGTTTCTACAAACCCTGACAAGGAAGGCGTCTTTGACTTTTGACAACAATTCCCACTATAGTGATCTTTGTGTCCTCCTAAGGGCAACTGACCCGAGTCAGCATAGAAAATTGAGGAATAAATTGCTTCAGAAGGCTGTGAAAGCAAGCACAGATTTGTCTTTGCTGGAGTATCGGTAATGCCATATTCTACTCCCCCGCTTTACCATGTGGAATGACAGCAAAGAGTGCTGAGAAGTTACCATGGTGGTTGCAAAAACCAATTGCTTTTCTCTGCCTAAGAGCCATCTGATCTGTTTCACATTCGAAATCTGTGCTGGAAGGAGTTGTGGCTCTGTGAGTATTGTTGTGTTCCTAGTCGCATATTTATTAGATAAAAAATATTTTCACTGAACATTTCTTCAACCCATTATAGAGCACTTGAACAATTTCATATGCTTTAGCCAGACCTGTTCTTTGCCTCCCACTATCCCTTTCCTTCTCCCAGATAAAAGAAAATGATGACTTAATCTAGGAGACAAATGCCGAGGGCATCAGCAGATGTGGCTTTGTTTCTCCACACTGACTCAGGGTCTTCTCCAAATCGTCAGATGAAGTCAACACAACTGACTTAATTGCTTCCAAAGGGGGTTGAGTAAGGCTTTTTTCATGATCCTGGGGAAGTTGCTTTTGTGAAACAGGGATGGTAGCAGCAACCTGTCTTCAAACTGTTAGCCTGGGAGCTAACTACATGTTGTGATGATGACGGATAAGGAAATGGTTAACGGTACAGCTATTATTGCTACGGGTTGGAAAGAAGTATTTTTTTATTATATTTCGTTGTTGTTTAAAGTACTCAAACTAAAAAGGAAACATCTGACAATAAATGATGTGTTTATATCAGATTATAAATATCTTAAGTATGGGATGCAGGGGGAAATGGCCAGCCCCTTTTCAGTGGTCTGTGGGGACAGGACAAGGGACAATGGCCTCAAGTTGGAGCATAGGAAGTTCCATACCAACATGCAGAAGAACTTTTTCACAGTGAGGGTGACAGACCCCTGGGACAGACTGCCCAGGGAGGTGGTGGAGTCTCCTTCTCTGGAGATACTCAAGACCTGTCTGGACGCCTATCTGTGCAATATGAGCTGGGGAGCTGCTTTGGCAGGGGGGTTGGACCCGACTGAGGTCCCTTCCAACCCCTATGATTCTATGATTCTTCCCACCCACATTTTCCTATCATGAAGAAATACTTCCTCAGCACAGAAGCACATCATTGAGACGAAGGCATCAGAGTACCGAACACAAGAGTCTCTGTCACACGGCAGCTCTGTTTTGCGATGTTTGGAGCCATTTCTCAGGCCCCATTACAGCTGCTCCAAACGCGCCTGGCACTGGGGGTGCTGGTGGTCGCTGTGTGTGGGGCTGAGTGTATTGCAAGACCCCGTGGGCATTCCCCACTGGTCCCAGAGCAGGGCCAAAGCTATGCTGGCTGTGCCGGGACCTAGCGGTGGCCGGCACAGGGAGCCTGGTGGCTGGCTGCCCTGCTCAGAGGTGCTTTGCTGCTGGGGGATTCCTGGTCCTTCCCCACCCTGCTCCTCCGCATGCCTCTGCCTGCTCGCTGTGCTTGCTGAGTCCTCCGGCTTCATTGATTTATTTCTTTCTTCACGCAGAGCTCTCCAAGATCAACCCCGAGCCATGGCAAGCTCTGGGAGAGGCGGCAGAGGAAGGAGAGAGGCAGCAAGCTCTTAAAAGTGAGGCTCTCCAGCCGTCGCAGAGGCAGCTGTGCCAAAATATGAAACGACTGCCTATCCCCGCTTTTGCAAGGTTTTACAGCTCCGTTCACACTTCCATCTGTCTCACTTCCCCTCTCTTCCCCCTCCCTTTCCCTCTCTCTTTTTCTGTCGGATGCTTCAAGGACAAGAAAATTTATGGAAGCGGCTCCAATAGCTGTTTTCTCTGCCTCGGTGCTAGTCGGTGCATGCTCCCGGCTGGCTCAGCCCTCTCTTCTCCCTGCCCAGCTCCAAAACTCCTTCACCTCACACAAAAGATAGATCATGTTACCATTCATTAGCTGCCTCCCGGGCCCCAGCCCCCAGTGCTGGTGAGTGCATCCTTAAAAAGTGCCAGGTACCTGCAGCTCCCTGCTCCCCTGCGCCTCTTTAGAGGATAAAATTCCCTTTCCAGGTTCCACCCCGGGAAGAGTGTGAATTTCAAGTCTTTTCTGAAACAAAAAAGGAAGCGACGCTAACTTTCTGCATAGAGACAGGTGATCAGAAAAACAGGTTGTCTTCATTTCTTGTCTAATCAACAGATTGCTTAAAAAATTTTATGCTAATAATTCAGAGCAGTTATACCAGCCTGAGTGGCACTGTGCCTGTTCCTGCATCCCCAGGATCAGCTTCAGGTGTGGTCCAGCAAGGAAGGCAGGACCCCTGCTCCCTCCAGCCCCTTTTTCCTGCCTCAGGGTGTCACAAAAGCCTCTTGCCGGTTGTAGGCAGCAAAATTAATTTTGCCAGGACTTCTGAACTTGCTCTGGTCGTCCAAGCCCAAGTAGCAACAGTCAAAGGCAGCTCCTCTGCCCTTCACATCCTGTTCCCTCTCCCTATTCTCTTGTATGTCCACCTCCTTCATTTTCTCCCATTTTAACTCACTCCAGGGCTCTATCTGTTCCCCAGGGCTCAGTGTTGGGTCCTGTCCTGTTCAGTATCTTCACTGACGACCTTGATGAGGGAACAGCATCCACCCTCAGCAAGTGCTGATGATACAGAGCTGGGAGGGGTGGCTGACATGCAGGACACTGCGCTGCCATCCAGAGAGACCTGGACAGGCTGGAGAGCTGGGCAGGGAGAGACCAGATGAGGTTCAACAAAAGCAAGTGTAGAGTCTGGCACCTGGGAAGGAATAACTGCTGGAATCAGTACAGGCTGGGGGATGACCTGCTGGAGAAGAGCTCTGTGGAGAAGGACCTGGGGATCCTGGTGGATGACAGGTTATCTATGAGCCAGCAGTGTGCCCTGGGGGCTCAGAGGGCCAATGGGATCCTGGGATGCATCAGGAGGAGTGTGTCCAGCAGGTCTAAGGAGGTGATCCTCCCCCTCTGCTCTGCCCTGGTCAGGCCCCACCTGGAGTATTGTGTCCAGTTCTGGGCTCCCTGGTATAAAAAAGACAGGGACCT
>VZTU01009857.1:30432-62957 GCA_013400835.1 Zapornia atra
TGGACACCTATCTGTGCAATATGAGCTGGGGAGCTGCTTTGGCAGGGGGGTTGGACCCGATGATCTCTTGAGATCCCTTCCAACCCCTGTGATTCTATGATCTCTATCAGTTACAAGACTGCAAAGCACAAAACTTGAAAACCCCGATTCAGTCTCTGATCTCAGTTTCGTGTTTCTCTTCTTCTAAACCTTGATGGCCTTTTTTTGTCTAGAGTGGGATCCTGAGCTCATCACCAATTTCAAGAACTCAGAGCTGTTCTCCACCTCCCTTCTGCTGTCTCAAACCCAGATCAAATTGGGATTTCTGATACTTAATTTTCACTCACATACTTCTGTACTCAGACAGTGGTCACGGCATAGAGAGCACACCGTGGCCAGCTTTGAGATCGGGGTTTGTGGTGTCTTGCAAACGCAATGATGCAAACAGGTGCTTACTGAGTATCATAACACATGGATAACACAACATTGGTTTAATTAACAGTAATTAAAGAGAAACAACAGTGCTTAAAGAAAATCTCTTTCCTGTATGCAGTGTTCAGTATCTGTAATGATTGATTTTTCTGGAGAGAGATCCCCAAATGGTCTAGTCTGAATTAATAGCATCCCATACAATATTTCAAGTACCAAATTCATAAAACTCACTCAGCGAACGTGCTTATTTGACTAAGGTTGGTATAAAAATAATGAGGTCAGAAAACAAGCCTTTGTATGGCAGGAGTCAGTTGAGAGTGATTTTCTGGAGGTGAATGGGAAACTTAAAAATGCAGTAAGAATGCTGACAGGCCCGAACCTAGTGACAGTCGTGATGCTGTTATAAAGACTGTCAGGCTGAGAGATATAGCAGAACTATAAAAACAAGTCCGTTTTTAAGGTTGGTTTCTTGGCCTTCCCTCTGCAATGATGTCTCATGTACAATATAGCCAGTGACTCATCCTTCAATTATTGCTGCTGTCATTCTGGTCCAAATTGCTCGGAGGAAGGGAAGTACTGATAGAGACACTTCGGGAGATTAAAATAACCGAGTCTGCTGTGCTTTATAACAGCTTTGCTGTAAGGAAGCAGCTTCCTCCATGATTACTTTGTTATGAATTCACTTGTGCAACACGTTCTTGGAACAGCACAGTTTTTTCTGGAAACAGGAATTAGTGACAGGAGATTCATTATAGACAGGGAATATTTTTCCTTAAAGAAAAGCTGTCAGGTCAAGTCAGGTTTTTATATTAATGTTTGTAAAACAAGGTGTTTACATACCTGTAAACCTGCCATATATATATATCCATCTTTTTTTTTTTCCCTGATGAAAATCACCTTTAGAAAAGTAGGTGGAAACAGTTCTTTGGCTCTGGAGGCAGAAAGAGAGCGGAACGGGCCGAGACGTGGCACTTGCCTGCACCTACCACCCTTCACAAGGTGACAGCTGCTGGGGCAAGACGCCCTGAGCATCAGAGCACCCCAGACACCCCAGCAAACCCTGCAAGCAAGAGGGATGTGCTGTTGGCAGCACCCTGGGCTCTGCTTACGCTGCAAGGCTGCCCACAGGGACTGTGCATGCTCCTGCCTGCAGGCAGCCCCCTGCCAATCAGTACATCTGTCCCCAGCTCCCTGGGGGAGTCTTTGTTGTAATGCTAAGCATTTCTTAAGACACTCTAGATGATAAATAAAAGTGCTAGGAAATCACCATGCTGTGTGCTCCTCCTCTGTAGGCAGCTAGTCAACTGCTTTGTCTAGATTATCATCTCTGAAGGAAAGTATAATTTGGCAAGCCTGGTCAAAGTGTTTAGACAATTCAGTCAATGGAAACCCCTGAGGAAATAAGAACACTAAAACAAAAGCAGAGGGATGCAAGGGGAGTGCAAAACCCATTCGATAAACTGTGTCTTTAAACAAACCCCAGCCTCTTTTGCCCGGGGTGAACTCATAAGGACTGTTACTCTCTTGGCACAAGAGTGTTTTGCATCCCAAAGGTGAAGGGAAGCAGAAATACAGAAATGAAATGCTCACATCAGACACAGGAAAACCAGAAACCAGACAGGATCTCTGCACTTCTGCTTTCCTTACTCCAGGGCTGGTAGGGTTGGCGTTGGACTTCTTTATTCAGGAGTGAATGCCCATGCACCCTAATTTACCCTGCTATTCGCTCACTCCCAGGGAAAGAAAATTGCCTTCAGATAAACACAGACCCACTCACAAACCTACACAGACAATTTAATGAATAGTTTCCGAGTGGAAACCACACATCACTTCCCCAAATTAAGGGCTGCTTGATAGGAACCCTCC
This sequence comes from Zapornia atra, assembly GCA_013400835.1. Taxonomy (NCBI): domain Eukaryota; kingdom Metazoa; phylum Chordata; class Aves; order Gruiformes; family Rallidae; genus Zapornia; species Zapornia atra. The sequence continues at coordinate 32,710 of VZTU01009857.1, forward strand.
GTTCCGCTCTGGAATAAACAGAAATCAGGAGGCGAGGGGCCAGGCCACCTCCTTAACTCCCATCCCCTCACAAGCATCAACCATCAGACTGTGCAAAGCCAGGCCTGCACCTCTGCTGGGAAAGATAAAACCAGCAGCGCTTGCTGCTGGCCTGGCTCCGGCAAGGGTGGAGCTGGCTTTGGAGGCATGGGGCTGGAAATGCCTGTCTCCTCTGCAGTGAAAAAAACCTGGAGAGTGGCCAGGCTCCACTGGTCTGACTGCTGGGGGAGGAAGGAGCTGTAAGCCAGCAATTAGTAATCCCACTACTAACAGGAAAGATTGCTGGGAAGTATAAATAGGGTCGCTGTTTATATGCGAGTTAGCGTAGGAAGTCGTGTTGATGATGGTTGGGTGTTTGGGGGTTTTGTTTTTGGGTTGGTTTGGGGTTGGTTTTCTTTTTGGGAAAGCTGCCTTGCGTAGGAAAGGCTGTGGTTTGTGGGAATCGCAGTGCCTGGGTGGGGAAGAACTTCATGCACGGAGGGTTGGGGCTGGTTTGAGGGATTTACCTCACTGATATTATGCATACATAATCGTGCGTGAATGAGCTACATAGCATAAGACATAACGTGTAACCCTTTGGCATGTACTGAGCTTTATGCTTACATTGTGGTGTGCAGAGGGAAAGTCTCGGACTATCAGAGTGATTTTTAAAATTTTTCCTTCTCATTTTAGCAGCATTTGAATATTATCATGTACACACAGGTCATCCACAAAGACCCTTGCAGTTTTTGAAGGGATAGGAACTTTTCCAAGCAGCCAGACAAATAAACTCATGAATGATTATTCATAATAAGCACAGAATTAAGAAAAAGACAGACAGTGGAGGCTTTAGAAAGGGGATTAGTTTGTTTGTGCAAACTGTACAGCAAGGAAATGCAACTCCAGAAGAACTGTTGACAATGCCTGAGGATCCAAGAGGCCTGAGATGAAAACAAAGGCCTAGAAAGTAAGGGGACTTCTAATTGTCATCAAGCGCATTGGTCTCTGTTGTCATCAGTCTCCTTCCTCTTCAGCTCCTCTGAAAACTGAAGGGCTGTGCTGGTAGTGCAGAAGAGTACGGGTGCAATGGCCCCTCTTTAGGATATGCACAGAAGCCAGGGATAACTGCATATAAAGCTGTGGACTAGCTTTTTTTTTTGGTGTTTGTAAGAAGGTAAACTCTAAAAAACACAAAGTAGAAAGGGGGGAAATCTCCTGAACTTTCCTGTCTGTCTATCCATGTATCCATCCGTCCATCTACACACCCATCCCCAGGGAAGAGAATGGATTTCACCAGGGGCACACTAGAAAAGGAGCCATCGTAGCGCAATTACAAGTTTCCCCAAGTTCTTAAAAATTAAGAATTTTGATTTAGTAATAATACTAAAAAATTAACTACATTAGGCTAGAGGATAACGACAAACCATATCTCTTGGATGACCAACTTACATAGAATCACAGAATCACTAGTTTGGAAAAGACCTTTGAGATCATCGAATCCAACCATACACGTCCTATGCTAAACCATATCCCTGAGCACCTCATCTACCCGTCTGTTAAACACATCCAGGGATGGTGACTCAACCCCCTCCCTGGGCAGCCTGTTCCAGGCCCTGACAACTCTTTCAGTGAGGAACTTTTTCCTAACATCTAATCTGACCCTGCCCTGGCACAGCTTTGTGCCATTTCCCCTTGTCCTGTCACCTGGTTGAAGGACCATCACCCACCTCTCTACACCCTCCCTTCAGGCAGTTGTAGGTGGTGATAAAGTCTCCCCTCAGCCCCCTCTTCTCCGGGCTGAACACCCCCAGCTCCCTCAGCCACTCCTCATAGGCTTTGCCCTCCAGCCCCTTCCCCAGCCTGGTTGCCCTTCTCTGGCCTTGCTCCAGGACCTCAATGTCCTTCTTATGGTGAGGAGCCCAGAACTGGACCCAGCACTCGAGGTGCAGCCTCACCAATGCCCAGTACAGGGGCACAGTCACTGCCCTGGACCTGCTGGCCACGATGTTTCTGACACATAAAAGATGCAATTGACCTTTTTGGCCACCTGGGCAAAGAAGATTTAGATTTACATTTCATTGCAAATCTAAATGTGAAACTGATCTCTTAAATATACCAGCCATGTCCCCACTGGAACTCACAGCCACAGGTAGTTTGGCTGGTCCATCCAACCGCTGAATTAAAGAGAGACATGCAGTGGGGTGCAGGAATTATTAGTTATGACATATATCACATTTGAAGCAATGGGGCAGAATGACACCATAACACAAAGAGAAAATTCTCTATGACATGCGCTTCACTCTCTTTAATGGCATATCATTTCTGGTCCAAACTATGTAAGGAGCTCAAATTTGAGAGTACCTGCAGGAGACTGCCTTAAAAATTTTCCATTTTTGTCTTAGATAAATAGCTACGATTTCTTCAGTGTTCCCCATGCTTCCTTGAAATGACTTTAGAGAGTGCTCCTAATCTGAGGCAGTGATATTTAGTGTTCTAAAGACAGATTATAAACAATCATTGTATGTTTTTGCACTCAAGTGATAAATCTGGATGCGGGTTCCTGGCATGGCCACCAGGAACGTGGATGTGTGCTGCAGAAGACAGGTTTACAGCATTAAAACCTGGGAGAAATAATTAAGTGAGCCATTTTGGATGAAATCATAATTAAGCCTTGAAAGTTTGGATTTACAGTGTGTTTCATTCACTGTTTTTCATTTTCATGAACCTCTGGCAGTTTCTGCTCCCAGCTGGGACAAGAAGCAAAGTGGCTAAAAGCACTATGAAGAAAAATTTTGGGAAACCCATATACTTACAGGAGGGCACTCAGAAGTCTTGGGAGAAACTGTTCTTTTAGACACAGAGCTCCATCATATTTCTCAGACTGAAGAGCATGAAGTAAAAATCAAGGTTCTGCGATACTTTGGGGGTTCATTCAAAGTGAAACCCTTTTCCATGCAAGGGAAAGAAAACCACAGAACATCAGGAGCTGGAAGGGACTTCGAAAGATCATCTACTCCAACCCCCCTGACAGAGCAGGATCATCCAGACTAAATGACACAGGAACACATCCAGGCAGGTTTGAATGTCTCCAGAGAAGACTCCACAGCCTCTCTGGGCAGACTGTCCCAGGGCTCCATCACCCTCACAGTGACAAGGTTCCTCCTTACATTCACATGGAACTTCCTCTGCTCCAGCTTGCACCCGTTGCCCCTTGTCCTCTCACTGGCCATCCTGGAGAAGAGCCTGGCTCCATTCTCCTGCCTCTCACCCTTTATGTATTTATAAACATGAATAAGGTCTCCCCTCAGCCTCCTCTTCTCCAGGCTAAACACCCCCAGCTCCCTCAGCCTCTCCTCATAAGGAAGGTGCTCCACTGCCTTCATCATCTTGCCTGAGATGCATTTGTGATTTCCCTGAGCAACCTTTGCCTTGAGGCAGGGCAGAACAGAAGATACAAAACTCTCATCCCAGGCAAGGATAAGAGAAAAAAGGACCATGGTTCCCTCAAAATGGAAGAGTAATGCACTGGCCTGGACCTTTGGTAACAGTCCCATGCACCAATATTATGTTCTCCAGTTTCCGTGCGCTATGCAAGCAGGAAGAGCAAATTGGAGGCAACAGGAGGGGCTTCACTGATACCATGGCTTATAAAATCATATTTCAAATCACACTGAAAAAGGTTAACTTGATATGCTAAGTATTTTGCATTGGATTGTGAAGAGTATGCTACTATCAATACCAAAACCTGGCATTTTAAAGGCCCTAGATGTCATTCCAGGTAACTCAGTCCAAAAAGCGCTGGAAGAACTGAACCATGGGTTCTTACAAAGGGGAAGTGCATGGAGGACCAGGGAAGAGACCATGAAAACATGTGTTGCACTGTTAGACACATGTTCTGAGCCTGTGTGCTCACCTCAGCCACGAAATGACTTCAGACTCCTCCATCCGAACTTCACACCTGTGTCCTACCTAGTCCTCTAGGAAAGCTGATCCTGCTCACTGTTACCTTCTTGCTTTTTCATGTAGAAGTAGACTCCAAGGTTAGGCTTGCAACAGTGTGACTGTGCACTTAGTTGAAATTTTGGCCAATAAGTTCATAAATAACCTAAATATCAAAGAATGCAAAATCTTGTGCAGTGGCAACACCCATTACCTGCAGCACTGGCAAGGATTATATTCTATAAACATTTATGTAATACAAAAATTCCATTAATTTAGATAATAAAGATTAATACACTAATCTTAAACCACACACTCCTGAGGAGAGCTTGAATGTTTTTACATTAGAACCTTGGGGGGAAAAAAACCAACCAAAAAAAGAAACCCAAATGAAAAACCCAGGCAACTTCTGGTTTCAGATGCCTTAAGTAGAGATTTACTTTTTGGGTCATTTTAAGTATGGAAGTTGGATTGCAGCTGCCTGCATGCCTGTTGCATAGCATTCCTAAAATGAGCCTGTCATCTCCAGAGGTTAATGGGACAGACAAAAAAGAATAGGCTTTCTGGTAAGAGAAACAGCAAAGAAGTGGTGGAGATGGAGGCCCCAAGTCAAGAGAGTGTGTAAACACCTCACTGATGGTGGACCTTTGAGCTTGGAGAGCACTTTCTGCTTTCCTGAGATGACTCACATGCACAAAGCTTGAGAGATGCTAACTGTCCTCTGCTCCCACCAGAGAAAACAGGTGAAGGGGATGTACCTGGCCTGTCTATTCAAGCAGGGGACAATTGGGAGAAAAATTAAATCACATAGATCAGTGAAACTACCAGATAATAACATGGCAAATACTCTCCTAAGATTAAGGATACAACAGATGCTTCAGAAGGATAAATACCATCTCCCAGGATTATAGCCACTGTGCAAAAATTACAAGGACATGCTGATGTTTGCTTTTGGATGGCAACATCTGGGCTCAGGGGGAATTCCCGCCCACAGGAGCAAACTCAGCTCCCCCTAAAGACAATGGCTGGTCCACCCAGGTTGTCTTTCTCCCACACACTGTGACGATCTCATTACAGTTAAGGAGATGAGAGTGTGATGAGATAAAACATCCTTGGTCATGCTCACAGGAGAGCATCACTGTCAATTCAGCTGCCAAATCTCTCATTTCCAGCCAACACAAGGTCGCATGCAAATCAAGGAAGTGAAAAGAGGTGCAGGAGGATACAAGTAGCTCTGTGGATGGGTATCAAGGACTCAGCCTTCAAAATGAGGTCTGTCATGAGTTTCTTTCTCACCCACAATGCACATACAGAATCACAGAATCACAGAATCGTAGGGGTTGGAAGGGACCTCGAGAGCTCATCAGGTCCAACCCCCCTGCCAAAGCAGCTCCCCAGCTCATATTGCACAGGTCGGCATCCAGACAAGGCTTGAATATCTCCAGAGAAGGAGACTCCACACCCCCTGGGCAGCCTGTCCCAGGGCTCCCTCACCCTCACTGGGGAAAAGTTCTTCCCCATGTTGGTGCGGAACTTCCTGTGCTCCAATTTGCAGCCATTGCCCCTTGTCCTGTCCCCACAGACCCCTGAAAAGGGGCTGGCCATTTCCCCCTGCATCCCATGCTTAAGATATTTATAGACATGAATAATGTCCTCCCTTAGTCTTCTTTTCTCCAGGCTGGAGAGTCCCAGCTCACCCAGCCTGTCCTCATAGGGGAGATGTTCCAGGCCCCTAATCATCTTTGTCGCCCTTCTCTGGACTCCCTCCAGGAGATCCCTGTCTTTTTTATCCCAGGGAGCCCAGAACTGGACACAATACTCCAGGTGGGGCCTGACCAGGGCAGAGTAGAGGGGGAGGATCACCTCCTTTGACCTGCTGGCCACACTCCTCTTGATGCACCCCAGGATCCCACTGGCTCTTTTAGCCCCCAGGGCACACTGCTGGCTCATGGCCAACCTGTCACCCACCAGGACCCCCAGGTCCTTCTCCACAGAGCTCCTCTCCAGTTCATCTATGGTATTTCCCAGTTCGGTTCAACAGTTACTGATTAGGTTGTTAACTTTAAGTACACGTGCAATGACACGCTGTAGACTTCTTCTGGTCTTGGGACTGGGCACAAACCTCGCTGCCTTCCAGAATAAGATTTAAAAGCAGATTTTAAGACCTAACATCCATGCAATACAGAATGGGTGTAGAATTAGGCTTCAAGTTCAAGTGTCTCAGTAATCGAAGCAATGTCCAAGCCCTCCATCTGGTTTGGGTTATCTGGGAGTAGTCCAGCGTGCTAGATTATCCAGATAGACAGTGAGTTATACATGTTAACGAGGAATTTAAGTAATACAATTTACAAATGGCAAATACACACTCCTCTAGTTTTCCAGCTAAATCCCAGGAATGCATTGCTTGGAATTTCACAGAGCAATCATACCCCACCACCCCCCAGCAAACTCCTTGTATTCCTTCTTAGGGAAACATTGACCTGAAGATCATTCATTATAATGCCCTTTTCAAAACTGATTCTGCCATTTAGGTCTAATTCTATAGAAAACATCATGCCACATTGCAAAACCATACTTCCATCACAGCCTTTGCCCTTCATTTGTCTTTCTCATTCCTGCACATCCTACGAACAGCAGAACACAAATGAAGCCTGAAGACAACCAGCACTGGAGTAACAGTGTGACAAAGACAGATTAATACTAATTTCCCTAATAAAATCCCAAACCATTCTGTTTCAGGCTGAGTCCAACCACAAGCCTTAAAACCTCACATGGTGATGGCAGAGTTGGCTGCTTTCTCTTCAAAACTAACCCCTGGAGATGCAGTACCTAAATTAGATTGTCTCTAGCTGGGGATTGCGTGGCACCAGAGAGGACTGGAAATGGCCTGCCTGCAAGGGTAATGAAAAGCACACTGTAAACCTCTGCTGAAACTATATGCCTTTCCTTATTCTTCTATTATCAAAATCAAGTTCACAGGAATTTTGTTTCGGAGTGTATCAGTTATCTCTGCTTGTAACATTAGCAACTGTTATTAAAGATAATAGGCAAGGGGCAAGTGGTAATAGGGAGAAGGTGATAGCTCTGACTGACATCTTTACTGGCATGGGATGATGGAGGAGTTTATGAAGCTTTTTCTACTGGTGGCCCAAAAACCAATCAAGACTGTCTCCGTGTTGTCATGCCAAGAATGCTATGATCTCACTCTGCAGCCTCTTCAGTGGGAGCCAGTGACATGAGAGCTTCTCAGGAGGTCACACCACTGCCTCAGCAGATGAGCGCAGACATGTAAGGCATGAGATGTGCATAGAATCATAGAATGGCATGGGTGGAAGGGACCCCAAGGATCACAGAACTCCAACCCCCCTGCCACAGGCAGGGCCACCAACCTCCAGGCCTGGATCTACACCAGGTTGCCCAGGGCCCCATCCAACCTGGCCTTGAACACTTCCAGGGACAGGGCATCCACCCCCTCTCTGTGCAGCCTGTTCCAGCCCCTCACCAGTCTCTCTGTAAAGAACTTCCCCCTAATATCCAATCTAACCCTTCCCTCCTTTAGCTTTAATCCATTCCCCCTTGTCCTACCGTGTCTCCCCTGAAACACAAGCTCTCTCTCTGTGGTCAAAGGAGCATTTAGGGGAGATTTAACATGGGGGCAAAAGGGTCTGTTTCTTTTTGAGGTGAACGGTATGGGTGCATCAGCGAGGAACCATTCTGGTGTCCCAAGAACCATTCTGGAGTGTCTTATCCTGTTAAAATGACTACACTTGTCTAAGTCTGAGGCTGGAGTTAGTTTTCATTCAAAGGGGCAGGGATGGGCTCTGCTTTTCTGGTGGTTCTCTCCATGCTCTCTCTCCATGGACATATTGTTTGCATTTTCTGCAACTTTGGAGCGATAAAAGGAGTATAATAATCTGTGTGTTGTCTCCCAGCCAAATTGTCAGCTCAGCTGGTCCAGCAGACCAGCAGCCTGAGAGATTTTTCTAAAACAACTTCCAAGCCATACATACAAGATACAGGGCACTTTATAAAGCAAAACCAGATCATTTCTCAGTCTGAAGCCACCCGTGAAGTGTCAGTCTATGGGAATCAATTCACACATGTTTTAATCAACTTGTAAGTTACACTGGATATATGGGACTAGTTAAATTTATAGAACTTGGAGTCTGGCCCATTAAACTCTGTCTATACAGTTTTAACACTTCTGCAAGCCTACATTCAAATTTGCCTCAGGTCACGACTGAAATAAATACTCCTGGTTCCAGTGAAATACCCAGCACGGATCTGTCAGTGTGTACTGCAGACAGAGCAGAACCTTCCCCGTGCCACCCATGGGGACTGCAGGGCCAGGGGGACACACCGGAAAGCACAGGGCAGCGGCGCTGTGCAGGGGTGTCTGACTGCTGAGGAAAACGAACCTCAACAGAAACGTGCCTTGCTACCATCGGCTGAGGTGAGACCCAGGTGTTTGCTGAAGCGATCTCGGCTACCAGCTGCTTGCCTGATAGCAAAGCTGGGAGAGCATGGGATAGATGAGTGGACAGTGAGGTGGGTTGAGAACTGGCTGTTGGACCGGGCTCAGAGGGTGGTGGTCAGTGGAGCTGAGTCCGACTGGAGGCCTGTGACCAGCGGTGTTCCCCAGGGCTCAGTGTTGGGTCCAGTCCTGTTCAATATCTTCACTGATGACCTTGATGAGGGAACAGCATCCACCCTCAGCAAGTGCCAATGATACAGAGCTGGGAGGGGTGGCTGACACGCAGGACACTGCGCTGCTATCCAGAGAGACCTGGGCAGGCTGGAGAGCTGGGCAGGGAGAGACCAGATGGGGTTCAACAAAAGCAAGTGTAGAGTCTGGCACCTAGGAAGGAATAACTGCCTGTATCAGTACAGGCTAGGGGAGAAGAGCTCTGTGGAGAAGGACTTGGGGGTCCTGGTTGATGACAGGTTGGCCATGAGTCAGCAGTGCACACTGGGGGCTAAGAGGGCCAATGGGATCCTGGGGTGCATCAGGAGGAGCGTGGCCAGCAGGTCAAAGGAGGTGATCCTTCCCCTCTACTCTGCCCTGGTTAGGCCCCACCTGGAGTACTGTGTCCAGTTCTGGGCTCCCAGGTATAAAAAAGACAGGGATCTCCTGGAGAGAGTCCAGAGGAGGCTACAAAGATGATTAAGGGCCTGGAGCATCTCCCCTATGAGGAAAGGCTGGGTGAGCTGGGACTGTTCAGCCTGGAGAAAAGAAGACCTAAGGGGGGACCTTATTCATGTCTATAAATATCTTAAGTGTGGGGTGCAGGGGGAATTGGCCAGCCCCTTTTCAGTGCTCTGTGGGGACAGGACAAGGGGCAATGGCCTCAAGTTGGCCCACACCAACATGGGGAAGAACTTTTTCTCCAGTGAGGGTGAGGGAGCCCTGGGACAGGCTGCCCAGGGGGTGTGGAGCCTCCTTCTCTGGAGATATTCAAGCTCCGTCTGGACGCCGACCTGTGCAATATGAGCTGGGGAGCTGCTTTGGCAGGGAGGTTGGACCCGATGATCTCTTGAGGTCCCTTCCAACCCCTGTGATTCTGATTCTATGATCTGGTCATTTTCAGAGTGTCTGCAGGTCTGCTGCCATCGGCACAAAGTGAGTTTTCTACGGCGTTTTCTGTGGGAGCAGATTTGGGCTGATGGCATCAGCATTTGCGCGGCAGCACTAACAGCCCTGCCTGTGCAGGTACCGCGGAAACCAGAGACAAGGGGCTTTGCCAGTCAGGACAGGAATGTTTATTTAAATGTAAGGAGAGAACACCACTTCTGCAGCTGCTATACCTGTCACGAGTCTCACAGGGGTACACCAAGGCCAAAACTGGCTGACTTGGAGGAAAAGCACTGTGCCCTGTGAAACAAGGAAGAAAACAAACCCAAAAGAACCGGCCACCAGAACCTCTTGGGAGAATATACGCTCCCTGTGCTGAGAAGACATTTTTGGTTTCCAGAAGAGACAGCTCCAGCCTGCATGCCTCAGGTTGCCCAAGCCAGGCAGGCTTACGTGCTGAATATCAACACGAGAATTTGCAAAGGTAATTACTTCAATTATCTTGTTACCTTGGCAACCGCATAACACGGACTCAGGCTTCAGTGAGTCACCTCAACCCACCGACCAGGGTTCCCAAGCAGATGCCTGCTCCTATGCAGGCCAGAAGCCACCTCCTGGAGCCCCGCAGCGACCTGGGGAGCTCCAGTTCTGCTGGCTGAGTTGGGGGCAAGGGGGGGCAGAGGCACCTGAGCAGCTTCAGCCACACAGGCCATCCCACCTCCTTCATCTCACAAGCCCAGCAGTGGTGTTTGGCTCAGGGAGGTGAAGACACTGATTTTCTGCCTTGGTCATGCACCTTTTCAAATGGCACAGCACAGCCTTCATAACTTAAGTTTACATATGTTAACAAAATTATGCAAAACATATATGGCCTCAAGCTGGAGCACAGGAAGTTCCACATCAACATGGGGAAGAACTTTTCCCAGTGAGGGTGAGGGAGCCCTGGGACAGGCTGCCCAGGGGGTGTGGAGTCTCCTTCTCTGGGGATATTCCAGACCCATCTGGATGCCTCCCTGTGTGACCTGTCCTAGGGACCCTGCTTTGGCAGGGGGGTTGGACCTGATGATCTCTGGAGGTCCCTTCCGACCCCTACAAGTCTGTGGTTCTGTGATACAGCTTTAACATCTCATTCTGTAATGTCTGGATAGATACACCTATGTATCCAGACACAAAATATTCTGGATAGGTTGATTTTGATTGTCTTATTTTTGTTTATCTTATTGTGACCAGCAGGTTGAGGGAGGTGATTCTCCCTCCCCCGCTCCTCCGCTCTCATGAGATACTCCCCACACCCCCCCACCTGCAGCACTGCATCCAGCTTTGTGATGCCCTGTGCAAGACAGAGATGTTCTTGGAGCAAGTCTGGAGGAGGCCAAAAAGGTGATCAGATGGCAGGAGCATGTCTTCCTATGAAGACAGGCTGGGATAGTTGGGCTTGTTCAGACAGAAAAGGCTCGAGGAGGACCTTCGAGCAGCCTTCCAGTACCTGGAGACTACAGGAAAGCTAGACAGGGACTGATTACAAGGGCAGGGAGTGATAGGACAAAGGATGATGGCTTTAAGCTGAAAGAGGGGAGATTTAGACTAGATATCAGGAAGAAACTCTTCACTGTGAGGGTGGTGAGGCACTGGCACAGGTTGCCCAAGTTGTGACTGCCCCTGGATCCCTGGCAGTGTTCAAGGCCAGATTGGATGGGGTTTTGGGCAACCTGGGCTAGCAGAGGGTATCCCTGCCCATGGCAGGGGGTTGGGACCAGACAGGGTTTGAGGTCCTTTCCAACCCAAACCGGCCTGTGATTCTATGATATTAGTTACACAGCAACTGCAAATATCCAGAAAGAGCAAGAAAAATTATTGAAGTTCCTGGGAAAGTTTGTATTAAGATGACAAGCAAGAAAAATTTATGCCTTTGGTGAAGGAACTGAGTAGTAGGAAACAATAGAATGTATAAAAGAAGGCTCATGATAATAAAATTATAATGAACCTGGGGCTCTTATTCATCTCTTTGTGCAGTTTGACAAGAAGATGATCTGAAAAGAAAAGGAAATGCAGACATACACATTTTTTGCACGTAATCCCTTGCACATATCATCCTTGAATGTACTGCTGCTGATCACAGTGTTTTAGAAACACCACATCGTTACTACACCTGCTGAATGAAAAGTTTGCATGGGAAACAACTCTCATACACAGACTGATCATGTGGGAAAGGTCAGGAAGGAGTCTCACTTCACTTCAAGTAAATACCTCTCCAGCTACGTTGTTATGAAATAGCGATTTAAAACTCAACACAACCCACTTTTGTTACAAGGAGGGAAAAGCAACTCAGACAGAAAAGAGTTTTGAGCCCAAAGTTTTGGAGCTTGTGAATGTTTTGTTTCTGAAAATATGGTCTTTTTTTTGTTTTACTGCTGTGCCAGTCCCATCATAGGCATGATCATGCCTACAAACTGGGATTTTTTCCAGTGATGGTGGGTGAAAGGCTATTTTGCAGACAAACGACAGTCTTCATCCGACTCAGAAATACATGCTACTTTCATTCTTTTTTTACTGTTCCCTACCTTGCTTTCTTTTGTTCTTCAGTTGCAGAAAAAAATTAGAAAAGTCAGTGAATAACTTTGCAAGTAAACTGGAATAATTTTGACTACCATGTTATTAATACTGCTAGCCTAAACTGGGCAAGTTGTTACCCATGTTGATGCTACCTATGTTCCCCATGAAGCTGAAAGCAGAGAAAGGGAGCTAGGATGTTGTTGCACAGGTGTTGAACAGACAGAATTCTTGACAACCAGCTGCATCATGGCAGCAGCTATAGGGTACTGAAGTAAGGACGTTTCCCCATGTAATCACAACAATTTATTTTTAATCACAGACAGGTGGGATTCATAATTGGTTTTCTAAAGTCAGTCTAATGAGAGCCCCAGCAACTCCCAGTTGAAGAATTACTTCAGGGGCAAGGGAATACCTATAGGTCTCTCTACATATTTATTTTTATATATATGTATATTTTATATATATATTTATATATGTAAAGTGCCTATCACTGTATTGATAAACATTCTTTGCAACACACAAGCCAGTGGAGATACCAAGAAGGCAATCAGGTCACAGATCAGCAGGTCGGTAGCTGCATTTACCAGTTAAAACAGGGCTTAGTTATTGAAAATCTACATCTTAAAGGCCAAATCGGCAACTCATAGACCAAACTATGAATCTTTAACTCCAGCATTATTTCCATCTGAACATATGGATATGAATCCTGGATGTACTCCAGAGGCACACAGGCAGGCAACTTAAAGCACAGTGAAAGAAAATGCCTCAGAAATGCTAAACAGAGTGAAAAATGTGAAGTGGAATGGGTCAGGAGCTATCAAGGAGCTTGGTAGCTCCATACCTCTGGTGAATGAAATGGGTGCATTTGGGAGGCATGTCAAGAATGAAGCCAAACATCCACCCCATCAGGAATGCCAGATGGGAACCAGAGGAGCGCACACGCTACCCTGACTGCCTGACTCCATCAAACATGCAGGAGGATGGCCATGCATGACAGCACTGCCTGCAGCACCTGAAACTTGCTGACGCAGGGCAGGGTCTGTCACACTCTTACACCATAAATCAATTAATCAACCTATCTACCTGCCATGCCTTAATATAAGGCTTATCTACTATTTGCATATTATTACACAAATTAATTTCAAGCCTTGCAGGTATGGCATAAATGAGCAACAGTTTTGTCCCCCCAAACAAGGACATTTTAGTTCAGCTGTGTAAAGATTTTTTGGGATAGCACTTGAGCCTACAGGTCCCTAGAAATATTAATGCTGTATTGGACTAGTATTGCAACTTCTGAGCTTATAATTGATTATAGCTTGAAGGGAAAGATACTTATTATTTAAGAGTTGCTTTTTCTTAAAGCTGGGAATGTATTTTTAAAATCTTCAGACTTCTAAGAAAACTTCTGCCTTGTAACCCACAGGTACTAAAGCCACAGACAGTGTGATGTCAGTGAAACTAGCTCTAGCCATTTAAAAAATACATGAAGAACAACTGATTTTGTGCTCATAAACACCTCCAGCAACTGAGGTTGGGGAATCACTCCGGAAATTTTGATGTGAGTTTAGAGGGTGTCACAAACTCCAGCAATGCACCTTTCCCAGAGGAACCGAAGTCAGTGCTGCTGCTGACTGGGACCCCAGAAGCAGCTTTGCATCAAGCTCCAAGCCCTGCCCAAAGCAGTCTCCAGCCTGCTCTCTGTGCAGACTTACACATCCAGCCTCCCTGGATTAGAAGTGTCTACAACACGGGCAATTCTACTGCCTACCAAAGGTGATGGGTAGGATCTTGGTGGATTTAAGCTGTCACTACCACTCACAGCTAGTGAAAAGGCTGCTTTCCAGGTGGCACAAACAAGCTGTCTTTGGAACTCCTTTCCTAGCATCACCAGGATTCTAGTGATTGGAAGAAAATATTTTGTTCCTTTTCTAATCTTGATGTGAGGGTATTTCAGGTACTGAGAGCATCTACTGCCACATTGGAGTAGATGCACAAACAGCAGGAGGCAGCTCATATTCAAAGGAGAACACGACAGAAAAGAATGAATTACTTGCTGGCCACTTCAGTAAGAACACCAGTCATCTAATGAAAATATTGACATTTATGAGAATCCGCAGGCAGAGTTAGACATACTTGTGGTCTCTACCACTGTATCATGTTTCATAATGTTTTATTTCTGTTTACCTTCCAAAACAAACTACTGTAACTAATATGTTTATAATAATTAAGGAGGAGGAGACAGCCAAGTTTGAGAAAAGACTGGCCTCTGAAATTCACACTTTTTCCAGCTGGAATATTTAGCTGGCCTGGGCACTGCTTTTCTCTCCCTAATCGGAGAGGAAAGCTGGGAGAAAGGAACAGGGTCCTTAATTGTCATGGGTATAACTTCCACAAAAAGCAACGTGCATACGCAAGGGATTAATTTAACGTGTTATCCCTCGATAGTCATACCGTTGGCAGCTAAATAACCAGCACTAATATATGTATATATAGGTGCTTGTGTGTATATTCATACATCAGAACGTCACATATGTAAGACATATACAGGAGGTTGTGCATGCTGCTCTGAATCAGTGTGATCATCAATATCCCAGGGACCATCTCTCTTCAGGCCTTGAAGCAGCTCTTGGGGTCTGTCACTGCACTGGGGCTGACAGACCGTGCCTGGAGGAACACTCAGTCAAAGATCTGCAACTATTTTGCAATCAAAAACTGTCCCAAACCTGAGGGGTTTCACTCAAGGAGGAATGTGATTCCTCCCAGTTACGTTACCGAGACACGAGGCCGAGGTTTTGCAAGACTGACTCAGGCTGATCTGATGGCTGGGGCAGGAAGGCCTGTCCCACGCACGCACTGACTGATCCCTTAATCTCACAGAGAAAAACATATTCTCTGCACGTTCTCTTAATTACTCAACAGGGAAGGCCTTGCTCAGCCTGCAGCAGAATTCAGCTTACGCTGTCTTCAAATCTTCTTCCTCTGGGAGCAAAACGGAGCTACCTTCCTTGATCTACTGGTGGTGAAGGCTTCCTTAGGTTTGTCCCTACAATGCTCATTGACCTGGCTGTCACCGCAAAGATAAGCGTCTGTCGGCCTCGCATCAGAGGCTCTCACAGCTTTGCATCTGCCCAGCCACGCTCTTCTGTGGCAGGGTTGGAAAAGTAATGCCTTAAAGATAGTCATGACATGGATCTGCCAGTTAGGAAGTAATGTTTATCCCTTCTGGATCAAAAAATCATCAAGAGAACATGTTTTATACAGCCAAGGCACACACATCTCTTCTTCCAAAAAAGCTGTATGCCCTTTCAGGAGTTAGCAATCTATTTCTTTGGCACTTTGTTAATCACACGTGTCAACCTGTTCCAGGTTGATTTTGTTTCCAAACAAGTGACCAAGTAAATTAATTGAACCAGTTAAATAAACAGCAACGAGGATTCCCTTAACTGAAGACTGAAGGGCCTAAAATGAGGCCTGACACTCACCTTAATCTCTTCTAGCAAAGCAAAGTGTTTAACGGATGTTAAATGATACCACACTGGTATCAGAATCAGTTTCTCCTTCTATAAATAGGCAAGCACTGTGTGGCAGCTGAAGGTTTATAAAAACTGACTGTTCTGAAGTAGGCCAAGCACACTTAGATTAGGGAAAGGATGAAACGAATTTGGAATATTTAATTTTTAAAAAGGACTGTAGAAAAGATGAATTTTCCCATTTATCAGATCTGAGAGCAAAAACCTGGTTTATATAGCTTCAGAAGTTACGTAGCAGTTATGCTGGAGAAGTAGAAGAAACCTGTGATACCACAGCTTTAGAAGAAATCATGATAGAGCTTTAAATCAAAGATTTTATAGCATCCAACAATTAAAGGTGCAATGATAGAATACAGCGACAGGAAGATTCTATAACTGGAAAGGGATTCAAAGAAAATATTCATAAACCCAATCCCTTGCCATGCATTCTCCTAATTTGCACTGGACTTGCATTCGTGCGGCTAATACTGTGAGAAGTTAGTGGCTGGAAATGCTAGAACTCATTTAGGTGTCCTCTGCTGAGGGCAGGAGCCTCTGAATCTGGAAAGCATTTAGGTTTCACAAAAGGATATGAGAAAACATTCCTGCCAAAGCCTCCGTGCTCCTACTTGATTTGAATTCTTGGATCGCGTGTTGCAAGCGGATGAGCTCCCCGGGCAGGACTTTGAAGGAGCCGTCCAGGCTCTGCCTCTCAGCTGTCTGTCTCTGTTGGTAGGCGATGGGGGTTCTCCAGTGTTCCACTGAGGGCACAGCAGCAGGGAGCCTGGCCGCCTCACGGGAACCTCTGCACCATGGCCTGTTTGGAAAATCACTAGCAGACAAATATTAGGAGAACCTGCTTCTTAAATCTGTTTTTGAAACTTCCTCTACTCTTTTTTCGTTTTCCCCTTCTTCTTCGCAGGGTTTATCCTGTGACCAATTTTGGATGCTAATGCTTTGCATTTTCAAAAATGATCTTGCTGGTTATTTATGCCCCATATCTCTATTTCAGTTATGCATTCAGCAGCTGGAGGCCATCTGGAAATGTTAGTCATTTTAACAGTGAAGACCTTTGCAGATAAGGGATAGGAAATACGATCTTTTTTTTCCTATTTGGTTCCTAATCATATGCCATTAAAGAGAAGTATGTATGGAACAGGATATTTTTCCTAATATTACAATTTACTGTATCAGTTTCAACCAGCAGCTTGGGCCCTGATGCAGGAAGCAAAGGAAGAAATGTCTTATTTTAGAGTTTGAGCAGGAATTGATGGGACTAAATGACGCACTACCAGCTTGAAGGAGCTCAGTCAAAAGCAAGACTTTCTTCCTGTAGGACCCGTCATCTTTTTCACTTTCCTATGCCTCTCACAAACATTCCTGCCTGGGAACTACCTCATAAAAAGCCCTGCCACCTCCAGGAGTCATACTGGTTTGCTAATACATACCAAAGCCAGACTGAGGTTATAAATACCAAAGCAAAGATATGCTGGCCACATCATTTGGGTGCTACAACCCAAAGAAGCTTACAGAGATCCAGAGGACCCATCTACTTTCCCCTCAAGCATCCCAATGCATGCACAGTGGCTCCTGCTCAGCCCTGCTCTCTCCAGCCATGGAGAAGGTAATGCAGTGGCATTGACCATGACTATTTGCAAGGCTCCCAAAAGTATGTGAGGTCTCTTACAAAAACCAGGAAAAAAGTAACTAAATGTTGTCCTGGAAAGCTAATACTCCTGGGAAAGACACAACAGGAGATAGAGTGAAACATGACAGATAATGTGAGAGACAGGGAGAAGGTCCCTGAGGTGACTGAATGAGCACCTCCCTAACAGGACAGGAGGAAATGTGTATATTCAATAAGGCTAACATCCCTTCGGTGCAAGAGGCCAGCAGAGTCTTTCCATCTCCAGAGCTAGAATATCTAACTTCAATTAAATACCCAGGCTTTTTCAGTAACCTTCAAATCCAGGTGGCTTTATCAGGGCAATGGGGTACAGTGCTTCCCTGACCAGAGTCACCTTTGGTCAGCAGAAGATGTAGAGGATGGTAGGAATTGAACCAGACTTTGTTTTTTTGACTTCGGGAATGTAAATGAACGTCAGTTTCCAGCAAAGTATCAATCATCTGCAAGGTCTGCTTCCTGGAGAAGCTGACAAAAATTCAACATTAAAAGCAAGAAGAAAACGAATCCGACAGATTCATTCTCATCCAGACATCCTTTCCTGATTTACTCTTTGCCAAGCCATGGTTGCAAAAGCAATTCCTTTCACCCTTGAATAAATGGCATCAAGGTGTTCCAGTAAGTACAACCAGGTAAGTCAACGTGGAGGTGCAATATTTAATAACAGTCCGTATCACAGAATCACAGAATCACAGGGTTGGAAGGGACCTCGAGAGCTCATCGGGTCCAACCCCCTGCCAAAGCAGCTCCCCAGCTCATATTGCACAGGTCGGTGTCCAGACGGGTCTGGAATCTCTCCAGAGCAGGAGACTCCACACCCCCTGGGCAGCCTGTCCCAGGGCTCCCTCACCCTCACTGGGAAAATGTTCTTCCCCATGTTGGTGTGGAACCTCCTGTGCTCCAATTTGCAGCCATTGCCCCTTGTCCTGTCCCCACAGACACTGAAAAGGGGCTGGCCAATTCCCCCTGCATCCCATGCCTAAGATATTTATAAACATTAATTAGGTCCCCCCTTAGTCTTCTTTTCTCCAGGCTGAACAGTCCCAGCTCACCCAGCCTTTCCTCATAGGGGAGATGTTCCAGGCCCTTAATCATCTTCGTAGCTCTTCTCTGGACTCTCTCCACGAGACCCCTGTCTTTGTTATCCCAGGGAGCCCAGCACTGGACACAATACTCCAGGTGAAAGAGCTGCGTACAAGAGGCTTAGAAGCAATCGCCACAACTGGAAGCCCAAGGCAGTAATGGAGCTGACAGGAAGATCAATTACAGAGCTACAGTGAGACAGTAGATGGACAACTTGAAAATTATGTGTTTATGTATATATATTTACACACACACACACTCAAATTTCAATTGAGTAACCATCTTACACCTGCTACACCCAACACACAAGAGGAAGAGCTTGTGCAAAACTTCCTCAGCGACAATAGAGGAATATGAAAACTGTAACCTAATGTTACCAAAAGTTTTGAGGCCAGAAGGAAAAATCCATGTCACAGTAACAGCTGGTCTGCTGGTTTGCAAACGTAAAGAAGCAAAGCTGCACGTCAACCAATGATTTTAGGCCAGTTTATCACTGTAAGATGTTGCCAAAAGAAAACTGCAAAGGTCCTCACAAATCCTAAACTTTGAAATGATCAGGTTTTCTGACAAATTCCTGAGGAATCTGAGTTCACTTTGTCCTTTCTCAGTAACAAATGGTTTCTGAAACATATTATTTGCTTTCAGAAATGCAGAAGCTGCTGCACATAGATGGGCAAAGGTTTTCGCATTGAACTGTGGTTAGAAAAAGCTTGGATAGCCAGCTTTTTTGCACAAGTCAGCATTAAGTCCATCACTTGCTTCAGGTGAAGAAGAAACCTGGGGAATTTCAAATAAGTTTTTTTACTTTTCTGTTTTTGACATTTTATTATGAATATTGTCTGAGTTATACACGTGGAGAGAGCATGCAGAGATTAAAAATGGGGCTGGGGATGAAGGTGGAGAACTATTTTGATGCCAGTCCAACCATAGCATGACATTCTTATATCACAGTGGATCCCACTTGGCTAAGGAGGAGAAACCCAACATCTGAAGGATGAAGTGAGGCTGTGAGCTGGCTCTCATGGTCGCCAGCCACATCCTGATTGCCAGCCCTAGGATCACTGGGATCCATGTAGGGGCTAGCTGTTTCTCAGCAGAATATGGATGTGGGGGGACCTCACTGCAGCCTTCCAGTACCTGAAGGGAACATACCTGTTCCCTGGAGGGAAATCAACTTTTTAAAAGGATAGACAATGGCAGGACAAGGGGGATGGATTGAAGCTAAAGGAGGGAAGGTTTAGATGAGATATTAGGGAGAAGTTTTTTACGGAGAGAGTGGTGAGGGGCTGGAACAGGCTGCCCAGAGAGGTGGTGGATGCCCCATCCCTGGAGATGTTCAAGGCCAGGTTGGATGGGGCCCTGGGCAACCTTGTGTAGATTGGGTTGGTGGCCCTGCCGGTGGCAGGGGGGTTGGAACTCTCTGATCCTTGGGGTCCCTTCCAGCCCAGGCCATTCTATGGGTCTGGAGGGCACCTTTGGGGTGCTTCATAGGGCAACGTGGCCACCACCATGACATCAAATGACAGCCCTGTTTATGCTTGCAGCAAGTCCAGTTTTTAATGGATTTCTGTATCACAGTTGGCTATTGGGATGGTATCAGCTCCAGTCAATATTCTCACACCTAGGAGAACTGACTTCATCGCTGTAGAATTTGAAAACCAAAGCCTGTGAGAGTGAGGGGTTTGTGTAAATACAATCCCCCTTCCTGTGCCTTAGGAGTTCAGGACAAATAACACTACCACTACTAAAGGCAGCTTACTGGAGCAAGATGCTTTCTTTGACAAGAACAAACTATCTGGCATGCAGTGTTTTAATTATGTGCCTCTCAACAAGAACACATACTTTTTCAACTAGCTACTGAGACTTTTATTTTTTTAATATATACCTAGCAGGATGTGATTTTTGTGGGTCACTATAAAATCTGAGTCTTCCATAAGTATAGATATGACAAAATGTAATTGCTGGAAGTATGTGGGCCTTGGTATTACTCATTTTTAAGAGGGAGAACCAGGTCTGGATATGAATAAATGCAAATACTGCTTCATCATGAAATATTTTGCTTATCCAGAGGACAAGGTGTTTGCACAGCCTCAGGCTATGCCAGGGTGGAAGCATTCCCTGCTGTGTGGTTTCAAATGCTTTGTCCAACTGATTCATAAGGGGCCTGGAGTGGCAGCATTTTCTGCTCAGTCTCCTTAGCATGCTGCTCAGCAGCTCCGTAATGTTTTTACTGCTTGAAAGCCATTCCCTGAAGCCAAGCCACACATCACCTCATTTAGTTCTTCACAACAGATCCACAGATTTAGGAGGAGAAATCCCAAGTCCTGATCTAAACTTAACATCAGACAAAAATTTGTGAATGCAGCAGGGAAGGAAAGTGAAGGAATCTATTTTGGCCATGATTATGTTACCCTATCCATCCTCATTCTGGAACTCTTTCCAAGAGTGATACAAGCCCTGTGATACCAACCACTGGGATAAAAGAACTTGACAGTTCTGTACCTTTCACAATTAAAAAATAAAAATATAATCCTCCCCCCCCAAGTTTTCTTATCAGAAAAGCTTCCCAGCTTTCAGAGCTTTCTACAGATATCAACCACCTGCTTTTCACCTGCATGTTAACATCAGCTCAGCTGACAGTTCTGTCCCAAACACAGACACTTTGATCACACTTTCCTGAGAGGAGAGGGAAAGGATGGTGTTCATGCTGACTTTCACTTTGGTCCATAAGTCATTTGGTCACCTAGGACACATGTGATACAAACAAGCAAAACAGCAAAGTGATCAGACACAACATCCAGCAAAGCTCAACTTTTTCTCTTATTTAGCTGTGAGCACCTCTGTGTGTTGCTTTGAGTTCACTGATTAACATAGGAGGGCAGTACTGCTGCACTATCCCTTTGATAGAATGGAGAATTCAGAGTGCAATCTCTAGTAAAAGAAGTTGCCTCATGCTGCTTGTGACCACCTCTATGACTCAGACTTACAGAGGAAGCACCTTCACCTCGTCTATTTGATTCTTCTGCTTCATCTCCTTCACTCATAGTCCCCAGATCTACAACTGCTCAACAAAGCCAGAGCACAAACATAAGGGATGAGTAGAGAGCTCCTGACAAAGCATTCATTCAGTAGATGATTTTAGTCTGGTTGCTTGCCTATCCTTATTTCTGATCCACTAGAAGAATTAGCTGGCTGAGCCTGGAACACACCACTCCTTCCAGGCTCCTGCCACAGATCCATCGCAGTGAGTTGTGTTGCAGCAAGGCATGATGCAGAGCTTCAAGAAGATGCCTACAGAGCCTGCCAAGGAACATGACCTCCCCCCCACCTCCCTGTCTGCCAGCTCAGAGTTCACAGAGGAAATCGTTCAATGGAAGCCAAACATTCCTACTGCAAAAACGAGGGACCTGGTAGGCCAAGAAAATCACCAGACAGGTAGTGCAGGTTAAATACTTCTGTTCCAGAGTTGATAAATATTCTAATAAATTATTAAAATAGCAATTTATGCCAGGCTGATGGTCATTACCCTTGAGCGCAGATGCCTAGCTAGCATTCTCCATGTAGCCATGCTTAAGACAAGGTAAAAGTGGATGCCCAATGGGAGGGTAAGGGAAGGCTCGGTTTCCTCTTGGCCAGGCTGTGGCCAAGCCCATCATCTAATGCCAAGTTTTTTGAAGCAAGAGAAGCAGATGACATCCTGAATATCCGTTGCAGGTGTTTTCACAGAATCTTAGGGGTTGGAAGGGACCTCAAGAGATCATCGGGTCCAACCCCCCTGCCAAAGCAGCTCCCTAGAACATATCACATAGATAGGCATCCAGACGAGACTTGAATATCTCCAGAGAAGGAGACTCCACCACCTCCCTGGGCAGCCTGTCCCAGGGCTCCCTCACCCTCACTGGGAAAAAGTTCTTCCCCATGTTGGTGCGGAACTTCCTGTGCTCCAACTTGCAGCCATTGCCCCTTGTCCTGTCCCCACAGACACTGAAAAGGGGCTGGCCAATTCCCCCTGCATCCCATGCTTAAGATATTTATAGACATTAATTAGGTCCCCCCTTAGTCTTCTTTTCTCCAGGCTGAACAGTCCCAGCTCACCCAGCCTTTCCTCACAGGGGAGATGCTCCAGGCCCCTAATCATCTTCGTAGCCCTTCTCTGGACTCTCTCCACGAGACCCCTGTCTTTTTTATCCCAGGGAGCCCAGAACTGGACACAGTACTCCAGGTGGGGCCTGATCAACGCAGAGTAGAGGGGGAGGATCACTTCCATGTTTTGCAAAAGTCATCACTGCTGAACACCTTGTGGCTGCAGACATCATCCCAGCATCCCCTCAGGAAACCAGGCTCTGAGCAGGGTATGCAGCGCTCAGGGGTGCAGGACAGAGGGGACCACAGCCCCTCAGGGAGGGCTCATGGGGTGCTGCCCAGCTCTGCCCAGTGGCAGAGTCTGGAGAGAGAAACACAGCTTATTTTTTCAGGTCTGCAAAGTGCCTGGCAAACTGTCACATCACTTTTCTCAGTGGTTTTATTTGGGTTTGTGTTTGGAATTGGCTTTTTTTTTATTATTATTTGTTGGCAGGTTTTTTCCATGGGTAGTTTTAGAAGAAAAAAACCCAACCTTCTTTTCAATGTAATTTGAACTCCAAACTGAGCTTAGACTTGATGATGTTTGCAGGCCTGTTGTGTTCATTTTCTCTGTACAATCCAGTGCTCCAGCGTTCTTCCTAAGAATACCCCTGGAAAGTGAATTGCAGGTAACAGCTCACTTTGGACTTCACAGTTAATTTTATCCTTGCCCTTTGCAAATCTCATTACAGCAATTAGTTACATAGATGGTAGAAGAATGAAAGTATCCCATGGGGGAAAACCTGGGTCTAGTGAAATCCAGGGGAGTATTGCCAATGGCAAGACTTCAGCCCATATTTGTAGTGTGACAAACAAGACATCTACAGATCTCAAGTATTCATGACTGGCAAAAAGAAAACCTCCACTCTAAAGAAATTAGTCAAATGGTAGGTGCATCCAACCCAATTTACAGAGAGGAAAAACAGCAGCAGCTGTTTATTGTAATTGGCTCAGGCTAGAACAACTCCGAACCAGAACAATCTCAACAAATTTACAAGGAACCTGAATGACTTAAATCTGCTCCATAGATATAGCTCCAGTAGTTGATCTAAAGTTCCCAAGATACATTCAACACTGCCTAGTGTAAGGTGTTGCACTTGGGTCGGAAGAATCCCAGCCATAGATACAGCCTGGGAGAAGAGCTTCTTGAGAGCAGCCCTGCTGAGGAGGACTTGGGGATTGTGGTGGATGAGGAACTTAACATGAGCCAGCAGTGGCTCTTGCAGCTCGCAAGGCCAATGGAATCCTGGGCTCCATCAGCAGAGGGGTGGCAGCAGGGACAGGGAGGGGATTGTCCCTCTCTACTCTGCCCTCATGAGGCCCCAGCTGGAGTCCTGTGTCCAGATCTGGGGTCCCAATACAAGAAAGATGTGGAACTGTTGGAGAGGGTACAGAGGAGCCACAAAGATGATTAGAGGGCTGGAGCACCTGCCCTACAGAGAGAGGCTGAGGGAGCTGGGCTTGTTCAGCCTGGAGAAGAGAAGGCTGCAGGAGGACCTCATTGCAGCCTGCCAGTCCCTGAAGGGAGCTTATAAGCAGGAGGGGATTCAACTTTTTAAAAAGGACAGACAATGGCAGGACAAGGGGGAATGGACTAAAGCTAAAGGAAGGAAGGTTTAGATTAGATATTAGGGGGAAGTTCTTTACCGAGAGAGTGGTGAGGGGCTGGAACAGGCTGCCCAGAGAGGTGGTGGATGCCCCGTCCCTGTAAGTGTTCAAGGCCAGGTTGGATGGTGCGCTGGGCAACCTTGTGTAGCTCCAGGCCTGGAGGTTGGTGGCCCTGCCTGTGGCAGGGGGGTTGGAGCTCTATGATCCTTGGGGTCCCTTCCAACCCAGACCATTCTATGATTCTATGGTTTGTCAAGTTGGCAGTGGAAGAGAAAGCAGCCCTCCTTCCTCTCAGGTTGCATTTAAAGCCCCTGAAAAGCATCATGAGGAATTGTTGTGTTATTGTTATGATGCTGAATTCTACATTGACTTCCAATATCAAGGTAAAGTATTAGCATCTTGGGGCCAATGGGACTTATGGGAGGGGCAGATGGCTTCTTTCTTCCAATATTTCATCACTATCATTTCTAGCAAATTAAGTTAAAGTAATTGCACTTTTCCCCCCCTTTTTCTAGATTAGCTTTTAGCTTGGATTGAACTTGGAGCAAGTCTTGAGTTTATTTTACCCTAAATACTCAAACCAGATTTTCTGTTCAAACTCTTTCCTGTACAGTGACATTTGTTCCAGACCTATTTCTTTGTGCAATCATTGAACTAAGTAGAAATAATAAAGAAGTGGAAGAAAACACTTGGTCTTTCATTCACCAGTGACTGGTTTGGATGTGCTAAGTTAACTGGAAGGCATATGATTTTCCCAGAGGGATCTATGCACAAGGAATTATCTGTCTAAAAGCAGCAGAGTCCCGAGATGTTGTATTTTGCAAGTGAATGTACGTGCACCCCATGTACGTGCACCCCATGTACGTGCACCCATTAATGCCCATCCTCATCATCACACTGGAAAGCATGACTGCTCCCCACTCAGTGTTACTTCAGCCCATGCTGTTTTGGGTGGGTGTATGTGTCCTAATGATGTCTCAAGGCCCTACAGAACAAGAGGAAAGGTAAGTACAGGCTGTAATCTGACAGTTCAGGTAGGTTTGCTCAAAGTTCTTTTCCTCTCAAAGCTGAGCTGATGTGTCAGGAAGTTGGTGGTGTGCAAAAACAGCATTCAGAAGTTGCTGGCAGCTAGCTGCATCACTGGACCATGGGTCCTCTCAAGGCTTCATCTGCCAGCACTACATTCTAGAGAAGAGATACAGGATGGGCAACCTAGGTGCTTAACACAGAAGTGTCTCATTTTATAATCTCTTTAACTTTATTGGCTCCAGGGTGAAAGGGAATTATTCATAGAGGAATTGTGTAAGTGCTGTCTTTGTCAAACATGTGCAAAATGAGAAGTAAACATTTAAAACAGCTGAAGGGCAAAGAAGGCACTGCCAGAAAACCTTGTTGGAAAGAAGAAAATTAAATTTAAACCAAGTGCTACTTGTATTGCAAAAGAACAAGAAACAGAACCTTCTTCTATACACAGCACAGGAGCCACAAAAAGCAAAACCTGGGAGGGGAAGGAAAGGGAAGGAAGATGCCAGGCACCACCACGGGGAGCAGCACTGGCAGGGCTGCCGCAGGAGCAAGCACGCTGCAAGCCGGGGCTGACTTGGGCAACCTCCACAACAACCTCTCTTCCTACAGCCATACCTCCGCCTGCCAGTGGTGAGACCAGCCCTGATCCCAGCCCTTGAATGGGAGTCACCTGCTCTTGCAATGACTTGCTTGGGCAGCCCCTTACACCCTGCTTTCCCGCACCCCTCCCACTGTTCTACCTCACGTGCCTCATAAATCAGACGCAAGGTTGGAGTCTGAGCAGCACAGCAGCACCGTGCTGTGCTTTGCAACTGTGGAATGCCCAGCTGGAGGGTGCACCAGGCCAAAAGCATTTCCTCTATGCTTTCTAGCAGGTTTTGGAGCCCCAGTTGGAACACCCAGTAGTGTGTGGTACAAGCAGTAAGACCATGAAGCAATGGCAGCACAGCTTATTTCTTGTACAGCTCCCTGCATGCTTGGCTGAAGAATACATTTTAAATAGCACGTTTTGGGGGTGCCCCAACCCTTCTGTAGGCTCCAGAACTGCTAGTCTGTATCTTGAGATTTTGGTTCAAGGGAACCAGCCCCTGCACTTTCAGGGTGGATGAGTTTCTATGCTTGAACAACAGGCTGGCAAGTCTCTGCAAACCACATTTAGCCAAGTACCCTGCTTGTGGAGGGCTACCAGAATAGCACTTGTGCTTCAGGAAAGGCTGTTCTACACCATGCCTGTAAATCATGCCTTCCTGCACAGCTTCACAGGACCACCAGGTTGGAAAAGGCCTTTGAGATCATTGAGTCCAACCATGTTTACTACAGGCTTGACTGAAAAGTGGGTTATAAAGCAGCTGAAAGTTAAAGAAACAAAGGGCATGGCTCCTTAGAGAGCAGAAAGTAGCCCTGGACAATCCTTGGCCTGGGATGCTGAGGAGCAGGACCTTTTTCCCTTTGTCGAGCTGCTGCAGCTCCATGGTGAATGGCATTCAGCCACCAGCTGGAAGAGCTCCTCTGTCAGGAGCAGACATCCGCACTTGCGTTACAGCCTAAAAACTGCTCACCCCCCTGAGTTTTGTCTTTCCATACTACTTACAGGGATAAGGAACAGCCAAGATTAGTTTGGCTGTGCCACGGTCTTTTTGTTATGTTTACAAAATAGCATCTCACCTTGGTCAGCTGAAGGAACAGGGTGTTTAATTTCTCTCTATTAAATTATTAATTACATCTTAAATTAATAATCTTAAATTATTAAACAGGGTGTTTCTCTTCAATGGGTCTGAGCCACTGACATTTGGATGTAGACCCCATGTTGAGCATTTTCAAAGCTTCAGGTTGATGAGGGGTGGGCTTGCAGCTCAGACCTCTCTTCACTCTTTACCCTGTGCACTGCCAGTCCTGTTTCAGACTTTGCAGAGGGACAGAGATGTAAAAATCCCTGTTTAAGCCTCACAATGAGAAACTGGGATGTGGCATCTCCAAACAACATCCACCTAAGTTTGAGAGTGGATTTCAGGTTGAATGTGCAAACCCTTTTGTACAAGTACCTGACAAGTGATGCTCTGTTTATTAAAACACTTGGGCTGGTGGGTGGGGGGAAAGAATTATGAACTCACAAACCCCAGTAATTGTCACTGCAACACAGACATAAGCTTTTAAGGGACAAAGTTATTTCACTTGCACTGTGAGAGGCCTCTAAGTTTTTACTCTCCAGTAGACAGATGAAAGGACAAAGCAGCTGGAGAAGTGGAGAGTTTGTGATGCTGACAGCACTATGGGCTCAGCTCTCCACTGCTGGGATAACCATCAGCAGTGGAGTTGCTGCTTCCTTTGGCAGAGGCAAAAGGGGAAAGGCAGCCTTTCGGGCAGCCTGGAGGAAAAGCTGCAGAGAAAGTAGCTCCTTCCTTCTTGCCAGTGGCAGCTAAAGAAAAAGAGGAAAATCTGGTTTGGGACTGACACCTCTACCAGGCTGAGAGGATGGGTGATGCTCAGGTTCATATTTGATCCTTTGGTGGTTGACATGCAATGGGCAGGGGCCTGAGGCAAGAGGGGCTTGCAAATGGCTTCTGAAGGCAGTGGAAGAAGAATGGAATAGCCCAGAGAGGTAAGGGAGGTGATGCTGAAGGTGGCCAAAAAGACCCAAGGAAAGAGAAGGAAGATAATAAAAAGAAGAGGAAGGGTAAGGGCAATAAAGAAGATAAAGAAGGAAAAACCCTGTAGATAAATGAAAGGAGACAAAAAATGTCCCTCAAAAAAGGGAGGAAAAGTCAAGGTAGGGACTGAAGGGAAGATTGCAAGGAAAAGGATGCAGGGTGACTACAACAAATAGCAGAGTACACTGATTCTGGCAGAAGAGTGATCCCAGAAGATGTGTTCCAGGGACTGGTCCCAGAGAGGAGCTTCTGCTCTTCTCCAGTGTCTCGGGGCTGCAAGCTGAAGATAGGAACCAGATTGTATCAGGCCACCAACTGCGATTTCAAACGCACCACAAACATCTGCATTAATAAATACAGATACATCTCAACCTCACTGTATGACAAGCTGGAGATGTAAGCAAGATGATCCTTCAGGAGAATATTAGGGCAGGAGGTGGCAACAGGCTGGCCCCTTAGGAGATGCTCTCCCTTCACAGCTTTAAGTTTGGGAACAGCCCTTTAAACCCTGCATCCAACTGTGAACCATGCTATCCAAGTTTTGCCCCTTCACTTACGTATGTCATGTAAGCAGGAAATGGGTTATACAATCTGCCTCTGGCTTCTGTAGCTAAGCAAAACACTGCACTGGCTCACTGCAACAAACTGAAGAATGCCTTAGTAACCTGGAATGCAAGTTAAGCAAGGCTGCTTCCCCTGTCTGATGATAGATGCTTCGCATGAAGAAAAAAACCCAACCCCAACACTGGAGTATGTGACTGTGTGAGAATTCCTCACTAAGCTGTACTTAGGGCATTTTAAGATGGTTCCAGTACCCCATGCAGACACTTCAAGCCAAAGCATAAGCTCATAATTCTTCTGCCCTTCTCCCTGCCCCCCCCGTAGTGGATATATTACTATCTAGAGACACGTAAACCTGTACAAGTTTATGGCTATGTTCTAACACAGCTTATTTGTTGATTTATCCATTTCACCTCTTTAAAGAAAATAAGAGCTAAAAAAAAACCTCTTCAAAAACTGTGCTTGAGCCAGAGGACCACAGCAATGGATTCAAGCTGTACACCTGGTGTTCAGCTCTCTGGACTTTGGACACATGAAGCCATAGTCTCTTGTTTTAAAGCCCATGGCCAAAAAAAGTCAGTCCTGCCTAACGCCAGCAGCACAGTGGACCAGCACATTTTGCCTCCAGAAGCAGAATGGGTCTCTCTTACTTTACCTTCCGTGCTCTGTAACTTTATTTTGGAGCATGCCAGTGAAAGGGGAGGTGGGCAGCATGCATGATTTTTGGGCACCCTGGCTTCTGCAGGATGCGATGCTGCTGCTGCTCCCTTCCCATCCTGAGTACCTCTTGCAATCTTCTCCCATCTTTGGGACAGGCCTTCCTTGCCTGCTCTCACCAGTGTTCCTTGGGGGAGGGGGGTGGTTAGGGGGTGTCAGCTTAGGGGGTGCCTCCTTCCTCCCCTCCCTCTCCTCTGCGGTGACCCAGAACCTGATGTAAGCCCACTGACGTCAACAGGAGTCCGATCAAAGGGGCCTGGATTAGACCCCAAGGGCATTGCCTCCAGGAACTATTTATGGCAAATTGATGTGACTTCAAGAAGTGCCCTGGCCTTCAAACAATCTGATTTTAAGTATCAGGTGGAGCAATCTTCCATCAAGGTCCCAATCCAGGAAATCACTGAGTACTTATTTAACCCTAAGCATCTCATTACATTCCCTCACTGTCCAGCACCAGACCAGAACACCAGCTGGCAGGTCTCTGGTTTAAGTACATAATTAAAGGCAAGCACGTAGCTAAGTGCTGTGCTGAGCAGGGGGTGAGACTGCTCGATGCCATGCTGAACCCCAGAGGCGGTGCTGCTCTGTGCTGCCTGAGAGCAGAGCGGAAAGGGAGCCAGCACAGACCCAAGGGCAAAGAGGTGGACGAGGCACCAAGCCAAGCCTGAGGAGTGGCCACTTCTTGGGGGAGCCAGTAAGATTCTGGGAGACCCGCCGCAGCACTCCTGTGACTAGTGGTGTTCCCCAGGGCTCGGTGTTCGGTCCAGTCCTGTTTAATATCTTCATTGACGACCTTGCTGAGGGAACAGCACCCACCCTCAGCAAGTGCCGATGATACAAAGCTGGGAGGGGTGGCTGACATGCAGGAACACTGCGCTGCCATCCAGAGAGACCTGGGCAGGCTGGAGAGCTGGGCAGGGAGAGACCAGATGAGGTTCAACAAAAGCAAGTGTAAAGTCTTGCACCTGGGAAGGAACAACCATTTGTATCAGTACAGGCTGGGGGATGACCTGCTGGAGAAGGACCTGGGGGTCCTGGTAGATGACAGGTTGGCCATGAGCCAGCAGTGTGCCATGCTGGCTAAGAGAGCCAATGAGATCCTGGGGTGTATCCAGAGGAGTGTAGCCAGCAGGTCAAAGGAGGTGATCCTCCCCCTCTACTCTGCCCAGGTCAGGCCCCACCTGGAGTATTGTGTCCAGTTCTGGGCT
>VZTU01009857.1:63266-84928 GCA_013400835.1 Zapornia atra
TGGACCCGATGATCTCTTGAGGTCCCTTCCAACCCCTACGATTCTATGATTCTATGAAATACCGGCAGGAACAGCCAGAACCGCGTGCCTCGGGCTGAGCAACTTCCCCAGGCTCTGCCCTGTTTGGGGTTTTTTCCCCTCTATGCCTGTCACCTGTCGAGTGGTCCCAGGGGGATGCTGCGGAGAGCCAGGCCAAACTAACAGCAGCCGGAACCGCCCGAGACCAGGAGAAGATGGGAGAGCACTTGGAACTCTCTCTCTCGAGCCGCGTTAGACGCTTCCCTGCTGCCCAGCGCACCCAAACGCGGGTCACGGGCGCGCCCCCGGCCCGAAGCTGCCCCGAAAATGCCGCGCGCGGCAGCTGGGTGACGCCGGCAGCGCCCTGCGCCGGGCAGCAGCCGAGGCGCGGGGCCGGGCGGGACCGGGCCTTCCTGGAGCGCGGCTGCCACCTGCTGACACGCCGCTCCGACGGCACGCCTCCGGAGGGCTCCGTTAACGGGGGCGGGGGGGGGCCGCCTACAAACGAAGCATTCACTGCCCTCCCCCGCACCCGCCCCGAGCTCCAGCTTTCTCTTCTGCTTGAAAATCTTTGGGAGCAGAAGCACCCCTTCGGCGTTTCCACCAGTCTCCCAAAAACAACGATGCTCAAAACCCCAGGGCTTTTCGCTGCCATGGGCTGGGTGCCACAGCTAGTACCTCCTGCACCTTCCTTTAACCCCAAAACCTGCCACGCTTTGCAGAAGCAAGCCTGTGCTCACACAGGGATAAGGAATCCAGCTCCGCAGCCCCTCACATCTCTGCGGAGGGTGCAAGAGCTGGCTGACACCGCAAACTACATCCACTTACGCTTCCTTCGTTAGGGAGCAGAAAAAGTTGATGCCCTTCCTGTGTATAAAAGGGCAGACAATGACAGGACAAGGGGGAGTGGATTGAAGCTAAAGGTGGGAAGGTTTAGATTAGCTACTGCGGAGAAGTTCTCTACAGAGAGAGTGGTGAGGGGCTGGAACAGGCTGCCCAGAGTAGTGGATGCCCCGTCCCTGGAAGTGTTCAAGGCCAGGTTGGATGGGGCCCTGGGCAACCTTGTATAGATCCAGGCCTGAGGTTGGTGGCCCTGCCTGTGGCAGGGGGTTGGAGCTCTATGATCCCTGGGGTCCCTTCCAACCCAGACCATTCTATGATTAAGCTGTAAGCCCTGCACTGGGATCTCTACGTGTGCAGGAACAAGTTCTTGGAGTCACACCAGCAATGACAAGGCATTGCCACAGCACGTTGCCACACATCACACAGGCAGAATTTGGTCACCTCCACAGAAAGTGACACAAGAGTAAAAGGAAAGACAGATTAACACAGAAAAACTAGAGTAAAAATACTGCAGCTTGGACAGCACGATGCCCAGAGCAAAACCTCCATTCATTTAAATCACTGTAGCAAGGTGGACTTCAGTTCTGGTGACTCGCACAAGATCTACATCACTGCTGTCTTTGTGGCACAGCAGTGGCACATAGCCAAGGGCTCGTGCACGGAGTTGAGAGGTACCACCCAAAAAATCCTCCTCTGCAGGACCTCCTTCCAGGAGTACAGCTTCCCCTCATCCAGTCTAGAGAAGGGATAGCCTTCCTCAACACCCTGATGAGGAAACCCAGTGGGGTCCTTCCATGGGTTTTAAAAACTAAGAAAAACATGACAGCGTTTTCTACTTTTACTCCTGCAAAACATTTGCCAGTTGATACTCATCTCAACACACTGCATCCTTCCCTGGAACAATCTGCTATTACCTTTACAGACTCAAAACAGCAGATATTTAGGGTATGTAGCACCCACCACCCCACAGGGCAGGCTGAGGGAACGGAGCTAAACCTGCCTGGCTCACCCCCTCAACTTGAGACAGCAGCTCCCAGGGCCCTCACCCCAAAAGATGGACAGGGAAGGAAGAGAACACCACACTGATGCATATTATGCTGTGTCAACGAGCACTAGACACTCAGACAGGCTTTTTGAAAAGAAACCCCATTCAAAGCATTTAAAGCAGACCGTCACACGCATACCAACAGGACTACACACACAGAACACCCATTCCCAGTCTGACACCCAGCTTAGTGTCCGGAGACACTTCCCTTCAAACGCTGTGCACTCAGATCTGTGGGGGCAGCTGTACAGCCCAATACCTCCCCATGTTTCACCAGTTTAATTCAGCTGGCACTTCTGATCTCGCTTCCCCCACTGACGTTTCCTCTTGAATGGGATGACTTCCCTAGTCTCACCATTCATGTGTTTGAGTCAGGTTTTACATCAAAGATGTCCTGGGTTTTATACTGTCAGAAGCAATTTTGTCCCAGAAGAATGAAGATCGTGATTATCCCAGGAGGAAAGCTGTCAACTCAGCTCTGCGTAGAAAAACTGTTGTCTACAAAAGCTTATACTGGACACCCCTTGGCAGACTGCCCTCCTAAAAAAAGTCCACTGTTACCTACATGAGAGGCTTGTTCTAAGAGCATTTGTGTGTTTGCTGACGTGGTTTGTACAGCAAATTCAAGTGAGAAGAAAGAGAATGTGTACAACTCTTTCATAAGCACTCAGTTTTCAAGGCAACGTGTAGAGAAGTGGTAAAGGGGAGCACAGGACAGACGTGTCTTGATACCAAGTTTCAGTCCAGGCTCTCCAGAGCCCTCCGCAACTGCTCCAGAGACAGGGAATCTCCCAGCTCTTGCTCATTTGGGCAGGTTTTGCCCAAGACACCACACCATGCTCTGCCCCTGTAGGTATCTGCATATCAGGTGGGACACGATGGTGGTAGGTCCCAGGGAGACAGCTACGTCAGGCTACCTGCGATCCAGGATCACACACTGAAGTCTCACCCTTAAGCGAGGCCAGCTGCAAGCTGGCTAATCACAGAATCATAGGGGTTGGAAGGGACCTCAAGAGATCATCAGGTCCAACCCCCCAGCCAAAGCAGGGTCCCTGGCTCATACTGCACAGATAGGCATCCAGGCAAGTCTTGAATATCTCCAGAGAAGGAGACTCCACACCCCCTGGGCAGCCTGTCCCAGGGCTCCCTCCCCCTCACTAGGGTAAAGTTCTTCCCCATGGTGGTATGGAACTTCCTGTGCTCCAACTTGCAGCCATTGCTCCTTGTCCTGTCCCCACAGACACTGAAAAGGGGCTGGCCAATTCCCCCTGCATCCCATGCCTAAGATATTTATAAACATTAATTAGGTCCCCCCTAAGTCTTCTTTTCTCTAGAAAAGCCAGCACGCACTGTATTTTATGCAAAGAGCTGTCAAGCTACAGTCCCAGCAGTATTTCTGCTGTTCTGCAGGGTAAGAGCATCACACAGCAGTTGCTTTTCACATAGGAGCATGGGACACTTCCCTGCCCTATACATCAGCTTTGTTCCCCCAGCTGAGCCAGCATGGTCATCAGGGAACCTGGGCATCAGTGACACTGCAGCTGGTCCAAGGATCCTTTTTCTTTTGACTTGTTTTGTAAAGGTACCCCAGCAAACAATGCTGCAATGAGCAAACTCATCTTCCCTGTGTTGATCTAGGAATTGAACCAGGCACAAGGAACTCTCCCATCCCCAAAGTATGACTGAAAACCAAAGATTTTTTTGGTTATGATTTAATGAAGTGCTGGAGCAAGACCTTAATACCCACCAATTTCAAGAGGACAAGCTTACAGTCGAATACATGTTTAAGCGGTTTACCAATTCCAGGCTTAATTACACATAACAGGTAAGTGGAGAGAAAAAAAGAGAAAGAAACTTTAAAAGTCATAAAAAAAGAAGAAACTCAAGTGCCAAAGTCCAAAGGTAAAGCAGGTGAGACAATCAGAAAATAGCTGTTCTGAAAATTCCACGCCATGAAAAATATACACTGTCACAGCGTTCAGAAATACAGGTTTCTCCCCTGAACCGCCTGCCTCCCAGTCTTAATCTGATGTGGTGGTGGTTTTGTATAACTTCAAAAAAGTCCACTTTAAAAAAAAAAATAAATGAGAGGATGGGGTACATTTCTATTACTGGAAATGGAATTTTAAGCACCAAGTTTATCTTGTCAGTTTAGCTCAGGAGTGATGCGAGCTTTGCGAGGAGGGAAGCGGATCGCTCATTGCCAGAAAGCGTGACAATAAACTGATAAGCAGGGGAGCTAAAAGTCTTTGGATGGGAGCTGTTTCAGTCAGGCAGGGGCTGTTCTAACAGGTACTACTTCTCCACAAACTGGCTTCTCCCACAGCTCAGAGGGGATTGCCTGGCTTTTGTTCTCTGATCCCCAAAAAGGAGCACACCGAGGGCTGTTTGGGCCAAATCGGAGACAGGTACGTACCTGCACACCTTACTGCCAGTGCCAGCTCCACCCTGCAAGACTTGCAGCTCTGTTTATGCTACATTTTTCCATGGCTCCAGACAGCCACAATTTTAATTGGACTGGCTGATTGTTGTTTTAACCCTTTTTTATTTATTTTACTTCATTTTACGATGCTAATCTTGGCACTGAGGAGCTCCTGCAATTCAAATTACGGTATCAAAGTACACATCAGCTAATATAACAAATGGCCGTTCACCTAAAATTAGGCAACCTACCCATAAACAATCAACCAAATTAAACCCACGCTGCTCCTCTCTTCCTTTTGGCCTGAGCTGCTCCCCAAACATCTAAGAAAGAGAGTCCTCATGTGGGGAAGGTTAACAGATGCAAGGGAGGCGAGAGAGGGAAGTACCAACCCTTAACCCCCGGGGGCTTTTAAACCTGGCGATGCATTTGCCTCCCGGAGAAGGATGTGCAACAGAGGATTAAATAAAACCCCAACATTTGGCCAGCTGTGAGAAAAGAAATCCGAAAAGTTGTGGGGGGACTCATGGGAGACAAGTTTTTCCCTTCTGAAGATCTGTCACCACTGGCAGGAAGAAAATAGAGGAGGAGAAAGGGACCGGCTGCTTTCTTTGGTGCTTTGTTCTGTTTATGACTCGGCTCCCTGAGCTTCCTCCACACCCTCCCAGTCCTCAGCTATTAGAAACAACAACAGTAAATGAATATAGAATTTCAGGAGCACATGAAAGCTCCAACTCCCTCCCCTCAGACCAATTAACAGGCACAATTTCAACAGCTGCACAAAAAAATGCATTTATGTCTTTTTCCTCCTTACTTTGCCACCACTTTTCCTGTATCTCTTGACATGAGGCAACTTAAGCTGGGTCCCGTGAGCAACATTGAGCTGGCAATGTGGTTGGAGGTGGGGGGGGGTGCGAGTCAGTGGCTGCATCCATATATGCAAATCAGAGGCTCTGAAGTGGTAGGTCTTTACAGCCTCAGGCCCTCCGGAGAGAAGCTGGGTCTTAAACTTGCTCTGGAAAGCACCCCCAAGGCTTGGGCTGGACTATCCAAGGGTCCACAGGCAGGTTTGAGCCCAGGCACAGTCAGCATCGCCTGACAGTGACAGCGGGCAGGGTAGAGGGAAGGAGGCGAGGTGACACATGCTGCCACAGTGGATTTTGTGCCTTTCCTCCAGGCTTAGGCAAAGGTTTCCCTCATTCCTATTTGCTCAGGAGGTTATTTATTAGTGAGCTAGTTTTACAGCACATAGCATCTCATAAATTCCCCCCAGATCCCACCGGACCACTCCATAAAATACTTACATATGCTACCGACTGTCAGAGTAAGAAACGACCCCCAAACAGTCTGAACACTGGCTATCACTGAAACAGCCCCAAGCGCCTTCTGGGGAGCTTGGGCTGTTCCCTCAGCAGCCAAGCTTAACTGCTGCACTGTAAGAGATACCAAGCGCTGCCTTTCCCACTGAGGCTACAGCTCTGCACGGCGTCCAGTCTGAAGGAAGAGCGCAAAATAACACACCCGACAGAACTTTAAAAGCTTTTTTTTGTTTAAGGTAATTATCATCTCTATTTATGCCTATTAAATTACAAAGATTAATATTAAAAGAGCACACAAAAACTGCCAGAAGGCAACACCTGAACTGCGTGTGATTAACACCCGTGCTGTTTCTAAAGTAACTGCTCACTCATCTCCTCAAAGCTGCCTAGATAATTGCAACTCTCTCTTTTTTTTGGTCTAGAGTTCATTTGAAATGGAAGAAAGCAGGGATTTCCTACTCCCTAGCCTGGGAACACTTGGAGGACTTTGATCCATTGTTTACATACTGGATCTTTGATAATGCCTTCCTCCTGTACGGTGAGATGTTGCTCACCTAAGGGCGCTGGGATGTTAAGCTTGTGGCCACCACTGCTCCATTCACATCTGGCATGAAAACAATCATCATAGCATTCAAGTCACAAAAATCAGAAATAAAAAGTTGTATTTTAATATTTACATTGCTGGGATGTAGATGTGCTATATAGCTCCTCAGGGCAGCACTAACTCTGACTTTTACCATTTGAGCTTTCTCACATTTCTTCAAAGGTTCACAGGCAGTTTCAGCTCAAACAATGCTGTATCAAAAAAGAGATACATACAGCCCAAATGTTTTGCAGGCTAAAAACCCAAATAATCTTACCCTCAGGTTGCAAGGAAAAACTAGAAAAATCAGTAAGAGAACAGCAAAACCAATCTAGATAGATCTTCGCTGGCTTATGCTGAATTAAGACACAGGTTGAGAAGAACAAGCAAGTCACCCAGATATTATGGATTACCAAAAGGATCTTCTATCAAACACACCCCTTCTGAAAAAGCTCATATTGGACAATACAAAACTTATCTATAGTAGATGTGTATGACAAACACCTTACAACAAGAGCCCATCACACTATTAGAACATTAACCCCCCCCCTTTTTTTTGAGTTGTTGAAAGTCAAAAGGACTTGTGTAAACACCTTCGTTTACACAGGGTCACCAGCATAAGCTTTTGGAGAAGTAATACTGATTTTCTGAGTGCTACTAACAGCTTCAAGCCAAAGTTAGAAGAAAAAAAAAGGAAAAAAAAAAGAAACTTGGCATCTTCCATCCTTCTGCTTGAGCTGGAAGCCTCAGTTATGAAAACAGGATGGAAAAAAAATAGCTCTGTCCAAGTCTCATGTGGACTAGTATGATTAAAAAAGATAGCAGCACATCACTCAGCATGTTCCTTTGGCTCTTTCTTAAATTAAATGCCAGCACCTGACTGTCTGCTCACAACTATCGATTTGACCTGCTCACAGCATCCACCTGTGCAGAGCTACTCACATTTTACATCACAGGTCCAGGAAGAACAGCTGGATTCTTCCCATATTTCTGTAGGCAGTGATAAAACCTAGCCTGTCTGGTGTTTGCTATAAAACTGTAGCCTAGGTTCTGGGGTTCAACTTTTATTCTCTGGCACCAAACACTGCTTTATCAATGCTCTTACAGGCTGCAGGAGCAAGCTCTAGCAGTGTGCCACAAGTGCTGCCAAACGCAAACACAAGCTCAGAAACCTCTGCCCAAGTGCTGCACATGATCAGGTGTGGCACTTCTGCCTTTTATTTTTTAAATGAACTGAAGGAGCACCTACATAAAAAAAGCAGTTCATAGCATGAGGTGTGTCTGAGAAGGAGTAACATGTTTAATTTCCCCAGTAGGAGCTTTTTCTTCTCTTTCTTGAACTTGACCTTTGAACTACAACGGTAGCCAAACTGGCATGCAACACAAGAATGAAATGAAGTCATGTGAGGGTTAGGGTTAGGTGGACCAGGGGTTAAGGGCACTAAGTTGGGGTTTCCCCTTGCAATACAACCTCTGTAGCCTTCATTATTCAAACAATGAAGCTGGTATTAGCCTCATCTTTAACAGAGTTTCAGAGTGTCCCTCATAGAGGGGACCCTCCAAAAGGGTAAGTGTAGATTAGGCCCTGTTTGAAGGTTCTGCAGCTGTGACCTTGGAGGCATTCCAGGGTGTCCTCAGACTTGGTTGAGAGGGCCAGCCATTGCATACAGGCTGTGCAAGAACAAACACGGACAGAGTTCAGATCTTGCCAGGAAGAAATTACATGTCACCTGATAAACAGATATGTCTTGTGTCCTTTGACTTGCTGCCTTGGGGAATGGCTTCCAATCTTGACATTCATTAAGCACAGCACACAGGAGTCCTACCTATAGCTACCACCACTTTTTACTACAAAAAGCCCATAGACAATGCCAAAGGGGTCAGGGCAAAGACCCCCCTCATACAAGAAGGCAAGGTCAGGTACAGGCTGAGCCTTGACATGGCACGGATATCCAAAGGGTTTTCCCAGGCATGTTGCCCAAGGATGGTGGCCAGGTTCATGCTCAGAGGCACCAAGATGTGATGTAGCACAGAGTGGCTGGGCAGTCTTCGGGCATCCCAAGGACTTTCTGTGGAGGAGTGAGCAGGGCCCCTCATTGGAGACTGCCCTCAGGAGCAACCTGACAGAGCAACACTTACACGGCCATTGAGGTCCCACCCAAATGCCTTTGCTAAGCCCATAAACTTTTCAAATGAGCCATCAGGAGGAAGAAAATAAATTACCTATTTTCAAGTTTATGTAAAAAACAAAGGCTCCTACACAGTTTCTATTATGAAGAGCCCTCTTCCCGTAACATTTCAATCAATGCTTTGCCAGCAACTGTTCCTTCCTCATACCCTCCCCTTTTCTTATGATGTCTACCTGCAGGTAGAAAACAAGAAAGCTCTTCAACTGCTTCTTTCAAGGCTGTCATCAGTTAGCAGTTTTTCTTCCTACCAGATGACCAGGCAAGGTAGAAATTATAGAGCTCCTATGGAAGATTATACGTTTAGCCTTTCAGAGAGGGGAGGTATGCAACCTTTCTTTCAGGCATCCCTCTGTCACCTTCCCACCCTCTCCCCGAGGCTCATTCCAGCTTGTTCGCAAATCAGAGGTAACTGACAGCAGCAAATCAGATCCCATAAATCACTCGCTAGCAGGAAAGCGCCTGCCGCAGCAGGGAAGGCGAGGGTGCACCACTGCTGTGTGAATCAGAGGTCACTGCCATGCTCCTCACCACATGCTGGCAGACACAGGTAGCCCACACGGCGCCCCCCATTCCCCTCGGCTCCCATGGCCCCCCATTCCCCCAGGCGGTCCACACGGCCCCCATTCCCCCCGGCCCACACGGCCGGCAGACCCAGGCGGCCCACATGGCCCCCCATTCCCCCAGGCGGTCCACACGGCCCCCATTCCCCCCGGCCCACACGGCCGGCAGACCCAGGCGGCCCACATGGCCCCCCATTCCCCCAGGCGGTCCACACGGCCCCCATTCCCCCCGGCCCACACGGCCGGCAGACCCAGGCGGCCCACACGGCCCGCAGAGCCCCCATTCCCCCCAGCCCACACGTGGGGCCATGGCTGAGACTTTCACAAGGGGAACCCATGGTATCAGAATTATCGCTGGACAGTCAAAGTTGAGGGCTTAGTAGCACCTCTATGAAACACATCTTGGCTCCATCTTTTCAAAGTAAGGCTGCTCTCGTTAGCGTGCTTCAGGCCACAGAATCACAAGGTTGGAAAAGACCTTTGAAGATCATCAAGTCCAACCGATCCCACCCTAACACATTTTGGTCACATTTTGACATTGAAATGTGCATATCCACTGGTTTATAACTTTGAGTTAAAGAATGGACCACGTTGTTCTGCATCACTGTGACAGCTTTGTTACATAGTGCCTAAAATACAGAACACAGTCAGCTTTAATAATATCTGCCACACAGAAATTAATGTGAACGACACAGATGTGAAAAGCACTGTGCTGAAGCAACACATTAGAAGTAAACAAAGTAGTAAGAGCAAGAGAAACCTCAGTTTCTGGCTGAAGCCCAGCAGTGAAATGATCTGCTTCAATGGATCACTAAATTACACAAAAATTGGGTGTGTGGGGAGTTAAAGTTTAATGTCTTAACACCACCTTTTAACATCAAAGAGTTTTCTAGTTGCCAGACAGAACCCCTAGCACCTGCAGACTGATGTCAAAACAAGATGCTGTTAATGACAGAATAGTGGCAACCTTTGGGCCATTTATACCATACCAAAACTTGCCTGACCAATTATTTTGGGAGCTGAAGGAAGGGGGATATTGCTTTCTCCACCCTGTGTACCTACCTAGGTCCTTCACTTCAGTAAATGATAGCTTCTGCTCAGAATATCCCACAGTGTAAGGGCAGAGGTGCTGAAGTATAAGTATGGCTGTGAGTTCTCTCCAAAACTCTCATCTCCCCAAACTGCATTGAAAGTTTGAGGGGGAAGAGAAACCACCCTGAGAAACCTAGCCTTCCATCATTGTGGGCTTTAAGGACTTGAAATTGTTTTGCAAGTTGAAAGCAAGAAAACCCCTCTTGAACACTAGTACAATGCTGATGCTAATTATTAGCCCTAGAACCAGGGAAATAAAAAAGGAATTAAAAACCCCAAGAAACTGAAACAAAACCTAGAATTCCCTGTGTGGTCCCAAAATGTAAGTTTAGAATAAGAAACAACAAATTAAGTTGCGTGACTTTAAGAGGCCACATACCATTTCCAAAAGATCCTTAACCACTGTCTCTCTGAAAAGTGTCCTGGTGGATTCCACACTGTCCAATAAGTTCCATGACAAAACCAGCTCGTTTTATCAACTTGATGTTACAGGTGCAATCTACTAATTTGCATATGGGACT
Source organism: Zapornia atra (assembly GCA_013400835.1). Taxonomy (NCBI): domain Eukaryota; kingdom Metazoa; phylum Chordata; class Aves; order Gruiformes; family Rallidae; genus Zapornia; species Zapornia atra. The sequence continues at coordinate 73,859 of VZTU01009857.1, forward strand.
AACACAGCATTATTTCACCTGAAGGTACTTCACAAAACTCCTACACCATAAATTCATGTCATTTATGAGCGTAGCACATTCGTTTCCCCTTTGAGAGATCTCTATCTCATTAACAGGACCAGGAGCAAAGACTAATCAACTTCCTAGGGATTAAGCAAAGCCACAGACACACTAGATAAAGGCCATTTTTCTTTCAACTGTGTCAGGATGATTTCATCCTTGCCGATAATACAGAGCTGGGAGGAGTGGCTGACACGCAAGAACACTGTGCTGCCATCCAGAGAGACCTGGGCAGGCTGGAGAGCTGGGCAGGGAGAAACCAGATGAGGTTCAACAAAAGCAAATGTAGAGCCTTGTACCTGGGAAGGAATAACTGTTTGAATCAGTACAGGCTGGGGGTGACCTGCTGGAGAAGAGCTCTGTGGAGAAGGACCTGGGGGTCCTGGTTGATGACAGGTTGGCTGTGAGCCAGCAGTGTGCACTGGGGGCTGAGAGAGCCAGTGGGATCCTGGGATGCATCAAGAGGAGTGTGGCCAGCAGGTCAAAGGAGGTGATCCTCCCCCTCTACTCTGCCCTGGTCAGGCCCCACCTGGAGTACTGTGTCCAGTTCTGGGCTCCCTGGGATAAAAAAGACAGGGATCTCCTGGAGAGAGTCCAGAGAAGGGCGACAAAGTTGATTAGGGGTCTGGAACATCTTCCCTATGAGGAAAGGCTGAGTGAGCTGGAACTGTTCAGCCTGGAAAAAAGACGACTTAGGGGGGACCTAATTAGTGTTTATAAATATCTTAAGCATGGGATGCAGGGGGAATTGGCCAGCCCGTTTTCAGTGGTCTGTGGGGACAGGACAAGGGGCAATGGCTGTAAGCTGGAGCATAGGAAGTTCCACACCAACATAGGGAAGAACTTTTTCCCAGTGAGGGTGACAGAGCACTGGAATAGGCTGCCCAGGGAGGTGGTGGAGTCTCCTTCTCTGGAGATATTCAAGTCTCGTCTGGACGCCTATCTATGTAATATGAGATAGGGAGCCTGCTTTGGCAGGGGGGTTGGACCCGATGATCTCTTGAGGTCCCTTCCAACCCCTAAGACTCTGTGATTCATCCTGCATTGACCCCGTGGACGTTTGAGCCCAGTGCCCCCTCAAAGTAAGGAAGTCACCCACTATGAGATTAATGTTGTTCCTAATGCTGTGGCAAAGCAAATATTTCTTTTTTCATTGTTTTTCTTTCTGGTTTAGGTCAAGACCAGATGTCAAAATACTACATTACTAAGAGTAAGAGAGTGGCTCTTCTACTATACCTAGAGCAGCTAAAGGAAAGGAGTATGTGAAATCTTACCCCTTATTATATTTATAATATTTTATGTTATAAAAATAAATATTGGGATATCCAATATTTATTTTTAATATGAGGAACCACATTAGTAAGAATGGGAATTATAGTGTGTTATTATCTGTTGCAAATACATATGCATTTACCAATAGTCACATAAGGCCTATAACTCAATACTAGAAGTCATGAAAGAAGGCTCCATTTTTTCTGAAGCAAAAGCTAAAATAGAATGAAGTTTTGGAGTCTGGTGAAAGGAAAGCTCTAGGAAGCTTAGGAGACATACCATGTAGTTATTTTTAGTCCCTGCATTTCACTAGTTCCTTCCTGATCCCTTCCTGTTCTCACACCTACGCAGAGGAGGTGGCATCCTATGTCCTGCAGCAACTTTTGTAGTGCATGAGGATTTACTAGTTCACAGGTAGAACTATGCTTTCCTGCAAGAAAAATATGTCATTTGGTTCTGTGCTGTGTCATGGTCTCAAGAAATCAGAGAAATCCTGGCATCAATGCTGAGATACACCTAGGACAGCATTATCATGAAGAATATCATCCCCCTCTGCTCTTGCAGTTCAGCAGTCCCAACCTGGATGCATGGTGGTTAGGTGTGAGGACCACGAGGTACCTTCTAGGATGTGTTCATGTGAAGCACAGCCACTTGGCAAGAGGACTATCGTTCTTCAACGTCACAAACTGGCTGGCATTATCTAGGGGACTCTGGTACCTGCCCAGTCCAGCTTTTTTCTAGATAGAGGGTAAAAAAGAAATCCACCCCAATCTATTAAATCTTTAGAACAGTCGTACTGTTGAAACCACCATGCAGGACCATTGTACCACAGTATTTTCTCAGGTTTCTCCCTCTAGTTGTAATTGCCATAGCCTCATTACAAACACTAGTTTCATCCACATGCCTTTTTGTGGCTCTTTTCCCTGGTCAGACATCTCACTGACTAAACCCTGCATCACAGGTCTCAAGCAAGCTTGAAAGACCTTACATCTGCTCCTACCTCCTTGAACAGCTATCAATTCCATTAGCCTCCAAAGCTGACTTCGGGGAGATATTAAGCTGTCTCAAAGAAGTGAAATCTAGGGAGATTGCAGTCTTTTAGAGTTAAAAGAAACTCAGTTTCTAATCAGAGTATAACATTGGCTGGAAACTCCTTTCTAGCCTTATTCTGGCACCACCAGAACAATGCAGAATATTTCCCTTATGTTGGAAACTTGCTTGATATGTTATTTCGTTTGCTGGTATCTACAGCAGTGCTCAATTTTCTGCTAAATATATATTTCTAAGTGGTTAAAGACAAACAAAAGGAGAGGAAGGAAAGAAGAACTTGCCATGAGCAAGCTGTGGAAGACACCCACCCCTTCACCTAAACAGGGTTGTGAGCAATCCACCTCCTCTGCTGCCGGTCAGCCTGGCTTTCCATCACACATTCTATCTTGGAGGAATTTTGACAGGTTTATGTATGACACTAGCTTGCCCTGCAAAGTGGAAAGCCTGTAATTAGATGCTGTGCAGTCAGCTACCTCCCACTGGCAACCAGTCTGCCTTAAATCTGCCATCGGGCTTAATGGGGAAAATGTCTCCAGGGAGCACAGCGCCTCCACAATCCACTAACCTGTCACCTGTGGGACTCAGCTACCACTTCTAAGGGACCTGCCCTGAAATTCATGGCATGGACAGGTGTTGGGGCAGACAGCAGGCCTGCCGGCGGCCTAGCTCTCTTCTCCCAAGATTTAGGCCCTGACAATATTCTTCTGTTCCCATGAGAGAGGAGAAGTTACTCATGCAGAGAGGATCCTAATAATCACATTCTCAAAACACAGCGGCCTTGTTGATAGGGGTACAGGCTGCCCTAAACCAAGAAGCAGTTATGGGAAGGGATTTGGGAGTAACAGAACATGTTAGGAACCAACCATAAGATGGTCAAACCAGCCGGTGTGCGGATGTTTTTAGGCATTAAAGGTAAACTAAGGATATTTAGCTATAAGATAGGTTTATCAGAACTCGTTATAGTCACTAACCAATTAGTGTGGTGTGAACAGTGTGTGTAACCAAAGAGCAGTTTTTTAGCTTGCCACGTTTGCAGTAATAAAGGTCTAGAATCTGTGTGACTTCACCTAATAAAATGGCTTCACCTAAAATTCATATCGAATTGCGTGTTGCTCTCTGCCGGTTGCCACAGACAGGGGCTCACACGCATCCTCAAGCGCTGCAGCTGTGCTGAGCTTGGCAAAAACTTTCATCTGTCAGCAAAGCATGAGTAGGGCCTCAACTTGCTGCCACTACAGCCACCAGCAGGACCCCTCCTGCACTGCATGGGGTACAACTACATGTAAACACGTTATAGGATGGTTTTGATGGCTTCAAAAAGTTTAGTCAAATCACAGAGTCACAAGGTTGGAAAAGACCTTTAAGATCATGGTGCCCAAACATTCCTGTGCTATGCTAAACCATATCCTTAAGTACCTCATCTATCCTTTTTTAAACACATCCAGGGATGGTGACTCAACCCCCTCCCTGGGCAGCCTGTTCCACATCTCAACAACTCTTTCCTAACACCTAATCTCAAAAATCTGTGTTGTGTGAACAAAGCATTCCTAACCTGTATGCACTACTGTGCTCACTCCACAGCTGCCAGTTTCCATTTAAAGACAACAAAATTTGTGTAGTTTCATCTATTTCAAATAGTACCTGAAGGACAGGCATCACAATAAAACATAACACATCCAGACTAGGTGATCAGATGCTGGAGGTCAGCTATGCCACGAATATGTATGTCACTTGGGGCACATCAAGTACAGCACAGCCAGCCAGCCCAAAGAGGGGATTGTCCAGCTCTGCCCTGTGCTGGTGCAGCCTCACCTCAAGTACTGTCTGCAGTTTTGGGCACCACAGTACAACAGGGACATGAAGCTACTGGAGAGTGTCCAGAGGAGGGCAGTGAGGATGGGGAAGGGTCTGGAGGGGAAGTCTTACGAGGAGAGGCTGAAGTCCCTCAGTCTGTACAGCCTGGAGAAGAGGAGGCTGAGGTGAGACCTCGTGGCACTCTGACTTCCTTGCAAGGGGGAGCAAAGGGGTAGGCATCAATCTCCTCTCTTTGGTGACCAGGGATAGAACCCAAGGGAACGGCATGAAAACGGGACAGGTGAGATTTAGGTTGGATGTTAGGAAGAGGTTCTTTACTGGGAGGGTGGTTGGGCACTGGCACAGCCTCCCCAGGGAAGTGGTCACATCACTGAGCAGGGCTGAGGTCAAGAAGCATCTGGATGATGCACTCAGTCACATGCCCTGAGGTGGCTGCTCCTGTGTGGAGCCAGGAGTTGGACTTGGTGATCCTTATGGGTCCCTTCCAACTCAGGCTGTTCTATGAAAGCTTAAGGAACACGCAAGCAGGACAGGCTGCGCTGAAGAAAGGAGCTGAAAGAATTTTCCTGAATAAAGCCATTACATTATTTATGATTTAGTTATTAAATGTCACCTACAAAAAAATTAAAAAACAAAAAAAAGAGATGAATTATCTAACAGAGAGGTATTGCTAAATACCAAAACACATGCACAAGCCACATGAGTGCTGTAAAACTTCAAAGGTGGCTGCCTAATTAAAACACAGTAATGTTTTTTATAATGTATTTCTTGGAACTGGTCTTAATGTGCCCAGATATTCATAGATGCTTACTTCTCAGATAACAATGTGCAAGAAGAGAAAACAGGTCTGCTCCATGAGCGTGGCGTGCACGTCACCTTGAGACAAGAGCCAGCAAGGAGAAAACACGTTCCGAGGGAGGAAGGAGCTGTACTTGTAGAGCCCCAATTAAAGGTGGGGCAACATAGCTGTCCCGAGTTTCCTGGATGGGTATCAAGGCTTTTGGGAAGGGGAAGAGAGCTGAAACCCAAACCTCCCTCGTTGTAGTCAAAACTGGAATTTGGATCCAGTTCAGAGTCTGCAGAGGCAGGGGGGTTGGACTAGATGATCTTTCGAGGTCCCTTCCAACTCCTAACACTCTGTGATTCTGTGTCCCCCGTGATGCACAGCACAAAGGATTGGCTCCCCACCACAGGGGCTAACAACATGACTGTTCCCTTGGCATGGCACCCAACACAGAGGAAGCATTAACAAGTCCCCACTGCGAGACTGACGCAGCATGGAGTAAAGGTGGAACAGAGGTAAGTGTTACTTTCTTGTCACTTTAATGCTGCCTTCTTCTTCAGTTGCTCTAGATCAGCAGAGCAATTCCAACCTCCAGAAATTAAGCATCTCTGCATCTTCAGGGTTACTTCACTGAAGCATTTCCTCTGTAGCTAGAATAAACTTTCTTAATCATCATAGATGCCTCCTTAATCATAAGGGACGCCAACTAGCTGGTACTGCTTTGCAGCCCTGGTTTGGGTTTGAACATGTAGCTACACTTCATTTTACAGTATCCAGACAGCACAGCTCTGTTTCTGAACTGCAGAAACTCACACACTACTACCTTGCAAAGGTACAGAAACTGCTTTACAGAACACTAAAATCCTTAGAAACACAGATTGACCCATAAAAGTCTTCCTAAAGTATATTTTTATAGAGAAAAGACAGCATATTTTATGAAACAAGCACCTCAACTCTTTGGAGAAAAAGAATATCCAATGCACAGAGGAACTGAAATGGTGACTTAGTTTGAAGATGACCATAGACAGCCACTGAGACCAAGAGACATCCCTGCCTAGGTTTATAACTGTCACTTCCTTGCTCAAACATCTTTTGATCTAAAAAAGTATAAATAAAGAAAAAGTCACTAGTTTCAGTCTAATCTATGAAGGCTCCTTTGTCATGTTTACACCAGGGGTCAATGTGGACAACTTCTGTTCTCCAGCAATAAAACAAGGAGAGGACTGGGTTACCAAGATCAGCCAAGTAGTTTTGCCAAAGTGTGAGGACCAACAGAAATAATTGCTAATTAGCAGCCTTGTGTGGCACTTGGCAGTCAGAACCCCCAACCTCTGTTTAGCAAAAAGCTCAAGCCACAGGAAAGTAAATTCTGAAACCATGAAAATTTTGGTATGGGGAAGTCTGGGACAGAGACATTCAAGAGCAGAAGGAAATGACAAAATTGAATGCTTTGTCTGTCACAGGAAACTCTAAGCCAAGGTCTAGAATGGCCTGTCACTTGATGAAGAGCTTCGGGAACTTGGCAGAGCTGGCTGAAACTTCTTGTCATCCAACACAAAGCTCCTGGTCTGAGCTGAGCATGGAATCTGAAAGCTGCTCCCTTTTACACCACACACCCACACAACTCAGATTTTTGAGGTTAGCAATCTGCAATGAACAGTTTGAAAAACACAGACTTTCAAAAATAATGTGAAAAAAACCCAAGTGTTCCAGTGCTAAGGAACTTGATGGCTTTTTTTTCATCCAGCTGCACAGGAAAAACTGATCCTAGCACTGTGCCCATACATCTCCCTAAAAACATTCCTGGTCTTTAGCTCAACCAGTGCTAATGCATTTCACTGCAGTGTAAAGCCTGGAGTAGGACACAAAGGAGCAAGCCAAAGCTAATCTGCAGGTAACTGAGGAGAAGTTCACACTGTTGCGAGGAGATACTGATGTAGGTCATCTATGAAAATTCAGAGTCCTCCCTTAACCAGGGAGATGGCTCCACACCTTGCTCCCTCATCTTTGTCCCATGTTTCATCCTGGGAGGCTATCTTTGCTCTTTGGCCTTTGGGCAGGGTTGTTCTCTGGGTTCACCTGCCAGAAGATGCTTACAGCATGTGGCTTTTATTCAGCCACCTCCTGATGAAGTTTCTGAACTCATAGCATTTGAGGGAATAAGCCCCACAACAACCCCAAAACAAAACAACAACATAGGGAAAACCCAACATTGCCAGGCTGTTTTTTTGCTGAAATTCAACCTATGGACATCTCAGTACTTTTTGGGATCCCACTTGCTTAAGGATCACAAACCCAGTGTTTGACCAAGGCTTTTCACCCAGTGAAACTCACCGATGGCTTTGTTCTCGTTCCTGGTATAAAAAGCAGTGTTCGTGCTTTGAGGTGGTCACTGTGCCAAATGAACTGAGAAGGCTGGTGGCACCGGGTATCCTTAATAACGACCAGTTTCTCCCTTCTGTGAGGGCAACTTGGGATAACTTTGAGCAGCAAGGCTCAGTTATCCACAACAGTACTTCTGTGCCCTCTAGTGGCGTCACAGAATCATAGGGGTTGGAAAGGACCTCGAGAGCTCATCGGGTCCAACCCCCTGCCAAAGCAGCTCCCCAGCTCCTATTGCACAGGTCGGCGTCCAGACGGGGCTGGAATATCCTCAGAGCAGGAGACTCCACACCCCCGGGCAGCCTGTCCCAGGGCTCCCTCACCCTCACTGGGGAAAAGTTCTTCCCCATGTTGGTGTGGAACTTCCTGTGCTCCAACTTGCAGCCATTGCCCCTTGTCCTGTCCCCACAGACACTGAAAAGGGGCTGGCCAATTCCCATTAATGTCTATAAATACCTTAAGTATGGTATGCATCCCATGCTTAAGATATTTATAGACATTAATAAGGCCACCCCCCAGTCGTCTTTTCTCCAGGCTGAACAGTCCCAGCTCACTCAGCCTGTCCTTATAGGGGAGATGTTCCAGGCCCTTAATCATCTTTGTANTCTCCTAGCACACTGCTGGCTCATGGCCAATCTGTCATCAACCAGGACCCCCAGGTCCTTCTCCACAGGGCTCTTCTCCAGCAGGTCATCCCCCAGCCTGTACTGATTCAAACAGTTATTCCTTCCCAGGTACAAGGCTCTACTCTTGCTTTTGTTGAACCTCATCTGGTCTCTCTCTGCCCAGCTCTCCAGCCTGTCCAGGTCTCTCTGGATGGCAGCGCAGTGTCCTGCGTGTCAGCCACCCCTCCCACCTCTGTATCATGGGCACTTGCTGAGGGTGGATGCTGTTCCCTCAGCAAGGTCGTCAATGAAGATACTGAACAGGACTGGACCCAACACTGAGCCCTGGGGAACACCGCTAGTCACAGGCCTCCAGTCAGACTCTGCTCCACTGACCACCACAGTGGCTTAGTGACATCATTATTTGGCTCTTACCAAGCCAGCACAGCCAGATGCACTCCCAGGGGTTACCAAATGTTCTCTTATTACCACTCATGCATCTTCATTTCAGTATGTGGAGGTCAGGACACGAACATCAGCCCAGCCAGACCAGTCTGCAAAGCTCAGTGTGCAGGCCTGGCCTCCACAAAACACTGCAGAAGCTGTGGGGGCTCAGCCAGAACTTACCTTGGATAACATTTTTGATTAAAATACTAAGATGCCAGCATCCTCTGCAAATTAGATTCCTCACCTTGTTTCATTTCTTGCTCCCAGCAGGAGTGCCACACTCCCACCTCTGGACTGGGAGTGATGGGCACAGCATCAGCAAGCACTGTGTTTCACGTGTGCAGGCCTTTCAGCTCCAGCTCCTCAGATCGTAACGTACTAATCTGGAAGTGCCAACAGGTATCATAGAGTTTCCTGAGTTGGAAGGGACCCACAAGAGTCAATCAAAAGTCCAACTCCTGGCTCCACACTGGGCCACCCAAATCAGACCATGGGACTGAGCACATCGTCCAGATGCTTCCTGCCCTCAGCCCAGCTCAGTGCTCTGCCCACTTCCCTGGGGAGCCTGTTCCAGTGCCCGACCACCCTTTCAGTGAAGAGCCCCTTCCTAATATCCTACCTAAACCTCCCCTGTCACAGCTTCATACCACTCCCTCAGCTTCTACCACTGGCCACCAAAGAGAGGAGATTGGCACCTGCCCCTTCATTCCTCCTCATGAGGAAGACATAGACCATGATGAGGTATCCTTTCAAAGATCTCTTCAACAGAGGATGGTATGTGTTAATTCAGGGGTACAGAGAAATGTTATCCTCTTTCCAGAAAAACCTCTGTGTTCCACCTTCTCCCCTACATTACCCAGAAAGGTTGAGGTATAGGGCTGGCTGCCAAACCAATTCCATCACACACAAATTTGATTTTTTTGCCTCTGGCCTGACTTGAAGTTTATAGGTCTACAGGGTTTTGGAAGAAGTTTTTGACTTCTGAAAGGTACAGCACCTCCTTGAGCAGTTAATACAATTTCTTTGTATTAAAGTAGGAAATTAGTGGCTGAAGAGTTCCTCAGATTAGAAATCAGGACCCTGGTCCTCCAAGGGACATGTAAAAGCCATCCCTGGGAATATACCAGCAGCTGCACTTGATTTTGCACGCAAAAGAAGTCAGGACTTGATCTTCGGTGCACCGGGCAAGGGCTGTTTTAAGGTCCTGCAAGCATTCCTTATTTACCCTTTGCTGGTGAGAAAAGCCCCCTCTCCTCTCCTGCCTGCACACCACTGCTCAGATGAGTTGCACCACCATGGGTACAGTCTTCTCCAGGTACTTTGGTGAACGTCCCCTCTACAGTGGGGTTCACAGCTTTTCCACGTGACCCCAAAGGTGAATATTTCAATTGTTCTGGAACATTCTTTGTGACCAGAAGACACAGCCCCGCTCTTATGAGAGCCTTCCCAAGAGGAAGTAAATAAACCAGCTCAAATCCTACTGAATTTTGGCAAGAGCCCCTCAAGAATGCTGTTAGGTCATTATTGGTTGTGGGATTTTTTTAAGGTGTAGCATGAAAGATCACCTTAAATGATTAAATGGTATTATTTCATTTGAAACCTGTGATAGGCCTTTTCCAATGAGACCAGCAAACTCCCTTACATGCCAGTATTTACTGGTTTCTGTGAGGTGCCTGCCAGGCACCCTCTGATGATTTACCCTTGCCTTCCCAAGTCCTATCTATAGCAACCTCCAACAGTGGTCCAATGCCCCGAGTCACTTCACCAACATAGTGTGCTCCAGAGGAAACCCAGTGCCTCTACAGCAGATGGCACCTGGGAGAGCCAAAGTCAAAATAAGCTAATTCAGGGTACAAGAGGAATAAAACACAAGTGCAGCTCCTGTCCCCGTTCCCAGTGACCAGACCCCACTAGATGGCATCCACGCCTTGGCTCTGTCCCTGCCACCTCTGCTGCACTGGGAGGTGAGGCCCTTGGCTGCTTTGAAAAATTAAAAGGCCCAAGAAGCATCCCAGGATCTTTAAGTAACCTCCTCCTTTTTTAAAATCTCTCACACAATCACAAGGTTGGAAAAGACCTTTGAGATCATCAGGTCCAACCATTCCTGTCCTGTGCTAAACCATATCCCTGAGCACCTCATCTACCCGTCTGTTAAACACATCCAGGGATGGTGACTCAACCCCCTCCCTGGGCAGCCTGTGCCACATCTCAACAACTCTTTCCCTCCCCAACAACTCTCCTTTCCCTCCTTATGGCTGAGGTTTTTAAAGTCTGCAGTAACAAATTTTTCTATTTTTAAAAGTGAACAGTTCTTTTTTTGTAGTTTAATGCTTATGGAAGAGTCAAACTCTTCCAGCACAATAAACATCATTTTACAGAACAAATAAAAAGCTGGATATTCTGAATCCAGACAGTGGTGGTGCATGCATTTTGCAGTTTATGGTCTTTAACAACTCCAAGAAGAGTTTGCTTCAAACTTGGTGAAGGGTGAATCAGCCAAATATTAACAATCCCATCATGGAAAGATAAGTTGAACCATTTCATCACCAGGCTTGGTCACTGTCCACTAAAAAAAAATAGAATAGAAACTTTATTCATCCTCCTCTGCCACAATCCCAAAAAAATTGTTACATGAGTGTTGGGGAAGACAGCAGG
>VZTU01009860.1:0-58955 GCA_013400835.1 Zapornia atra
TACTTCCAGGAGACATCCGGTAAATTGAAGTCCCAATAAGGACGAGGACTAGTGATCGCGAGACTTCTCCCAGTTGTTTAAAAAACAACTCATCAGCTTCCTCATCCTGGTCAGGAGGCCTATAGTAGACTCCCATCACTATCCCTGATTTTGTTCTCCTCTGATTTTTACCCAGAGACACTCAATCCTGTCTTCACCATACTCCAGCTTTAGGCTGTCAAAGCATTCTCTGACATACAGGGATACCCCACCTCCTCTCCTATCCAGTTTGTCATACCCATAAAGCTTATAACCAGCCATTGCAGCACTCCAGTCATGTGAATTATCCCACCATGTTTCTGTGATGGCAATCACATCATAGTCTCCTTGACTTACAAGGACTTCTAATTCCTCNGTCATGTGAATTATCCCACCATGTTTCTGTGATGGCAATCACATCATAGTCTCCTTTAGTTACAAGGACTTCTAACTCCTCTTGTTTGTTGCCCATGCTGCATGCCTTGGTGTAAATGCGTTTCAGCTGGTCTATTGATCTTGTTACGCTCCTAAGGGAAGCCTTGCTTCCCAGGTGACAGCTGGTTAAGTTACCTAGCCCATCAGCAGTAATTACATCTCTACTCTGAATTAGCATACTATCCCCCTGGTTAATTAGGGTGGCCATTGCCAGCACACCATCCCTCAGTAACTCGACCACCACACCCAGGCTTTTTTCCATCTAGCCTGGCCCTGTTCCACTCCCTCTTCTTATCTAGTTTAAAGCTCTATTAATGAGCCCTACTAGCTTCTTTGACCGTATCCTTTTGCCCCGTGGGGATAAGTGCTCCCCATTCCTAGAAAGCAAAGCTGCTGATGCTTGAGCCAGCCCATTGTCAAAGAACCCAAAGTTCTGTTTCTCACACCGTGTTCTGATCCAGGTATTAATTTCCTGGCTCTTCTCATTCCATCCCTCCCCATTCCCTGTAGGAGGAATGACAGAGGAAAACACTACCTGAGCTCCAGATCCTCGTACCATGTGTCCCAGGGCCCTTATTGCTTTTCAATGGTCCTCAGTTTTCTTTTATGTATTTCATTACTACCTATTTGGAAAATTAAAAGTAGACAATAATCCGTGTGCCTGACCAAGGTTGGGAGTCGCTTTTTTAAGTCCCTAACTGAGGATCCCTTAAGGCAGCAGACTTCCCCATGTAAAGGGTCAGCCTACAGATTGGGCCCTCAGTTCCCTCCAGAAGGGAATCCTCTAAGACAATGACCCATCTTTTCTTTTTAACAGAGGCTGTTTTGATGGTTTGCTTAGGGGGTCTTGTCCTAGGGAACACAACCTCAGGAGTAATTTTCCTATCAGCCATCTCATTATCTGGCTGGTCCCCTTGTAGTAGGGCCTTGTATCTATTGCTAAGAGGAACCTGAGGAGGAAGAACTGGCATGGAAGGCACTCTCCTACTGCTCTTGCCATGTACCTGCTTCCATTCATCCCTTTCATTTAGACTGTCCTGCCTGGGAGAGGGTACAGAGTCACTCTGGCCCTGGATGCTATCTACTGCTTACTCACATTTCTGTGGCTGGAGGACAGAACTTGGCTCCACCGATCTATCTTCATCTCAGCCTCCCTAATGCTCATGAGCCTAATTTATTTCTGAGCACATATACCTCATCTTGCAAGTATGCTGCTCGGCTGAGGAGATCCCTTATCAGTTCACACAACACACAGTCATGATCAGAACTGTCTCCTGCTGCAAGCATGTTGTGACATTCCCTGCACCCCAAGACCTGCACTGCAGTGTGGTTGGTTCACCTTGGTTTGTCTCCAGGTACTGACCAAGCCTCCCCTTTCTCAACTGGAAAGCCAAAGAAATCATGATGATAAAGCTCACAGGTGAAAAGACAGTGAGACCACTCACCAATTACTGTTATGAACAAAACAGATTCAACTTGGGGAAATTAATTTATTGCCAATCAGTACCAGAGTAGCATAGTGAGAAATGAGTACAAAACTGAAACCACCTTTACTCCCCTTCTTCCCGGACTCCTCTGCACTGCTAACCTCCTCATCCCAAGTTGTGCATAGAGATAGGGGAATGTGAGTTATGATCAGTCCATTACCCTTAGCCCCTGCTGCTCCTTCCTTTTCACACTCTTCCCCTGCTCCAGCATGGAGTCACTCCCAAGGACACTGTCCATCATGACCTTCTCCAACATGGATCATTCTCAAGGGCTATAGTTCTTGAACAACTGTTCCAGCATGGGTACTTTCCATGCAGTGAAGTCCTTCAGGAACAGACTGCTCCAGTGTTTAGTCAACTAAGAACTGAAAAAGTTCCTTTCCTGTTATATAACCCAATGTCCATTACTGCCTCAGGAAATTAATACATTCCACCATCTATAATCTCATTTATTAATTTTTTTAGGTTTTCAGATGGGAGTTTCTGAATTTACTTGACAAGAGAAACGAAGAAAGTTTCTGTGAATAAATGGTGACAAACCCAAGGGTCAATCCTAAAATTATCAGGCTCAGAAAATCAGTAACCATCATCATCTAAATAAGTAATGTACAACTTACAGTTGCTAACTTGGGTAAATGATGCAACATTTCAACCAGTCTGACAAAAAAAAAAAAAGTCAGATCAGGACTATCATCAAACATACAAAGAAAGGCTTTGCAAAAAAAAACCAACAAACCCAACACCAACAAACCAACCGATAATTGAAATAGTGACTGCAATCTGCAAAGAGGATCTAATTTTGAATGGACTGTGCAAAAAGTAAAAAAAAAAATATCTTGCCTCTTTGCCATTCTCCACAAGGTCAGCTGTTTTATTTTAGTGAGATGGCATCAAGACATTTCAATGTCTCCTTTTGTGAGACATCAAATCTCAGTCCTGAAGGCATTTAAATTCATTTATTGTTTATTTTGATGAGACAAGATATGTGAGTGACAATAATACTTAATGCGTTTTGAAGGAAAGCTTAACAGCATGGATTCCAGCAGGTTGATGGAAGTTCACTGTAAGTGACAAGGCCATCCACACAAAATCAAACAACTTCCCAAAACTCCAAATGCCAGTAAGAGCTATTCAGACTACACAACAAGGACAGGCAATTCCAATTTTCACAAATCACCTTCATATTAGCCACCCTTTAATTGCTGGTGCTCAGTTAATCATCCATGTTTGTGCATACAGGCCTTTAACCAGTGGTTAAATAGGAAGTACATTGTTTCTCACAATGAACAGGCTACAATGTAGCAGCAGTCATTGTGAGGTGAGAAATAGAGGTTAAGCTTAAACATGTAAGCACAGGCTTTCTGTAACCCGTTATGCTAAGTGACTACACAAGCAAATAACATTATTTTCTTTTTTTTTTCCCCATATTAAGAATCAAGTAGTAAATGCAAAAAACAGAAATCTTGAAATTATTTAGGTGTCCTGTAACATACTAAAAGTTTTAATTAAACTGGGTAATATTACCTCTATAAATAATTTTTTAAATGATTTTAAATAAGCTTTCTGATATTTCTCTCTCTAAAACAGGGTAACACAAGGACTTCTTAATTAGCCATTGCAAAGAGACAAAAGCTAGATATTTGAGGAGTAATTTTAAAGAGTAATGAAAAGCTTTTATTTTGAAATTTTGTATCCAGTGGTTTCAAATTCAGGAGTACTATGTCCAGTTTTACAGATGGAAAAATTTGTTCAATGTGACTAAACAAAATACAACTTTAAAATACCTTTTTTATCTAAAGCTTTGCTGAATTTTTCCACTTCAGAAGGGTTGATAAGAAGCATTCACAGATCTTCACAATATTTTTTTAAAGCAGTCTGTGTGAGGCTGCTAGGGAATAAGATTCTGATGTTGCAGACAATTGGAGCAAGTATTATTTCATAATAATCACTAAAAACCAGAATGTCACAATATACACCATCAAAGAGAGATTTGCAATATCTAAGTGGATCACCTGAAGTCATAGGTAAATATCAACTTGGTGTAGCTTAGTCATTTTTTAAAACAGCATTTGGGCCTAACCTGACTGAATGCCTTGTTTACTGAACCCTGAGCAGACTGAAGAAATAATTCTAACAGAATCCAAGTCAACTATTGCATTAAAAGCTTGGTTTCCAACCACTGGAATAATAAAAAAAAATGTTTAATTTCTAGATAAGCTATGAACAGATTTACTATGGAGACTACCGGTATTTACTTTAAAAAAAAAAAATTACAATAGCAGATGTAAGAATGCAAATGTAAGTTTGTAACAAGTTTGTAGTGAAAGAAGTAGGAAGAACAAAATAAACTTGCAAAAGTTACCTGCAGCATAAATACCTTTCGCAGCAGATCTAATGAAATTTTCTTTTCTTATTTTTAATTGAGGTTCGTAAGTGCTGCCCTAAGCAAAGTACCCAAAATTCTATGATAGCTTAAAATCACACAATCACTGTACGGTATGAGTTGGAAGGGACCTCTGGACATCATCTAGTCAAAACATACTTCTAATGCAGGATCGCCTACAGCAGGTCACACAGGATCACATCCAGGCAGGTTTTGAGTATCTCCAGAGAAGGAGACTCCACGACCTCTCTGGGCAGCCGGTTCCTGTGTTCTGTCACCCTCACAGTAAAGAACTTTTTTTTCTCATATTGAGATAGAGTTTCCTGTGTTCCATTTCTACCTCTTGAAGATTCTGGACCCATCTTCTGGACAACCACCCTTTACACATTTATAAGCATTAATCAGATCATTTCTCCATCTTCTCCAGGCTAAACAGACCCAGCTGTCTCTGATGCTCCAGTTTCCAAATCATTTTTGTAGCCCTCCCCTGGACTCTCTTCTGTAGTTCCCCATCTTTCTTGAACTAGGGAGCCCAGAACTGAACACAACACTCCAAATGTGGCCTCAGAGTAGAGAGGGAGGATAACCTCCCTTGACCTGCTGGCCACATTGTTCCTGATGCACCCCAGGATACCATTTGCCTTCTTGTCCATGAAGGCACATTGCTGGCTCATGCAGAGCTTGTTGTCCACCGTGATTCACAGATCCTTCTCCCTACTGCTGCTTCCCAACAGGTCAGCCCCTAACGTACTGGTGCCTGGAGATATTCTTCCTTAGGTGCAGAATCATACTTTTTTTGTTGAATTTCATTTTGTTCATCTCCACCCAACTCTCTAGCCTGGCCAGGTCTTGCTGGATGGCAGCACAGCCTTCTGATGTATCAGCCACTTCTCCCAGTTTTGTATCATCAGCAAACTTGCTGAGGGTACACTCTGTCCCCTGGACCAACTCACAGAAAAATATGTTTTATAAGACTGGACCCAGTACTGATCTCTGGGGCACATTTTGCTACAAACTTCCAACTAGACACTGTGTCACTTACCAGAACCCTCACAGCTCTGCCTTTCAGCCAGTTATCAATCCCCCTCACTGTCCACTCATCTAACCTACAGTTCCTATGCTTGCCAATGAAGATGTTATATGAGACAGTGTCAAAACCTTGATGAAGTAGAGGTAGACAATATCCACCACTTCCCCTTCATCCTTTCAGCCAAACATGCCATCGGAGAAAGCTATCGGACTGTTCAAGCATGGTTTCTCCTTGTTGAGTCCGTACTAACCACTCCTGATAAGACTGAAGCAAAGTAAGCATTCAGTAACTTCACCTTCTCTGTATCCTCCATCACCAGGGCACCCACCTCATTCACCAACGGCCCCAAATCTTCCCTAGTATTCCGTTTGCTATCTATGTACTTGAAGAAGCCCTCCTTGTCCTTGACATCTCTTGCCAGATATAATTCAAACCTTTCTCATTTCATCCCTTTGTATTCTGACAACATTCCTATATTCCATGGTCTATAGATAAACCATGTTGTCCATCGGCAGTTTCAACAGCTACAACTTGTCCAAGCAACAAAAAGCATTTTATAATATGCTGACCATTACATCTGACAATATATATATAAATTACTCATCCCCACCTTCTTTATTGCATTAACGTGCTCTACAAGCTACTTCTGCCTCAGCAATTCCAGCTATTTCACTGCATCAAGTCCTAGAATACAAAAGATGAACCAAGAAGCTCACATTAAGGAAAGTGATGCCTTATGCCTTACACCTCATTTTTTTTAAACAGCCAAGCTTACTAAACAGCATTGATCGGTGGCTGTGATGATAGAAAAGATGATTTGTGAACATCAAAGGCCCTGCATTGTTATTCTTAAATTAACTGTACCTCTCTGGTTGTATAAATCATAGGTATAGCTGTGGCATGGGCTAGTGCCAACAGCATTTTAGCATCTGGCTGTCAGTCTTCAGAAGTTTTACCTCAGTTCCTCTGATTACTGTAGTTTAGATCACGTGTCACACTTAGTCCTCTTTATCATTCTAGTTCTTCAGCAAGTTTGTAGCTCTTCTCATTCATGAATCTTCTCCAAGAAAGGGAAAAACCTCACTTTTCTATGCAAGCCAATAACATGATTCATTTTTATCCAAAATTTCCATTAGTTTCTCAGCATTTCTGACACTGAAATCACCTGACTGAAATTACCTGAGGATTTCGGGGAGGAGTGGGGTTGCCTAGATTTTATACCAAGAATTATGTAATAAGAAATATGTAACTATTAATCTACAGTCCAAAACTACCATCCACAACCAGCTCTGTCAGCCATGAATTACTGATGGCTTCATCATAGATCTATATTGGCATTTTTACAGCACTGTATTTGCATAAGTCTTTTGGGACCTTACCACCTTATCTAGTACAGTCTATGGAAGATCTGTCTTTGATTTAGTGCCCACAGAAATAATTCTATGAATTTGAAATATCAGATATATTTACCTCAAATCTACCTGGAAGAAAATACTTGTTAACTAATATGTTGGCTTTTTGACCTATATTCTGAAAGATAGTCTTTAACGATTAAAACCTCACTTGACATATTATTTGAACAAGCCTATTTTATTGAGTATAGAATCAATTTACTGTTTATTTTAGGTCATAGCATTAGATTAGACTGAGAATGTTGTTTAATCTCATTTAAGAACTGGAAATGATTGTATTTGTGTCTAAAAAAGCTTAAGCTGCAAGACATAATGTGACAGTCATTAAAATCAGCTTTTTTCTGTCACACTTCTTCATGGTCAGCAATTTTTTGTTACCATGTTACACCATATAATAGTTCTGAATTAGTTATTATAAAAATCAATAAAGTACCCCATCTAACATAACATGGTTGTCCCAGTGACCAAGATTTATAGGGTAATTCTCAACTAAGTTCCTCATTCTTTCTTAAATGTGAATACCGCATCAAGAAGCTGGTTTTCATGACTATCACTTGAGTCATGAGCTATGACTTTACATCAGTCCTTTTCATTATCACCATATCATTATGCAAATGTAGTTCCTGCCTGCTCACATCTTAGTTCAGTCTGTCTGTTAATTACATAGCAAAGCTGTAATGCAAGCACCTCCATCCAGAGTTTCACATTTTGATTTTTATAGTATCTTTAAGCAAATTATTGCAAACATTAATCAAAGGATTTCATATAAAGACTAATTACATCCTTATAATCTCAAAAGGTCCCATGACTGAAGCTGGGAGTCCATCATGCCATCACTCCCTCATAGCTCCCTATGGCCATAGCCCTCCCCCACTCCAACTCAATTAACTGGCTACTACATCCATGGATGACAACAGAGAACTTTACCATATCCCACATATTGTCATAGTGAAATATATTCTGCAAGTAGACAAGCAGTGTCAGAAGCATCATTTTGTCTACAGAAAGCATGATTTATTTGCATATTCCAAGTTGCTTAATTTTGCTGACAAAGGCAGCAATTACTAACCAATGGTACCTTATATTTACAGCTCTATTGTCTCAGGAGAGACTTTCTGTCTAAACCAGGGAAAAAAAAAAAGAGAAACAGGGATTACCTTTTCTCATTTCTTCCTTATTTTATGCAATAAATATGATCCATACCACGTCTGTAAAGAAATTCCATTTCATATTATGTATTGTCAGATCAATGCTATGAATAGGGTACATAGCACTGACGATTATTGCTGTGATGACAGATAACTCCAATCAACTGGGTCTTATTATGTATTTTACATCAGGAATTTCCCCTTACCAGAATACATCATCAGAGTAATGGCTTTTTGTGTTATCCATCACTTGAGCAATGTTGTCTAGTGTTATTCATCATAAAGGCACTGACACTTAAAGTCATACATCATCAAAATGATGGTCCTCAAAGTACAATGCAAAAAAGCCTTACTTGATCCTGTAGGTGTGGTGAAGAATTTATAGGAAATATTTTGATGATTTTTAAAGAAAAGAAATTATTTATAAAAAATAACCATACCACCTAACAGAACATAATCTGCAGGGATTTCATAGTGCTTTATCATCTCTGAACCAAGATAGTTCTTCCAAATTTCATTGGAATTAGCAGGAAATTTTAAGGGGAAAAATAAAAAAATATTTCTATAGCATAATTTTGAGTGGAAACAGTGTTACAAAATAGAACAAGAAAACAAAACTATTAAGCTGAGGCTCCAACAGTGAGTCACCCAATTTCACTTGTCAGGCTTCAGTATTTCCTATGGTTAGTCTCATCTTCTGAATTAGCAAATTCTCTGAGAGGACATTTCCTGAACAAGGTCAAGAAGGACTCTTGCAAATTCTTTTATGCAGTCTTACAGAATTTTAACTTAAGTTTTATGTGTAACCTACACTGCAAAGACATTCTTTTCTGGAATTCTTATCCATGATGATCCACTATTTCCTCTAAAATAATATGAAATCTGCCTTTGATAGGATCTTCAGTTCTGGTTTTGGAAAAAATAATTTTGCTGGGGTTTTTTAGTGTGTTTTCTTTTTTTTTCTTTTGTGGTGGTGGTGGTTTTATGTAAATATTACAGATGACATCGTACACAAAAGATAAAGAATATAGCTGCTTCAGCACCTGAATCAACATGCTATTATTTTATAACCTGATGATAAAGTCTCCGAGATAGCTATACTGCTACCCATGCTTCCTTTTTCCTTGCCTTTATTGATGGCATGAGTGCTGAGATCTTTCCATTATGCATCAGAGAGCTGAACATTTACAGCAGGAATAAGTTTCATAATTTTGTAAACTATCCTATGCTCTTTGGCTGTTCTTTGAATAGGTTTGCAAAATAAGTTATTAAGACACGTGAATACATAAACCATTTGTGGAGTTCAGATTTATTTTAACTTGTCGCTACCAATCACAGTGATGTCCAATAATATAATTTATTCTTCTGGAGTAAAATTCAATTTCAAGGAACCATTATTTCAACTTTAGTGGTTTATGCTGTTTTAATCAGCTTTTTCCAGTTAACAACACTGCACTTGTTACTAAGTTTAACAACTGCAATACAGCTACTGTTTAGATGAGCTTTACCTTACAAGTTTGTGTCCATGCAGTATATCATTTATGCCATCATATAATTATGGGATCTTGTCACAAAGGTATGTGCAGTTATTTATGCCTTTTGCAAAATTTACCGTTAAACCTCTACATGTTGCACAAGTCACAGATCTTCTTTATTCAGTATGGTAAGTTAAGTATCTTAAAGTTATTCCATCAAATCTAACATTTAAATCACAGGTCATTCTTGCAGTATTAACTTTTTAGCTACTTCATTGAAAATTGGCTTTGCCTGCTTTGTTCTTCATGAAACGCTCTGCTAAGGCAATTCCGCAGTGACAAGGAACACAGCAAAACTGATGATACACTCTTACCTTGGGCAGTTTCCAGGTTCCCCATAGAACAGTGCTCCTCTTTAACAAATGATCTAAATAAACGTTAGTGCTTTTAAGTCACAAATATTTAATGTTCAAGGAAGTGAAATAATTTCAAGCATTTAAACTGAAAAGCTCTTTTAGGTGTTTTAATGCTTTTGAGGAGGAATTCAGCCATTTTCATGAAAGAAGACGGTATAACACAGGTTATAGAATTTAAAGTGAATGTTTAAGTGTCTGCCATGAGAGAGACTATCAAGGCTCTTTATAGAAAAAGGTACCCATTTGTTTTCATTATTTAACTCCCAGCAGCAGCAACAAAGCACTGGACTATTGCAATAATGTTTAGTTACTTCACCTTTGCTAGGGAATTAGAATGTAAAGTATATGGTTTTGCATGTGTTAGTACTTACTGCCCAATGTCTCCTCTGCCCATTAAACAGAAATTTCCCTCTTGTCTCTGCTTCTTTTACTTGCTAATGGCACTTTGCTCTTTTCTCCTTTAAAAAAAAAAAGCCATTATCTGGCAATGTAAAGGGAAATTGTAGCTAAAAAGCACATTTAATAGTATTGATCTTAAAGTGCTCTTTAATTTAGAATATAAAAGTAATTGTTATTCATGACAATTTTTCCATTAAAAAGTTATTGTGAAACTAAACTTGCATCTGTATCAGATCTTTCCCAGATAAGTGAGGAGGCTGGGGGATGCCCGAGAAGTTGGAAGACAGCTGGGACAGCTGCCCGTAACTGACCAAAGGGACATCCTACACCATGTGACATCAAGCTCAGAAACAAAACTGCACAGAGAAGGGAGGTTGGCCAGGCCTGCCATTGCTCACGGACTGACTCGTTGGTGGTGAGCAACTGGGGGTTGTTTTCTTAAGTTTGTTTCTTTTCATCTCTAATGTTTTATTGTTGGATTTGCCTGGGGGTGGGGGTGCACGTTATATTATTATTATGATTATGGTTATTAAGTTATTAAACTGTCTTTATGCCAACCTACATGTTTTCTCACCTTTATCCTTCCAATTCTCTCCCATCCAGCTGGTTAGGATGGTGAATTATTGGCTCACCATCTAGAAGAGAACAGTGTTTCTCCTGTAATACTTACAAGGTCTGGAATTAAGAATTCTCAGTTCCAATATATGGGCTTTTTAATTTCAGGAAACAGTCAGGACATTAGCAAATTAGGCTGGTGTTAATCAAATACTTATTCTCTGAACAAATTCAGCTATTTGGGAAAAAAAGGCATGTTAGAGACTTTGGGGAAAAGGAAGAATGGTTTCTGATCAGAGAACCTGAGCATAATTTTAAAAATATCTGTCTCATGGTGTCAATTCTTTAACAAAATTATTACAGTGGAAGGTAGGAAGATACCAAGATGAAACAAAGAATGTGCAGCAACAAAAGATGTTCATCAGTGCTCAAAAGTATATTGCTTGTCCATTAATTGTGAAAAAGTCAGGAAAAAAATAGAGGAAAATCCATGTTTACAGCTTGGTTTTGGCCATGTATAGCTTGGAAAGTCAGGGTAAATACTTAAATAAATTTCCTCTGATTTTCCACTAGGCACCAGGAGCAGCTTTATGTAACACATAACCTACAAATAATATGTTCTCTAAAAGTCCTATATGCTTTAATACAATACCTATGTAATATCACTTAAAACATTGAGGAAGGGACATTTTATAGGAAATATGCAGGAAATACAAAATGCATACATTTTAAAGAACTACTATTTTATTCAGATAATATTTAGTCATCTAGAACAATGTTTTAAAATGATGTAAAGAAAGGAAAATAAATATTTTAAAAGTTATACTTTTGTTATTACACCTTTAGTGAGTCTGGAAGAACTATGCTTTTATTTCCAGGTATCTAAATTGTGGGAAAATTTATGAATAACTGTAATCAGTATTCAGCTATTGTTCCAATTCCCCTATGTGCAATGCTTGTTTAGATATATTTAAAAAAAAAGACTTTCCTGGCTAGTAACCAGGCAATTATTCATGTTTAAAAACCCCACAGTTTTACTGCCACTAGGTAAGATAAGACTATTGTGTGGATGTCTGGCCTGCATGAAACAAATTACAAATTTCACTTCTTGCTTTAGTATTTCACCTAAGTAATTAAAGATATAAGAATAAAAGGTCCAAGGTAAATCAGGTGCCTACAATTTATTCAGACATTTAAAAAGATTTTAATAGAAGTTCCTTACCAAAATATGAGAGTCTGAAAAATCACTAGCTGGTTAATACTGCAGATTGTTATAATGAATAAAATGAAAGACTAGGATTTTTAAAAATGGGAATAAATTTAAAAAAAAAATGCTGCTTTCTCTCAGAGTGGAGAGTATCCTCCTTCAAGAATAGTTTCTCAAGTTTTCTAATGAGTTACACTCAGAATGAAAATAATTTAATAGCTGAGTGATTTGGGGTCCTGTTAAACATCGTTAAACAAAGGCTTGAAAGAAGTAGTGAATAAAGAAAGTTTGAAAAGAGGCTGTTCATGAGAAGTTATTTTTGTTGTTGAATGCTGCAGGCTCTAGTTGCAAAGAATTAATAAAGCAGGCCAGTACAATGATAAAATTATGCATTAACAATGGCAAGGGAAATTACATGGGAAGTATTAGGTTTTTTCTGCTTATACTTTCTTAGTGCCTAAAAAAACCCTATGGAAATAAAACTAAGCACCTTTAAGATGAACATTGAATAACCTTATGAAATGCACAGCAGTTGTAAGCATGAAGAGGATGCTGTGTAGATATAATTAGAAAGGTACTGATAGACATTATATATAATTGCTGTAAGTGCAGTTGTGAGATGACCATATTCAGGCTAAAAGACTTCTTTTCACTCTTAATAATCAGATGACCATATTCAGGTTAAAAGACTTCTTTTCACTCTTAACAATCAAATATTTTCTCTTCCCATAATGTCCATGTAATCAATTGAATCTGGGATCTTCCTTGTGTATGTGTTGTTCAATCAAAGAGTACTGGAAAAACATATAGAGACATCAAAGTCCTACTAGGTCCATGTCAACAAGAATCGGTCTGCAGTTTAGTATGAAATCTAACAACCCATTTATTCTGAAGGGCTCTCAGTACTATGATCAGTAGAGTTGATCACTTCAAAGGTGTTTCTGATAGCCTTGGAAAAAACAGCGTAGCCTCTGTGCGCTGCTGGAGGAATGAAATGCCATATCTGTTCACTGGGTTACCTGGCAGCAGAGGTAAAGAATTTATTTTCTCTGTTTGCTTTGACTGGCATAAACCAAAACATGCTTAAGGATCAAAATGAACTTAGTGATCTGGTTCTGAATGATGGACTTTTTCAAAAGGAAATTAGGCGTAGAACATGGACAGCATTTCCAGCCAGTTTCCTGAAGCATGCTTTTCAATACAAATATTCTCAAGAGAGTAACAATAAATGTGGAGTGTTGTGATTTACCCCCAGCTGGCAACTGAGCATCATATAGCCTCTCGCTCACTCCTGCCCCGCCACAGGGATGGGGAGGAGGGGTAGGGATAATTGGAAGACGTAAAGAAAACTCATAGGTTGAGATAAACACAGTTCAATAAGTCAAGCAAAAGTCACATGCACGAGCAAAGCAAGACAAGGAATTAATTCCCCACTTCCTATTGCCAGGCAGGTGTTCAGCCATCTCTAGGAAAGCAAGACTTCATCATGTGTAACAGCTGCTTGCGAAGACAAACACCATCACTGACAACATCCCCCACCTTCCTTCTTCTTACCCCAGGTTTATATGCCGAGCATGACATCATATGGTATGGAATATCCTTTTGATTGGTTGGAGTCAGTTGTTCTGGCTGTGTCCTCTCCCAAATCATTGTGCATCCTCAGCTTCCTCACTGGTGGGGTGGTGAGAAAAGCCCTTGGCTCTGTGTAAGCACTGCTCAGCAGTGATGAAAACATCCCTGTGTTATCAACACTGTTTTCAGCACAAATACATAACACAGCCCTGTATTAGCTACTGTGAAGAAAACTAACTCTTTCCTAGCTAAAACCAGCACATAGACATACAGACATAGTTTTGTGGTATGCTGAATTAAGAGTGATAGGGGAGGCTATCTTGTGTATAATGAAAGCTAAAGACAAAAAATAAACCAGCAAAAAACAGTTTCTATGTGGCAAACCATGTAATTGTGTTAAGAATTATTTTCTATGACTAAAAGGGGAGCCTGAGGGGAGATCTTATCAACACTTACAAATACTAGAGAGGTTGGTGTCAGGAGGATGAGGGCAGTCTTTTTTCACTGCTGCCCAGTGACAGGAGAAGAAGCAATGGGCACAAACCTGAATATAGGAAGCTCCATCTAAACATGAGGAGAAACTTCTTTGCTGTGAGGGTAGAAGAGTGCTGGAACAGTATACCAGAGAGGTTGTTGAGTCTCCATCTCTGGAGACTTTCAAAACCCCCCTGTGCAGCCTGCTCTAGGTGATCCTGCTCTGGCAGAGGGGTTGGACTAGGTATGTCCAGAGGTCCCTTCCAACCCCTAACATTCTGTGATTCTCTGAAAAGCTGGATGAAATATCTTTTGAAACTGCTGTCCTCTGTATTGTTTCTCTCTGATACAGCATCAGTGTTGGATGTTATATCATTATCTCAAGGTAGTGCTGTCTTTCTGTTTTTTGCATAATGTCTTCCTGTTTATCTTAAAGAATGCCAATCATTCTATATTCAGACTGCCTGCCAATTAGACAGCTGCAATGAAAGACTATTTACATACCTCATAGCAACCATTGCAGATTAGAAATATTGATGGGGTTTTTTTCTTGGGATTTTTTTATATAGCCCCCCTCATGACAACAAAAAGCCTATGTGATACTCACTTCTTCATGAAGAACTGCTAATCTCACTGACTTCACTGACTTTGGCATGAGATCTACTAAACTTTAACTACTTTGGGTTTACAAACCGCTGACAGCTCAGGTTAAAATAAACGAATTGCACAACTGAAGCCTATGCAAGCACATGCAACACATCTCATACATCCTGAGCACACCAAGTGAGGGTGGTCACTTTGCAAGTGATGTAAAGATGATTTGCTTACACACAGTAGAACTGTTTTTCTAGTGACCTGACTGCCAAGCTGTGTATGCACAGTTCAGCCATGCTAGCTGATCTGCTGAGTACTCAGAAGGTATTCAGAAATATAGGATTGCAGGCTAAAAATATTTGACAGCAATCTTTATTCTGTCTGCCAATGGTTTAGAGCTTGTAGCTCATATAACCCGTAACATTTCTTTACTTCTTTCATGAACTACACAACAGTTGCATTCATACTTTTAGAAACTTGCCCGGCTCTGAGCTAAGCTCTGCATAAATGTCGGTGTTGGTTTTTTTTTAATATATATATTTTCATTGCACAATAGAAGGCATTTTCCTTCCTAAATCTCTGTGGCTTTACTGGGATTGTTGTTCTCCTGAATCCATTCCCTCTTGTTGCCTGGGTCTGAGTATTGTTGAGCTATGCAATATGGAAAGCACGAACAGCTGCAAGTCTGCAGTCTGTGAACCTTCACAGGGAACCTGTCGTTCCTTTTTCAGCCTTTCTTTACATATAGCTATTTTGGTGACCGGTTTCCTAGCTTTCTCTAAACTTTTCCCTTAACTGACAGTTAAGACGGGCTTTTCTTATCTACTTCCTGTTAAACCTTTAGAATTTTTGGAACAACCCCTTTTTGTGTGTTCATAGCTATTGTATATCAATCTAATCCAGTACTACAGCTGCCTGACCGTATCCTGTTCTATTCTTAAGAGATATCTGAACAATTGGATAAGCTGAAGTAATATGGTGGAGTATGAAATAAGTTATCTTCCTTTTCTATAGGCAAAATCTATAGGTACTCTTGGAATGACTCTTACCAAAACAGAGATGAAATTGGGGTTTCACAAATACAGAGCTGAAATCAGTGTTTCACAAAAGAAATAGCAGTGGACCACAATTAGAGATAAATTTTATATGAAATGACCAGATGTTAAACTCCTCTAAATTTTGTGCATTTCTAGAATTAGAGATTTCCAGACTGTAACTTGCCTGCAAGCAAAAAAAAATCAACAAAAGCTATACACTGAACTCATACTAAGCACATATCAAGTTCTGTGCATTGCTGTAACCGTCATTACAGCATGACATAAAGTGCAGATTTAACAGAGAGTCACATGAATGAGATTTTCTCTTCAGGTTAACCTTACTGCAGTCATTTAGTTTTGCACGAACACAGTAGGGAACGCTCTGGCCTAAGGAATTTCTATGAACTACAGTGAGTATACATCGATATTTGCAAGTTATCCTATTACCTGGCTGTGATGACATTATGTTGTTCATAAAGGGAAGTAAGATATTTTCACTAAATTAGAATGTTCAAATCATTTGCCATAATTGCTTTTGGTTAGTAATTAAGTAAAGGTTATTCTGTAATAATAATGTAACTATGGTAATATGATAATAAGTAGGGAAGTAATTTTGTTAAAACCAATCTGTGCCGCCAATAATAATTACACTCTCCTGTGTTAACCACTGTGATTAAGAAATGATTAGAAAATGAATATCTAGAGTGTAAAAATCATGTACACAGAGTATTTGCTTGCAGCTTTCCATATTAGTATTGGACATCATTCCAGGCTGCTTCTGCTAGACAACTTATGCTAACAATATAAATAGTATAAACAACCATTATACTGTTTTTTAACCACAAAGAAGGTTGATGTGTGACTTTCTGCTTATTTCATGTGTCTGGCATGAAATGACCTTATAAACCATTTTTTTTAATGTTTAGGCCAACTACAATTTTAAAGTTTTCATATGTTATCCAAAATAGTGAGCTGTGTCACTGACAAATTTATTCCTCAAAGCAGCTGTCTCCTATAGTGCACTACTTGCCAACCTTTAAGAGCCAGTGTCCATCACCCTGAACGAGGCAGTTCTCTTGCAGCCAAACATGTTCATATTTGTATTCAGAAGAGTTCTTGCTTAAATTAAACTGAATATAGAATTTTACAGTGCTCATTGCATGCAACTGAAAATTTATACAGTCTTAAGTTTTTCCTACCTGTGAGAAAAACTTTTATCATGTCAAATGATAAATCCTTGAAACTCCAGTGATATGCACAGCTATAGAATATGCACCCAAATCTTCCTCTCTCCATTTCCATAGTAACTTGCTACAGGCCACAGACTAAAATGGGTTGTAAAGGTTAGGCATCAAAGGACAGTCCACAAGCAAGTTTTACAGCTAGTACTGGGAATATTTGAATGCAAACTGCTTTGAAAGAAAATGCTATCTTTTCCTAATCCCATTCCAATGAACAAGTCCAGTGAGTCAGGAAAGAAGACATGCAATAATTTTACTCTCAGAGTGGGGCTTAGGTAGTTCACAGATTGTTAAAGGAAAAGGGTCATACCAAACTACAGGATAAAATAAATGCTGTGTATCCTTTTTTAGACTGCGGTGAAAATCCCATTAATAGCTTGTCCTACTACCAGATGTGTCAAACTGTGTAATTTACTTGAAGACACATACTAGTCTGAACTTTCATTTCTTTCCCAGTCCTTGCACTACACAGATGATTTTGCATTAAATGTGATACTAACTGTGCATCAGAGAATGAAATCTGCCTCTTAGATTACTTTGGTGGTTTGATCCTGACTGGAGGCCAGACACCCACCAAAGCCGCTCTATTACTCCCCTTTTCATCTGGACAGTAGAGAAAATATATATTGGGAGGCTTAGGAGTTGCAATAAGGAGAGGGAGAGATCATTCCGCAATTAGCATCAAATTGCAAATTGCCAAACAGACTCAATGTGGAAAAAAAAAAAAAGAAAATAATCTATTACACTACACAACACACACAGCAAAAGCAGAGTCGGATAATGAGAAGTAAAACAAGATCTTAAAACACCTCCCTCCACCCCTCTCTTCTTCGCATGAATCATTTATTCATGATTTCTCTCCATTCTTCTCCTGCCATGTCACAGGGTAAGATGAGGAATAGGGGTTTCAATCAGTTCCTCACAAGTTGATTTCCTTCTTAGCAGGGGACAGGGGGGAGGCATGGGGGCATTCCTCATACTTTTCCCCAACTCCAGTGTGGGGTCCCACTCATAGGAGACAGTAATCCATTAATTTCTCCAATGTGAGTCCTTTCCTACTGGGATTCAGCTCTTCAACAACTGTCCCAGTGTGGGTCACTTCTATTGTGTGCAGTCATAAATCATAGAATGTCTCTCAGTCTCAGACTGCGCCAGCCTGGTCCCCCCACAGAGTCACAAGTCATACCCCCCAGCAAACCTGCTCCGGTGTGGTCCTCTCTCCACACGCTGTAGATCCTGCTAGGAGCTTGTGCCAATGTAGGTCACAGCATCTTCCATGTCTCCACCTCCTCCACAGACTGCAGGTAGGATCTCTGCTCCCCGTTATCTTCCATAGGCTGTGGGGGGACAACCTGCTTCACCATGGTCTTCTACACAGGCTGCAGGAGAATCTCTCTGGTGCCTAAAGAACCTCATCCCCACCATTCTTCACTGACCCTGGTGCCTGCACAGTTTCTCACATCTTCTCACTCCCTTCTCTGGTGAAAAAAAGCTGCTGCTTGCACTTTTTGTCTCTTAAATATGATTCACAGGGGTGCTATAACCATTGCTGATGGGCTCAGCCTTGGTCAGTGGCAGGTCCAGCCTTGAGCCCACCTGGTATTTACTCTGATGGGCTTAGAGGAAGCTTTTAGCTGCTTCTTGCAGAAGCCACCCATGCAGCCCCCCCACCCCTCCACCAGAACCCTGCCACACAAAACCACAACCATTACTTAGCACTTTTTATGCCACTCACAACCTGACTTCCTTTCAGCTGCAAGATTTACAACATACAAGATTACAGATTGTCAAGGAATGGATACCTCACCTGATTTCTAAACTATTCATTCTTGAATGACAGGATTTAAGAATAACTGATGAGACTGTGAAGAGACATTAAACATAGACGCCTAACTTTAGGACCATCTGGAGATCACCCAAACCTTGCTGAATTGCAGTGAATGAAGAACTAACTTTTGGTCAGACCACGGGATTGCAAGACTTGGAATTGCTTATGTTTATCAGCATACTGCCAGGCAAAACTAAGGTCTAAATATTATAAAGATGAATGAATACATGACAAAAGTGCACACTAATCATATGTTCCTCTCTCCTAATCACCAGATAATTCCTGTTCCCTCAAAACCTCTAGACTCTTTTCACTGGCAAGACTTTAAAAGGCCACTTGGGTTGAGAAGAGAGACAAAAGCTATTACAAAATCTGCCCAGCATTTTGTTTTATCTGGCACTGAGACACCAGGTCACTGTCAAGGAAAACCATAAAGAAGTGGATGCTCGAATGTTTCATTTCCTCACTGAACAACAATTACAGGTAAGTAATTTTCTCTGCCATGAAATATAGTAATGTGCTTTATTGCCTTAACCTTTCAGTATTTTATCTTTTGGCTAGCAACTATACCTTCTCCTTCAAATTAGCAAGGCCATCAACAATAAAAAGAATGAAATAGCTAACCAGTCACATATAAAATGCAGAAAGGTGAAACAATGCCACACTACTAAATTTTTGAGAGTAGATCAGACATTAATATTGTGAAACATCATTGTTGTTGCAAAGTTTGTGGACACCAAGTTCATGTAATTCTCTTATATATAAGAAGATGTTTTGGCACAACTGCTTTCTGTGGGGATGTTGTCATGTTAAAGGGGACTTTTAGAGGCAACAGGGCAGAAACTGCAGTTCAGTACAAAGCCCTATAAATACAGGGATTTTATGGGAAGAAAGTCTATTTTCTAATACAAACTTTCAAAGTCCCAGCTGATTAAAGATTAAGATTTCTGGTTACAAGAGAAAGATATAAATCAAGATAAATATGTCTAAAACTGCATAATATGAGGATAACTCTTTGCAGATATGCCCCAATAGAGAAAGCTTTTGGCCACTCAGCTTACTGTACACTCAAAGCACCAATTTTTTTTTTTTTTTTGTAGAAGTAAAATTTGGAAATGTCATCTTTTGATGCTATCAATTCCCCTAAGTGAAAACAAAACTGCACAATAAACTCCAATTTTATGTATGAGAAACTGAGGAAGAAAAAGTATGATAGCATACACAATTGGTAAATTTTAATTTTAAAGGCCAGGGAGAAAAATTATCTTTGTAGATTATTTTGCTGTTCAGCCTTAGACATTATTCTAATGCTACATTTTTATATAATCACATTTTTTAAAATTACAGTCATAATTTATGTGCTTACAAGAAGAAAACAACTGCATTTTCCTAAAATCCTGATAGTAAAAGTGTCAAATATTATAAGCAGTCATTAGACAAGAAAGCTTGAACGCAGAGGTTTCATAGTAAATAAGAGCAAAAGCATTGTTTAATATATATTCAGTTTCTTAGAGGACTTATAAAGTGTTTAAATCATATAAAGGCAAAGGATATGGACTCTTCTATGACTCATGCATGAGCTCAAACAGAAAATGATTGTGTCTTAACAGGTTTTAGTGCAAGAGGGTTGACATACTTCTAAGACTGTGCTGTTTCTCTTTTTAAAGCACTCTTCAAACATGAAATGGCATTTAAAGAAGAATAAAAACATTTCTCAGCCTAGAGTTACAGCAGTTTAGTTATGAGTAAGATCTCTCAATCTAAAGGTAGAAATGGCAAAAAATTATTAGAGTTGTAGTCATGACAGCATATGTGAAAAAGCACTAGGTTCTGAAATGGACAATTTACAATCAACTTTTAGATACAGGATGTCAGCAACCTTATTATGTCTTAATAGCTAGACGAAGAAAGACGCTTTTTTTTTTCAGTAGAAAATTTACTGAGCTTGAAGAAACAAAAGTAAAATATCCTGTATCCTATGAAGCAAACTTGATCTGAAGAGATCTCTAGTGAGAGATCTTATTTTCAGAAATCTCAAAGCATAAATGGGGTGGAAGCCTCACTAACTTATCTTGAGTACCACAGTTCTCCATTCTGGATGCAGCTCAAGTTCATCCACTGAGGGTGCCATTCAGTTGTGGTAACACCTTAAGGTATCAATTTTTCCAAATAGACCTTTTATTACTATTGACAAGATAGAGAGCCCAGGTACAGGACATGTTTATGAGCTTAGAACTTCTCACTGAAATTGTGCAGTGAAAATTTCTCACGGTCTGTAGGCTAGAGATGAAAATGATTTATCTTTCATTTGGATACAGCATTGTAATCTGTTGGTTGGAAATCACTTCTGATAATATAAAAATGCATATGTTTTGCCTGTCTACCTTCAGATCCATTAGTTTTCAAAGGTCATGGATTGAAAAGCTTAGGAAAAAATAAATGGCAGTGCACAAATCCTTGAGCCCAAAATTTCTCAGATTTCATCGCCTGCCTTGTGTCTTCTCCTGGTCGCCTGTCTTGTGTCTTCTCCTGACCACCTATCCTGCTTCCTTCCAAAGATCTAAGCACTGGTAGTGTGGTCTGAAGCTTTTGCAGCTCACTTCTCTTGAGCTTCTAGACATTATTTCAAGGGCATTTTTAATATATATTATGTTGCTTTATTTTTAAAAAAATAATTTCCTAAAGAGGCAATTTTATCCCAAAAAATGAAGCACCTCACACTTTCAATTCAAATTCAAATTGAGCCAAAGCCTTTCTGAAAACAATAGACTGACCCCNGGAAAGAAAATCTATTATCACAGAATTTCAGTCTAGTGCTAGAAATGCTGAAAATCCTAACAGCTTCCTCTTGTGAGATTTCCCACTGGACTCACAGTCTAAAAAGTCTGTGAATAAGGCAATATAGACTTCATTACTCTCTGAAGCTCACTCTTAGGAAATACCATGTAGAATATTCATTTACATTATTGATGCTACATTTCTCTTGCAGATGTTACTGTGCTAGCTGCGTATCACTGCATTTGCAAAAAGATTTGAAAACCATTCTTAACCTCAATTTGAATAAATATACTATTCTCAGTTTCCATCCATTTTAATTGACATGGCATTTGTCTAGTTGCTACTGGAAACAGTGGACAACACGCAGGAGTAAAAAATACAAAATAGTATTGAGATATGACACACACTGCATCATACAGTGAAGAAAAGAATAAAAAAGCAATAGTGATTAGTCTTTATGTGTATTAGTTTGTCATGGGAATTCCTTAAGTATTTCCTTAACAGAAAGCATTAGATTTTTAGTTTGCCTGGTTTAGATCTGATGTCCTACTAATTTACTATCATGCCATCACTAAGAATGGTTGAGCAAATTATTTGTAAAATATAAGACAGAGCTATCCATGCCAAATATAACACTACTGAGTAGGACCAGTAGGTAAATTGGGAGAAATTAACAATTTATAAAATAAGAATTCCACTTCCTCAAAGATGATAACAGATACATTTAAGCAAAGTTATATAGACATGTTTTAGTGTTCTAGTTTCAAGTATTTTTTATCAGTACCCAGATAAATGAAATACCACTTTAACATCTATTCACCTTTATCTTTCTATAAAGTGCTAGTGGCCAAATTACATGTAAAAGTTCAAGGAACTTCAAGTAAATGGGAAGCAGAGAAAGATCTTTGCTATCTCTGCTGTGTTGGAATACACTGGCAAAATCATCTGCATCCCCTCTGTGAACAACTGTATCACTTTATTCAATTACCTAACCAAAGAAAAGCATACAAGGACACACATCACTTTTTAGGTTGGGTCAGCACATGGACAGCCTTCAGTTTATTCCTGTGCTGCTCTATAAATGTAAAAATTTGAAAGTCAGAAAAACAGCATTGTTTAACTGATAAAGAAAAGGTAGAGAGAGGACTGTTTCCACTGGAGGTTTATTACTTTTCTTCTGTTTTTTTAGTGAGTCTGTAGATTATTTAATAGAAATTAAGTGTCTTTTTACTCACCAGTTTGATAGAAATAGAATACAAGTAAGGCAGAAATGAATCTATGCAGTGAATGCAACAAGCGGAGAAAAATCCATTACTTCTTTTCTTTCCTATCACACTTAAAAAACCCCTGAGTTATTACACCCCTATATCTCCTTGATGTCTATTAACAGTAAGTAATTCCAGCTGGTGAGCAGTGTACCAAATACTGTGTCCTCTAATGTCAGAAAACCCAAGAGAGATACAAAGAAAGATATGTCAGACATGCTCTTACCTAAACTGTTTTATAATCACAGAAACATACAGTACCACATTTTGGAGCCTTTCAAGTTTGAAATGACTTTTTTTATTTCAGTCCTCATGAGTTAGTTTTTGTTTAAAAAATTATAGAAGAATAGTTAAAATTTAAATTAATTATTCCCTCTGAACAGCTTTTCTGAGTGCAGAGTGGTGATTACCAATAAAGTAATTTTCTTTACGGAAACTATATCTCAAGGATCTGAAAATACTCTGTGTGATTTATGGTAAATTAAATTACAAAAGAGTCATCAGACACTGAATGATCTATTTTATCCTTATGTCTAGGTAGGAAGGACTATAATATGCTTCACAGCTTGTGTATCATGCTGCTTATACACAAGATAGGAGATACCCAAAGCTGGGGAGGGGAGAATGGGAAGGAGAAGGGCTAGAAGAAACCATCTATCACTGATTTTCAAATGAGAGCAGGAGACTAATTATACCCCTGTGTATCTTTTTCTGAATACAATTCACTACTATATAATATGCCGCATTATATTATGTACACTCCAACTTCCTTATAATGGAGAGAAACCTGTGATAACAATGCTTCTTTTACTTCTGAAAAGGAAGATACAGAGAAATTGAAGGTGAGTTAAAAGGGAGTCAAAAGTATTTGGTGAAAACCCAAAATATTTATATACAATATGATGATATACATCAGAAATTTAAAAAATTTTGAAAATAATAAAAAGCAAAAATGTTCATTAGAAAAGGAAAAGGCTAAGAGGGCTGGAAAGACATCCTTAACAAGCAAGTAATTTCTAAATGGGATAAATTAAAATACTGCTAATTATATCCAGTTAAATGAAAAATGTCACTATCCTCTATAAAATAATTTTTTGAATTATCTTTTTCCCCCAGAAACAGCAGGATCAGGATGTTGCCTAGAGGCAGAAATGCTGGACGTGCATTAGTAGCTTGCAGTTTGGATCAAGGATGGAGTTTGTCCATGCCATCCCTGCTCCCGCTGGGCACTGTGCTTTCAGTGCCTTTGTACTGCTCAGGGCCTTCTTGTTGCACCTTGGTATCTGTCTTTCCCTGCATCTCTCAACTCTTTCAGCCAAGCTGTTGTGGCACTGTTTTCCAGTGCTGCCAGGCAGTATTTTTCCCCATGGTTCTAGTGCCATTATTGTTATGTTCTTTAGTGCGTAAATACCAATACTACTCCTACGGCTTGTTTTCAGGGGAGGGAACTGGCACTCAAATGAGAATCATCCCTTCTTTCTCCGTTTTTCTACCCTTGGGATGTAGCTTTTGTATTAGGGTCTACATTTAATTTATGTTACCTGATACAATGCACACATAAAGTTTAACAGCAGGTCAGCATGAAACTGTCTGATAAAAATGTGGTCCAATCAGCGCTGATACCATTATAAAGAAAGAAACCCAACAGGGAACTAGAGTGAGTCCTAACAAAAACTGTAGAGCTGCCATACCCAAAGTATTATACTGGGATCTTGCTGCACTGAAGAGGATGTCTAGGGAATATATATTTATTTAAAAATAGATATAATTTAAAATATAAAGAATGCATTATGAAATATGGATGGTGGCGTAGCGGGTCCTCATCTACAGCTGTGTTACTCTACAGATAGGACTGAACTTGCCACTGTAGTGGCAATCCAGTGAATTGTAATATAAAAGGATCACCTACGAAAGAAGTATTCAAGGAAAGCAAGGCCTCATGAGGCCTGGAGATGAGGTTTCCATAACTGAGTCATTATTTACAGAAGGGGACACTGAGGAATCATCTCCAACTGGTTTGTCAATAGAAGAGGATTTAGAACAAGTGGAATAGTGACAAACTGCCAGGAGCAGATGGTATTCACTCAAGAGCTCTAAAAGAACTCAGATGTGAAATTGCTGCAGTGTACAGCTTATCATTTAAGTCAGCCTCCATACCAAGAGGTAGCAAATGTGACATAATCTGATAAAAATCTCCTAGGAGAGCTCAAGGAATAATAGCCCAGGAAAGCTGACCTTCATTCCAGGCAGATCAATGTCATAAAGAACAGAATAAGGAAATATGTGTATAAGTAAAGTATCCTAGAGACTGCTTCCCTAAGAAAATTACTTCCTTTGGTTTGTTGGGGTTTTTTTAACTCATAGAGAATGTAAACAAAGATATTGTGATCAATTAAGTATACTTGCATTTTCAAAAAGCTTTCAAGTTGTTTCACTAAAAGCTATTAAGGAAATTAAACCACTAGGAGATAAGAAGTCCTTTTAAATTCACAATTGTAAGGAAACAAATGAAAATGGTGGTTAGAACTTAGAGCAGAGAAAGGGCTGAGCAAGACTAGGTATATATGTCTGTGACGCTTAACATATGCATGAGTGACCTTGGAGAATGGGTCAAAAGTGAAGCAGGAAGTTTGCTGATCATGTAAAAGTGCTCAGAGTATACTCTGTCATTAAAAAGAAAATAATACATACAAAAATGAACATGGCTATTCAATCACAATAAAACTCTCTAAATTAACCACTGACTTTGAGTAAAGATTTTTAAAAACCTCATGGCCAGAAATATTCTGAGGACTGCTTATTATAAGCATAACTGCTGATGATAAATTCATTTTTATAACCAGCAGAGGCATTAAACTGGTTAGAGTGTTGGTGGTACTAGTAAAGAATTGAAAAGATGCTCTCTACAAGTCACAGGCTGGTGCTAGGTAATGGTTAAAATGCAAGTAAGCTAAAAATTACTAGAAAAATCATTGAAAACAAGGCAGAAATTACAGTATTTGTACAGCATACTGTATGAATGCATAGTGAATGCACATTCTGAAGGCAGTGTATAGTTTTATTAGAAAGATAAACCAGTACAACATAAAGGATGCAATGCAAAAAGAGGTAAGAATAGGCTTTTGAATTGCATTTAGTAAGGTAGTGGTTTTATTTTAATAAAAGGATATTTATATATACAAAAAATAAATCAATTTTGAAGCAAATTCATTGGGGATTACTTATCTACTATTATTCACTAGCCAGTATGTAGAAAGAACAAAAACAGAGTCAAAACAAAAGGGAATCTGTTTTCCAGTATGTAATCAAGTTGCAGAAAAAATCTCTACAGAATAGAATAGACAGCAAAAATATAAATGAATTCCAAGAGGATCTGGACTAACTTATGTGGGGTAGGTTCATGAGTGGCTGTTATACCTGGAGACATGAGTTGTCTTGGCCTACCTGGGCAATTTTTCTTTTAGTTGGCAACAAAAATAATTTAAGGACTAGGTAACTATTGCTTTCTTTTTAGTTTTTGCTTAGCTCTGTGTAATACTTTGAGGAAGCACTTCATGCTATATATATAGTTTTGTAACAAGTGGATAGTAATAATATGTAGTTATTTTGTGTAGAATGAACTGTCTATGACTCTAGAATAAAATTCTGCACCAGGGAGTAAAAGCATGTGGTGATTGCAGAGGTCTTGAAAATGTAATGGATGATACTGGGACTCAATGGACATTAATAATACACCAATGGTCAATTATTGGTCATCAAAAGAATGCAGTCTTGGAAACTGGATAAGCTAGCTTTAGAGGCAAAAATATGCAAAGACATATGCAGAAATTAAGAAAAATACTACAGACCAGTGAAGAAAAAGCAAGATGTAGAGCATATTTTCGTGTTTATATTTTCATGTAGAACACATGGAAATGGCCCCAAGTGTTCCCTGAGTGAGAGGGAAGAAGCTGTAAAAATCAATATCACTCTAATGTAGGCAAAGGTTCACTGTCTAACTAACTAACCTGGACTACACTATAAATTGTATAAAGAAATTACTAAATGTTTAAGCTGGAAATTCCTAAAAGAGGTGTTGAGCAGTTACCCAAGGTAAAAAGTTATTAAAAACTCAACAAATAGACCATGTAAAAGTTGGGATTTTTTTCAGATTTTTCAAGATTAAGTTATTATAAATTATTTTAAAAGAAAAATAAAAGTCCTCTTACTTGTAGTATAGGTAATGCCTTAACTGAAGAAGTTTATAACTGCACATGGCAGAAACAGGCAAACTAGATAAATTGGCAAGATACAGGTTGTACGGGTGGTCTGCAAGATAGGACATTGGCTAACAGGATGCTCTCAAAAAGTGGTGATTGATGTTTTTACTAAATCTGGCAGCCTATCACAAGTGGTGTCCTACAGGTACCATTACTGGACCCTGCACTGTTCAGTATCTTCAGAAATCATCTGTATGATGGGACTGAAAGCATCTTCACCAAGTCTGCTTATGACAATAAACTGTATGGTGAGGTAAACACTTCAGAAGGGAGACCAATCATAGAATCGCAGAATCATTAATGTTGGAAAAAACCTCCAAGACCATCTAGTCCAACCATCCCCTTACTACCCATATTACTTACTAAACCTTGTCCCAGTGCCTAACCACTCTTTCTGAGAAGAAATTTCTCCTAATTTCTAACCTGAAACCCCCCTGGTGCAACTTGCAGCCATTCCCTCTTGTCCTAGTGCTAGCTATCTGCGAGAAGAGGCTGACCCCCAGCTCACCACAAATTCCTTGCATGTACTTGTAGAGATCAATAAGGTATCCCCTGAGCCTCCTCTTCTCCTCTTACAGAGTGTCATAGACAAAATGGAAAAGTGAGATATTAAGACCAGTAAGAGGTTTGACAAGCACAAAGTTCTATGCCTGGGATGACACAACCAAAGATCCCAGTACAGGACAGGATCTGCATAGATGGGAAGTAGCCTTGCTGAAAGGTTACTGGGTTCCCTAGGTGACGAAAAGCTGAAGATGGGTCAGCAGTGCACCACTGCAGTAACACAGGCAAATCTGATCCTGCGATGCATCCAGGGGGGCATTACTAACAGAGGTAAAGACATGATTTCCCACTCTACCTAGTGCTTGTCGGGCCACACCTGGACTACAGTGTCCAGTTCTGGTCTTCAAAACTCAAGAAAGAGGCAAACAGACTAGATAGGGTCTCATGGAGAGTCAAAAAGATAATCAAAGGCCCAGAGAAGCTGTCCTGTGAGTAAAGACTGAAGGAGTTTTTCTCCGTGGAGAATAGGAGGCTCATGGGGACCTCATCACAGCATTTCAGTAAACGAAAGCTACAAAGTTGCTATACAGTGAGAACAGTCATTCCTCTAAAACAATCATTCACTGCTAGCAAGGTAGTGGATACTCACAAAATTTCAAAGATTGTACCTACTTGACTAAGTGCCACTTAATGACTAATGCAAATAGTAAGGTATATATTAGGATATTAATCTTCAAAAATTGTATTGACAATGAAACAAAAAAGTTACCTGCAGAAATAGACCTTTATTTCTTTTTTCAAGAATAAGCTAATACATGTAGGTATTTAGATCAGGCACTTGAATTGCTAGATATTCAACTGTTCTGAAAAAAAAAAAAGAAAAAGAAAAAGCTGGAGTTCCACTGAGCTGTGTTAGGAAAAAACTTTTACGTAGATTGTAAACCTAAATTTAAACAAAGTATGTGGTTGCCTTCTGTCATGAATTTTGTCTGTATTCTGAAAAATAAATCCCTAAGGAATAATTCTCATACATAATTAACAGTGGAAAAATTACAATTTTTAAATGATTTTTCAATCATCTGGAGATTCCTAAGGTAAAAAATTGGCTAGCCAGTTTTTCAAGTGCGTAAAGGAGGTAAAGGTCCCACATCATCTGGCATGGGTCTCTGATTACGTGATGCAGCTGGGGACGGAATCCATGAATTAAGAAGCTGAAAATAATAAGGGATGTATTTCTTGATGCTAGGCACTTTGAAAGGAAAGTGGAAAGGCAGACACATATGCACACTCATCCCATGACATTTAAGAGAATTCAGTGGAAAAGAAGACCCCTGGATTCCATCAGGGATTCTGATATGAGAATGGAAGCATGTCAGGTTGCCTAGGGAAATCAAAGCAAGAACACTGAAGGCTTTCTTTATTAATTTCTCTAGATCTGCAAATGTCTGGGACTTGCTAAAATAACAAGTAATGATGAAACCCTTACATGGTTTCTGTATTTCTCAGCTATCGCCTGAAGAGATGTGCTTTAACGAAAGCTGAAATTTTTACAAAGGGGTTGAAGATACAGCACAAACCCAGCTCAGATAGCTAAAAAAGCACAGGCCTCTAAAATGAAAGCTGAGATTTGATAAAGCAACCAATTAGACATCTAGCTGAGAGGGAGACTTGTTTGCCAGAGCTGTAACTGCATGAGTCTTTTTGGTCATAGTTTATCAGATAACTAATAAATATAAATATTGACATGTAAGAGGTTTTCTAAAATTCCCTTGATGCACAACTGTATCTTGTCAGCAACCATTCAATCTAAATTATCTTAACTAATGGCATGGTATGTCTAACAAAAATAAAAAAAAAATTCTTTGAAACAGACATTCAAAACACCTGATTCTGTTCTTGTCTTACGGTGGCCAGTGACAGGAAGAGAGGCAATGGGCAAAACTGGAAAACAAAACTTCCATCTCAACAGGAGGAAAAACTTTACTTTGAGGGTGACAGAGCAACAGATATATCTCTAGAGATATTCATAACCCGTCTGGATGTGATCCTGGGCAGCCTGCAGGATCCTGTGAACCTGCTTTAATAGGGGGTTGGACTACACAATCTTCAGAAGTCCCTTCCAACACCTACAGTTCTGTGAATCTGTTATTTTCTAGGGTCATTACCACTACCAGAAGAGTGGGCAAAAATATCTTGATTTACAGACACGGCCCAGAGGTACAGATTTATTTAAACCTCTGTTTGTAGTCTAAGTCTGAAATGAATGTAATGATTAGCTAACATTGTATACAGATGCCATGGCTTCACTCAACAAAGGAAAAATGTTAAACTATAGCAATTTAAGCATAGATCTGAGATCTGAATTTTATAAGGAAAGACAATAATGACAGCAGTTGCATAGTACATAGAAGTATTCTAGCATCGTAAAGCATTTTTCTCAGACTAATGAATTAAATGCC
The DNA here is from genome assembly GCA_013400835.1 of Zapornia atra. Taxonomy (NCBI): domain Eukaryota; kingdom Metazoa; phylum Chordata; class Aves; order Gruiformes; family Rallidae; genus Zapornia; species Zapornia atra. Next base: position 29,977 of record VZTU01009860.1, read on the forward strand.
AATCTCTGTGTGAACTACATAAGTTAGCTTCTTGCTCCAAAATGTTCAAAATATCTGTAGAAGAAGAATGACCTTCAAATGCCACAATTTCTGTACTGAGTACAACTATATAAGGAGTATGTGTAAAAGACTGTGACAGTTACACAGTCAGACCACATTCAAGAACTCTTAAAGCCTAATGACATGTTTGTAAAATAGTTTTACAGCATGAAATGAACCTAAACAAGAAAGATCAACCCATTTTGAGATGTCAAAAGCCACATATTAGAGTGTGAGGAAAAGGCCTGATTTATGAATTATACTGCCATCACACTTTGAATTTTACATTAATTTCTGAGCTCCTGCTGTGACACATGAAGTCATCTAAAACCAAACTAAAATGAAGACAGCTTAGGCTTTAGACCAGAGCAGAACTTACCACTTTATAATACCATAACTTAGTTAACACATAGCCTATTTTATCAATCAACCTCTAAGCCCTTTAGCAAAAGGGTGTTTCTCATCTCATTTATGGTAGAATGAATGACCGGGAGTACAGAGAAATGGCAGCCAATGCCAAATGTCTTTATGAGTCGTGGAACACACAAAATCTTTCACCACTGTCTTCTCAGGCCTTTAAAAAAACCCAAAATGTGAACAAGCAGGTCAAAGGCGGATAACCACTATTTCTAGACTAGGCATTGGAACAGGTTGAAACAGGTTGCCTAGGGAGGTGGTAGAGTCATTGTCCCTTGGGGTGTTTAAGGAAAGGTTGGATGAGGTACTCAGGAATTTGGTTTAATTAGTAATATAGGTGGTAAGGGGACGGTTGGACTAGATGATCTTGGAGGTCTTATCCAACCTTAATGATTCTATGATTCTGTGAAATTAATTAGGGCTTTTTCCGTGACATGTGTCAGAATCACATGAGAATTTAATGAGCAAATAGAATCATAGAATCACCTGGGTTGGAAGATACCCTTTAGATCAGCAAGTCTAACCATAGCCTAACTCTGTCTAGTCCACCTCTAGATCATAGCCTTAAGGACTTCATCAACATGTCTTTTAAATACCTGCAGGGATGGTGACTCCACCACCTCCTTGGGCAGCCTATTCCAATGCTCAATAACTCTTTTAGTTAAGAAATTCTTCCTGATATCTAACCTAATCCTCCCCTGGTGCAGTTTTAAGCCATTTCCTCTCGTCCTATCACTTGTGACCTGAGAGAAGAGACCAACCCCAACATCTCTGCAGCTGCCTTGCAGCTGGTTGTAGAGAGCAATAAGGTATCCCTTCAGCCTCCTTTTCTCAAGACTAAAAAGCCCCAGCTCCTTCAGCTGTTCTTCACAGGACTTGTGCTCCAGACCCTTCACCAACTTTGTTGCCCTCCTCTGTATGCGCTCCAGCATCTCAACATCCTTCCTGTAGTGTGGGCTCCAAAACTGATCATGGTATTCAAGATGCAGCCTCACCAGAGATGAGTATAATGGAACTATCACTTCACTACTCCTGCTAGCCACACTATTCCTGATACAGGCCAGGATGCTGTTGGCCTTCTTGACCACCGTGGGCACACTACCAGCTCATGTTCAGCTGGGTATCAACTAACATCCCCAGGTCCTTCTCCTCCAGGGAGCAATCCAAGACACTCTGCCCCAAGCATGTAACATTGCCTGGGGTTATTGTGACCAAAGTCTAGGACCCTGCACTTGACCTTGTTGAACCCCGTAAAGCTGGCTTCTGCACATCAGTCCAGCCTGTCCGGGTCCCTCTGCAGAGCCTTCCTGCCTTCCAGCAGACCAACATTCCCACACAGTTTGGTGTCATCTGCAAACTTATTGAGGGTGCCTCGATTGCCTCATCCAGATCATTAATTAAGATGTTAAACAGGACCAGTCCCAGCACTGACCCCTGGGGAACACCACTTGTGACCTGCAGCCAGCTGGACTTAGCTCTATTCACCACAACTCTCTGGGCCTGGCCACCCAGCCAATTTTTAACCCAGCGAAGAGTATACCCCTCTAATCCATGAGCGGCTAGTTTCTCTAGGAGGATGCCATGGGAGACAGTGTCGAAGGCTTTACTGGTGTCCGGGTAGACAACATCTACAGTCTTCCCCTCATCCACTGAGCAGGTCACCTTGTCATAGAAAGAGATCAAATACCCACCTATCTGTTTGCGGAGTGCCTTAGTTTGGATACTACAGTGCCAGAGATCTCACTCTGGAAGTCAATCTTGAATAACATGTACATATGCACACACACACAGATATATATATATATATATGAGACCATGGGATGAAGTTTAACAAGGCCAAGTACAGAGTGCTGCACATGAGACATAACACTCCCATGCAGCACTACAGGCTTGAGGGAGACTGGTTTGAGGGCTGTCAGGCAGAGAAGGACCTGGGGGTGTTTGTTGACTGCAGGCTGAATATAAGTCAGCAGTGTGCCCAGGCAGCCAGGAAGGCCAATGACATCCAGGCTTGTATCAAAAATATTTTGGCCAGTAGGTCTAGGGGAGTGATTGTGCCCCTGTACTCAGCATTGGTGAGGCCGCACCTTGAGTACTGTGCCCAGTTTTGGGCTCCTGACCTTAAGAAGGACATTGAGATTCTCGAGCGAGTCCAAAGAAGGGCAACCAGGCTGGTGAAGGGGCTGGAGGGCAAATTATATGAGGAATGACTGAGGGAGCTGGGGCTGTTTAGCCTGGAGAAGAGGAGGCTGAGGGGACACCTTATCACCACCTACAACTACCTGAAGGGAGGTTGTGGAGAGGTGGGTGATGGTCTCTTCAGCCAGGTGACAGGTGATAGGACAAGGAGAAATGGCAAGAAGCTGTGCCAGGGCAGGTTCAGATTAGATATTAGAAAAAAAATTTTACTGAAAGAGTTGTCAGGGCCTGGAACAGGCTGCCCAGGGAGGTGGTTGCATCACCTTCCCTGGATGTGTTTAAGAAAAGGGTAGATGAGATACTTAGGGATATGGTTTAGCTGAGGACGGGAATGGTTGTACTTGAGGATCTGAAAGATCTTTTCCAACCTTGTGATCCTTTGATTCTGTGATATATAAAACAAAAATGCAAGAGAAAGTGTTGGAAAAAGCAAAGTGGAAAAAAATGAAATGGCTATATAAAAATATAAATCAACTGAGGCCAGAACTGAGGTTAAAAAAAAAATATATCAGCAACACGATGTGTTGGATTTTTTTATTCATCGAAGCACTAGAACATGAGGAAACTGCTTAATGAAGGTTAAACTATGAGTGCCTTTGGCTGAAGAAGAAAATTGCATTTCATGTTTATGTGTATACCATTTCACAGAGCTAAAGTAGTGCAGAGTTGCAATATGTTAACTCTGTATCAAAATTGTATGAAAACTAGCATGATTTAACTTGGATGTCTATAATACAGTAGTAATAAGCAAAATAAAAGATAATTTTATTGTTTTATACAACTGTTTTATACAACATGAAGTGTCCAATGCAAACAAATTTCTAGGTGCTTTTGTAGGTATTGAAAAATAATTTTTTAATATTACACTATATCATAAGGGTTGCAGTCAATAGTATGCACACCTAATTAATTTTCCTTTTTTACCTTATCACACCTCCTAAAGTGGACAGAAATTTATGTATAAGCTTAAGTCCTAAAGTTACTCAACATCAAGAGCATTGTCTCAAGGGAGTTCTGTGGCTGCTTAGTACTTTTTATAATAAGGCATAAAAACCATGCTAAGGAACAGAAAGCTGAGAAATTTACTGAACTTCCTTTTGGTATTGCTTTAACATATGTATACCTACACAGAGGGGAAAAAGCAAAACAAAACAAAACAAAACAAAACAAACCCCAGGCCTTTCAGGCTTTTTCTTTCTGTTTGTCATACTGGTTTTAGTGTCACTGTGTCACTTTAAATATGTGGTTTACACTGACAAGAAGTCCGGAATAGTGTCAGACTTTACTGTTTAAAAACATCCTCTGAGACAAAACAGACTTGTTTTTTCCTGTTGCTCAAAGAGAACAGGTAATTATTTAATCCTGGGCATACATTATAATATTGTTGTTCTTGGTTAGTAAATTGGCACTGCAAGTAGCAATCATTTTTCTTTCTACAGCCTTCAGGGTAAAGGACACACGTGAGAGAGCAGTTGCATTGTGCTCTCCATCTCAGATTTAAATGGGGAATTCTCTGTGTACTGAAAAGGGCATTAGTCTTATCACACTGTGCCCATATTGAACAGTGCCCACTGTCAGCAGCTACACACCCGTTATTTTCAGCTTGGAAGTTTTCATTGTTATAAACCCCATTGCCTGAGGGTGATTTACAGACTTGTGATTCAATCCACAGGTATAAAGGGAAGTAGAACATGGCTTTAGCATGCTACCTGAAACCTGTATTCGCTACAATAGATAAACCCTATGTTTTCTTGTGCATATGAAAAAAGAATAAAAATTAACTCTAATCCTACTTTGTATGTAGTCAGAAAGAGCTCACTAAGGATTAACTGCTCTTGATTTCTGAAACATAGACGTAACCTGCTCACATTGTAAATCAAATCTAAATTGATCAGATAACGTAAGAGTATATTCCAACACAGTTTAGAATTAAGACAGAAAGTTACTGTCAGCAACATATTAGGTCCTGCTGTCTTGGATTCATTAACTTTAAGGCCATGCTTTGACAGCTACTGAGTGGAAGAGGGAAGCTGGGGAATAGCAGCAAACCTCTCAGATTTCAAAAGGAGGAATGATCAGCATTGAAGAATTTAAGTGAAGGGAAAAATACATCCAGCTAGAAGCAAAGATGAGAAAAAAAAGAGCAGCTTCAGCAACAAGCAAAGTTGTTATGGAGTTAGTTTTGTTTTGCTAAGGAAAATCAAAAGAAGGCAAATGAGTTTATATTTTATTTTTTTTTTAAAGACTAAGTTCTGCTTTTCCTGTTTAATATACATACACCACAGACACACTTCAGCAAGAATTACATGCATAGTCACAGATATATACCTATTTAAGAAATCAGGCCACAATGTTGAATCTGCATGAAATGAGGGCCTGACCAAATGCCCACTGGGATCCCTGGGGATAGTCTCATTGACATTACAGGTCCACAGAGAAATTCTGCTTGATATAGGTAGGGAATTATATTAATACACTGCAAACAATCGCAGGACACAATTTATTTTCAGAACATACACCTTAGCCAGACAGAAATATTCAGATGTTCATCCTTTTCAATGTTGCATATATTTCAGAAATATTTTTAAGGCATAGCTGTTCCAGTGCTTATGTTGGTCCACCCTTGACTTTCGATGTAATTTATAGCGGCCTTGAAACTACTGTAAAACTTACCTGCTTGTCCAAAACATAATGGCTAATTCTGTCCCCAAAGAACATCAGGCTATGGTTGAAATATGGTTGAAATGTCAGTTCCAGGGTGAGAAAAGAAATTTATATTTCTAGTTACCACAGTTTATCAAACATCATGCTACACTGTAAGTAAATTAACTCCAGAAAATTAACTCAATCCTAGCCAAACTCAGGGTACTAGCTAGCAATTTCCTGAAGTCTGCTTTAGAACAGGAATCCGAACTTTATAGTACAATTCATCACACCCCAGATGCTAAGGGTTTTTGTTCTTTTCCCTGCAGTCAAACTGTTCTTGGAATCCTCACCCTTCCTTTCTACCTTACAATGTGAGGTATTTCAAATTAAAAACATCTCAGAAAATCTTCACAGCATGACAAATTTATAATCAGCTAAGCGATTTTCAGACCCTGAGACACTCAGAAGTACTCAGCACATCACCTTAGAAATTTTAATGAGCATCATTAGGGCACACACTTATTCTAGTACATGCACTGCAGTCTGGGAACTGTTGAATGAGGAGTTTATGATCCTTATTAAACTTCAACACATTTTTCTTCTCATGATTTCCATAACTTTAGAAATGGTTTCAAACCCAGCTCAACATGCCTTCAGTTAACCTTATAAAAGATGAAACGTGCTTTAGTGCTCAGTTCCTCACAGGTATTCTTACTTTTTACACAGATTTCATACCTGATTAGTATCAATTTCTTAAGGAATCTTCTTTCTTCAAATAATCTGAGAATTTTGATGGTACTGCCTTACTTTAAAGACTTTTTCATCAATAAACATATTTTATTTGTTGTAGATATTTTATAAATAGATAATACATTGTTATAAAACAAAAATTATCTTACTCGGTACTCATTACTGCAGTAATGGTGGAGTTTTATACACATACTTTAGCTTTGATAGCTCTTTTTATGTTTAGCCCAATAAAATCCTGTGTCAATTACTCTGTTCAAGACTGCATAATATATATCACTCTTTCAGATTTCAATTTCATCAACTGAAACAAATTGTTTTCAGAATGATTAGAAAATGCTTTTCCTTATATGTCTGTAACCAATAATTATCAAATAGTTAGAAAGTTACAAAATATTTTGGTGAATAATGATTGACAAATATTTTCTAAGGAGAATTATCAATTACAGACTATTTGTGTTTTTCCTTAATATCATTCACAAAGGTTCTATATTCTCCTGGTTTCCCACAACTAGGTTTCTTCAGAAATTTTTCATCACAAAATTCTGAAAATGAAAAATGCAACAATTCAATACTGAATCCTTACCCATGTTAATGACATTCTGTATTTAGGCAATGTACAGAAATATCTGCTATATCAGGCTTTAGTGATACTTTTTTAAAAATTATAATAGGCTTCCTAGAGACGTGGTTGATGCACCAAGCTTTAAGAGACCTTTGGACAAGGGCCTGATAATATGCATTAACTTTTGGCCACTCCTGAAGAGGTCAGGCTGTCGGACTAGGTGATCATTATAAGTCCCTTCCAACTGAAAATATTCTCTCTTCTCTTCGCTTCGCTTCACTTCACTCACCCTTTCTTCTATCCCATTCCATTCCCTTAACTAAATTGAAAGTCTTCTGGAATGCCACTGTCGAATCTCATTTATAAAACAGTGAGATACAAACTACAACAGCTTGGCTCTTGTTAAATAAAGTATTAGCTATTTTATTTGCAGTAAGGAAAAGAAAACATTTTTTTAAAAATCAACATAAACTGAAAATCGCTGCTAGTTCAGTAATAGAATAAATGTGCATGTAAACAACTGTACAATATCATTATCTACTTGCATAAACATTCATAGAGTGATCTTGAAAGCTTTTTCTGATGTCTAAAAAAGTCAGAATTTAAGCATATCTCCACACATCCAGAAAAGTCTCAGTCAAAAGGCTTTCAGCTCTGAAGATGTACTGTTTACTGGGACACTAGAAAGTTGCAGCTCTCACTTGAAAGACAGCTTAAATCCACTGCTTAAATCCATATTGCACACAAAATTACCTCTCATGGATGCCAGAAGCACCTAGAATTGTCCATGGCTGTAGAGGAACCACTGCATGAATTTCAGTTCTCAAAGTCACTCAAAAGGTGACATCTATATGAGCAATCTAATATCTGAGCAGCCCCTCCAAACTCATATCTACCTTATTCATAAAGTTTATGGGGGCATATGGAAGTGCTGTTGTTTGGGTGTTGTTGAGTATAGTATTTGTAGGTAGGTAGGTTCTGTCCTATTTTAGCACTGATGTTTTAAAGATGCCTAATAACACATCTATGTTATCACTACCAACACCTGGCAACTGGCTAAAGCACTTGCCTCTCTTTGGCTGTCACTTTAGAGATATTTATGAAATGCAGATTTTAGTTGCCCAGCTCTAAGCAAAGAGCTGACTAAAAATGTGACCCACCATCCTGCAAATCATATACCTCCTGTTCTTGAGGTCATACAAAACTGAACAGCAAACAGTCATATCTATGTTTTTATGTACATATATGTGCCTAATGTAAAGCCGCCTTCAATTGAAGTTGGCTTTATATTAGGCAACATAAGATGGAGTTGGAAAGCCCAAGAAAAATTACAATAAAAATGTATATTATAGCTGGAGTACAAGTAACTTCTTTGTATTGTTTCTAGTCCCTAGTTGCCCTATGGCTACTTTCTGGCATGACCCAAGGGTTTGTGCTCATTGCTACACAACTACTCAGGATGCAGATGGAGCCAGTGCAGGTCTGCCAGACCCCTGATAGACCCCTGCCAGAGCTGTGTTTGCTCAAGAAGCAACACATGCACAGTCAATAGCTCAGTGACTGAACTAATGAGTCCTGCTAAAGTCAAGTGACCTGGATCGTCTGTGCATCTGCATTGCCCACATAATCATTGCTGGAGTGCTGCCCTCCCTCGTTCTTCAATTTAAAGCTGTTGTGACTCTCACTCTTTCATTTACAAAAAGGGGTTCAGTTCACTAATGATTCCTCACACATCGAAGAACTGTCACTGGCACAACGTCAGGCCAGAAGTCAAATATGAGAATCACATACTTGTTTTTTAGCTGTTTTCTATATGAAAAGTGTAAAATTGAAGCAAAGGCAGATATGTAAATGCAGGAGAAAACTTGCCACTTAAATTTGGGTATAATATTCTAAAGCCCATTTCCACCTAAAGAGTTGGCCAGGGCAGGGAGGAGTGGCGGTGGAGGGTGGAAGAGGGTGCCTGGGGAGGGGAAGGAACTCAAGCCGATTAATCTACACCAGGACCTTAATTTGAAAATATTGATAGAAAACTGTGGAGGTATGTGACCAATGCTGGTCAGGCCTCACCTAAAAAATCACCAGTGTACAAATGTTAAAGTGAAAATCTTTTGAATTATATGGAGGATAAAAAATACTCAATATACAACACTCCATTATAGACTATAAACTGAAAGAAAGGATTACACTTTCAAGGATTTATATCTGCAAATCAGAAAATACTGGGTTTGTAATATACAAGAATGTTTGTCATTTCATAGATTGTACAAAAAAAATTAAAAATCATAAAGCTAAGCAGATGCCAGCCTGTTCAGAAGACAAAATTTCATTTCAGGACTAAATTTCCATAGTGATCACAAATAATAAAAAGTGGTTAAAGGAGGGACTTGAAAGATTACCTGGCAAAATTATAAGAAGGAACACAGTTTTCACAAGGCTCCAGCTCCCATACAGTCTCTTGAATAAATGACAGATACTCACAATTTCCAGATGCTAAACAATTAATCTCCAGGTTTTCAACAACTCACTAGACACAGTGGGCTCTTCTGAGAATTTAAGCACCTACCTGACACCCAAATAGGAATAGAGAACTACAAAAAGTGCCTTTCCTAAGTGCATCGAATACTTCTGAGAACTTGTCATTAGTACTTTTATTAGGATCAGGTTTTGAATACTGCTTTGATATGAGCAGGAGGCAAACAGACGCAAAGTAAGTGTTCACATCAGCCCTTATTGCTAATTAGGTGTTTTCTGTATGCTACAACAGCTTGAGCTTTTTTTGTAGCTGTTGCTTCCAAACCCAGGCAGATTAAGTTAAGGAATTACAGCCTGCAACTGAGAAAGGAAGGAACGCGGGAAGGCAGGCAGGCAGGCAGGAAGGAAGAACTTAAAGCAAGAGGAAAATATCCTCATACTTGCTAAAAATATCTGTTGCCAAATGCAATATTCATGCTGAGTAATTGACCAACTCTCACAAAAAAAACCCATGGTAAATTTAATTGAAAAAATAGTTATACTTAAAATCTGTATTAACAGTTCTAGTTATACCCAGAACAAGGTTCCTCTAAATCACATTCCTGTTCCCTCTTCTACTAGGGAGGGAGATAAATGAAATACTCTTAACTCTTAGAGTGGTCTATACCCAGTAGACAGAGGAAATAGTCTATTTTGCTCTAAACTGAATTTGTCCTTACAATACCCTAGCAAATGAGAAATGGTAACGCATCATTTGTAATCTTGGAAAATAAAAGTTGCTTCAGGCTTTTTACTGGGGCTCAGTGTAGAAAAATATTTAGAAAAGGAGAACACTATTTTCCCAACATTTGAGAAGAACTATTATTGAATAAAACTATTATTAAATTACAGCAAACAAATGAAATGTTTGAATATTTTATGTTAAAGCTTTTGTAGAAAAAGCATAATTTCTGAAAGATAGAGTATAAATTTATCATCCTAACACAAACAGTCCTGGGTTTAACCATCATGGCTGATGAAATGTTGTGAGGTTTCCTATACACAACAGAAGTATTTCTGTCATTAACAAACAGAATTGTGAGAGTTGAAAAAGTACTGCTTATCTTTGTCTGTGTGACAACTTCTTTTTCTAGAAAGAAGACGTGAAAAATACAGGAAACTACTAGTTTTGGAATCACAGGTTGTTAATAATTAAAAAAAAGTATTTTATTCAAGATCTTACAGATCTGACAAATAATTTTGTTTCCATCTACGAATTTTACTTTTTGGCATTATTAATAAGCATTACAGCAATTACTCATATCAGAATACTTCAGAGGTGTGTGTAGGGGGGTTCACATAAATCACGTACAGTTTAATTTATAATTCATGGTATTTCATCCTGCTTATAAAGTGGAAAAACAGAACAATTTTTTTTTTAATTTCCAAAAACATTATATGAGTAAATAAAGATTCATTCTAAGCCTTTGGTAAAGATCTTAAATAAAATATAGTATGCACAGATTAAAAGAAATACGTGGAAAACAAAGGAGAGATCTGTTCTGAGTATGAGCTCTTACAGTATCAAGATTATTTACTCTGTCGGTTTACTTATCTTCTGTATTGGTATCACTGTGTACCAATACAGTTGGTAACCCAATACATTCCGTTTATTTGGAATAGATTGGTATACAGATATTTCTCATGTTAATATGTTGAGGAAGGCAGGACTTTCATGAAGTATTTTGGCTTGAGGAAGATACGGAGCAGCTAAATAGTAGGAAGCAGAAAATAAATTCTAAATTTGACAATAATCTGTATGACAGTGTCAGAATCCTAACAAAATAATGAAGGAGGAGAGGAGAAAAAGCAAAGCAAAGCAAAATAAAATAACATAATCAAACAAACAACAAATGCTAATGACCTTGGGGAAGCCATTTAATTCAGATCATTGTCAAAGTCATGTTTCTCCAAAATCTAAATTCCACATTAGATGACAGTCTAAACTGCTTGCTTGAAAAGTTGAGTAGGGTTGTTGTGACCCAAGAGCAGGACCTAGCACTGAGACTTGTCGAACCTCATTCAGATATTCCTTCCAACCAAGAAAACGCTATGATTATATGATCCTATGAAACATTCTATAATAAAATGCATTTAGAAAAAATAGAAAATTAAGACTATTAAGGAAAAACAAAATTAAAATGACAGGAAACAATATTTAATTTACATTTCAAAGGTGAGTCAATAGACCAAACCAGATAATACCTATCATTATTATGATTTGTTAATGCTATATTAAAATACGGTGGTAAAACTGAGTGTTTGCTACTAAACACCACGTAGACTATCCAGAAGGTCAGTTCTAGAGTGGATCTATTCCTGAGGCTGCTGACTGATAGAGATATTTCCCATTCATTGGAAAACTCAGTGGGGCAGATTATGAAAATAGAAAACCATTAGACCAAATCTCTTGCATCACTGAATATTGTGTACAGCAGATAAAGCTGCTGCAATTGTCTAGCACCAGAAAATGAATCCTTACAATGGAATTTGTTACTTAAATGATAAATGTTTAATTGAATCTGCTGCCATCAGATTAAATTTTGTCTTCCTTTCACAAGAAACTAGGGTTTGTCCTCCAATTTGGTGTCACAGCTGAATCATAGTTCATGGTTAGAAGTCACTGACTAAAAATCTACTGCCCAAAGGCTGTTCTAATCACTGTTTTACTATGTAGGGTTATACATGGTGCTAAAGCTATAAATTATAAAACACCTATGCACTTAAATATTTATTTAGCAGAAAAGTAACTCTTCCTTTTCTTCCAGTACTTAAAAGTACTGGGATAGGGCACATTTCCATTACATGCATATGTTCACCCATAGTCATATAAATTAGAAAGCTTGCTGAGTCCACTAGGGAGACAATATAACTCAAAGAGCATTCATCCAAATGCAACCCTAAAACACAAATACAAACTCAACAGAAACTGCACTGAGACAGGCTGACATAAGAGGGTACTTCCGTTGAGCCAAGACAATTCGGTCTAACCATCTTCAGTTTTGGCTTAGATGTATCTTGAGCAGTTTCTTCTCTCAAGCCACTTTTCCTGCACCTGTCAGAGAATTCAGTGCATCACTTTGCCCATATAATCATTTGGGAAGTTGTACTATAAACTGAACTGACTTCTGTTAAAAATAATTTATGAAAAGTTTTTCAGTGATCAAGAGCATTCTAACATTGCCTATTTGAAAAGATTCTTGAGTATTCTTTACATTCTTGAGAATTCTTTAAAACATTTGTTAGTGTTGCAGTTTTGTGTAGCTGTGCTGCTTCAGTGGCTTTTGTAAGCCGCAGTTACAGCTTTCTGAAAGCCCCATATTTTGGAAACATTGGTCCATTCAAGGCCAAATTCGAGGCTCAGCTCATCAGAGCTGGTCATAGCGCCTCTGTGAATCACATATAGGAGAAGAAAACCTGCTGGCAGGCGCACTTTGCCACTGGAGCGGGAGTGAGAAGATGTAACAAGCTGCACAGACGCCAAGGCCAGGCCCGCAGGAGGGGGGGATGAAGAATGCGAAGAGAAGTTTCCCCTGCAGCTCGTGGTGAAGACCATGGTGAAACGGGTGTCCCCCTGAAGTCCATGGATGAGGACGGGGAGCAGAGACATCTCTGCCCTGTGAAGATTGATCCACGCCTCAGCAGGTTTGCCAAGGGACTTGTGACTTTGCGAGGGACCAGGCCGGGGGGTCTGGACCCCAATGCCAGCACCCATGGAGGGGAGAGTCCTGCTGAGAGGCCTGTGGTGAGGAGATGACTCCCTGATAAAGAGGACTCACGCTGTAGAAGTCTGTGGACACGACTCTCGTGTGGGTGGGACCCCACGGTGCCACAGGGGAAGGGGGTATGTATGTAGAATGCGCCCCCCTGCCCCCAGCTGAGATGGAAGACAGCTCGGGAGGAACGGACTGAAACCCCTCACTCCCTATTCCCTGACCGCCCTGTACTGCGAAAAGGAGGAAAGAAGGGAGCCAATCTATGATGAAAGTCAAGAGTGCAAAGAGGTGAGGGGTGGGGGGAAGCAGAAGTAATAACATCTGGGGAAGAAAAGCAGCTTGTGAGGGATCACCGGAACCCCACTGCCCATTCCCTGCCCCTCCCTGCGCAATGTTGGTGGGGGAAGAAGGGAGTAAGATCGCGATGAGTTTTAAGTTTGCTAAGAAGGGAGGGGTGGGGGGAAGGTGCTTTAAGACCTGGCCACTTCCTATCTTGTTCCAGTTCACTAGGTGTATTAGTTGTAGTAAGTAGTAATAAATCACTTCCCTTTATTCTCTGCTGTATCTGTTTTGCCCATTGCACTAATTGGAGAGTGATCCCTCTGTCCTTATCTCAAGTCCTAAGCCTCCCAATATCTATTTTCTCCCCTTTTTGGCTGAAAGGGGGAGTGAGCGAGAGGCTTGGTGGGTATTTGTCCTCATGTTAGGGCCAAAACTACCACAGTTAGGAATTCTCTGGATATACACTCCCATTGTCATGATATATGATGTGATGCTCTTGCCTAGGGCTTTGTAGTGTCTAGATGAAGAAAACTTTCATAGGTATAAAATAAATAAGAATTTGATAAATACATTAACTGGTATTAGTCACTGCAGATTCTACCGAGATAAATTAAGAAGCCTCTGTTGTACCTGTGATTTTCCTGTTGAAATGTTTTTTATTGATAAATAAAAGCAATTTTTTTTTTTATGTTTGTCTCTGACTCTATATACCCATGGGAGACCTATCAAAAATGCTTCCATTAATTATAAATTCAGTCAATCAACAGCTTTTTTGTATATTGCAGGGGCCAAAACTGTATTGCAAACTCATCTGGGGCTGAAGTTGTCTTTTCTTTGGTACAGGACTTCTGATCTTCTGGAATTTAATCAGGTTACTGATATCCTGTTCTCCAGGCTTGTCAAGGTCCTTTGAATGATAGCCCTGTCCTCAGGTGTAATGACTGCTTCCCCCTAGTGCAGCCAAGTATGTTGGTGGATTTCTTTACCTCAGTGGCATATTGCTGGCTTATATTCAACTTCTTGTCCACTAGCTTTGCAGCTATTTGCCTCCCAGCCCTCTACTGTTCGCTGCATGTGGTTATTTCTTCCCAGGTGTAGGACTTTCCATTTCTCTGTGTTGAACTTCATGTATTTTCTGTTGGTCTTCTTCTCCCGTCTCTCAAGGTCTTTCTGAATGACAGCATAACCCTCTGGTCTATCAATCAGTCACAGATTCACAGAATCACAGAACATTAGGAGTTGGAAGAGACCTCGAAAGATTATCCAGTCCAACCCCCTGCCAGAGCAGGATCACCTACACTATATCCCACAACAACGCATCCAGGTGGGTTTTCAGTGTCTCCAGAGAGGAGACTCCACAACCTCTCTGGGCATCCTGTTCCAGTGCTCTATCACTGGCACGGTAAAAAAGTTTCTCCTTATATTCACATGGAACATCCTATGCTCCAGCTTGCACCCATTACCCCTTGTCCTATCACTGGCCATCACTGAGAAGAGCCTGGAATCATCCTCCAGACTCTTGTCCTTTGTGTATTTATAAACATCCCCTCCTTCCATGACCTGTAGACTCTCTTCTTCCACTTGAGTTTGCCCAGCAATTCCCTGTCTATCCACGGAGGTCTTTTGCCTCCCTTTCTTGACTTCTTTCCCATTGGGATTCTCTGATATTGAGCTTGGAAGAAGTGGTCCATGAATATGGACCAACTATCTTGGGCCCCTTTTCTTTCCAATACCCTGTCCCATGGGATTTCCCCCAGTAATTGCTTGAAGAGGCCAAAGTTGGCGCAGCTGAAGTCCAGGGTTGCATTCCTATTTGATATTTTCTTCCTAATGCATAATTATTACCAGAACACTGCCTCACTGGTGGGAACCCAGCAACAACCCCATCCCATTTCAAATCTACTTTAAAGCCTTATGGATAAGGCCAGCTAATTCTCTCCTTCTGGTTTTGTATCTTCTTCAAATTTACTGAGGATGTACTTTGACCCATCACCCAAGTCATTAATGAAGATGTTAAAAATGTTGAGCCCTCAGGATCTCATGACTGGCCTCTGGCTGGATTTCACTCTGCTGATTGCAAAACTTTGAGCCCAGCAGGTCAATCAATTTTCATTCCACCTCACTGTTGACTTGTCTAGCTATCAATTTGTTAGAGAGGATGTTATGGGAAACATGATCAAAAGCCTTATTAATTTGGAATCACTGATTGAAAATCTAATTGTTTTTAATACAAACAAAAGGAACTTAAAATATCTAGTTAAAAATTTGTAGAGTACTTTGATTATTTTTTTCTCCACTTTCTCTTCAGAGGGTACTTTTAATTTCTAAAGGAAAATATGAGCATAACTTGTGCTTTACAGTGCATATATATATGTATATACACAGTATTTTTGTTTTCTACTGAGCACATAATACATGAAGATATCCTACAATTTATTGAAGATCTATTTTATTAATAGACAATGAAAAGAAACAAATCCAACAATGCTCATAGCCTAAGAAAAAAATGGTATTCTGATATTCTGTGAAAGGCCTAAAATGTTTACCAAACAAGGAAAAAAGTGCATATAAAACAAAAAGGCATTTTTGACAGTAGAAAATATTTAACACATAATACCACTATGAACAAGCCCATGTTACTGAGGATTTATTTTCAGACCAATACATAAGAACACAGTATCTCAATTCTATTGATGGAAGATACACAATAAAACATGAAATTCGCAAACAAAAAGCAAAGACAAATCAAAATAGAATATTGAAACTAATATGAAGTTTATTGTTTTGAAGACTATTTTCAAATAATTATTCAATTATTCCATCAAGGAAGTCCATGAGCAATTTTCACCCGGAGTAAAGTAGTTGATGCCACATCAACAGAATAACCACCATTATCATATGAGACTCCTGGCCTTTTTGTCTAAGATTTTATGCCCCCCAAAATCTTATCTGTCCATTAGTAGTGCACAGAAGAGCTCTTTGTATCTATCCAGAAGCAAACACAGAGTATTGGGATCAATAAGACTAAACAACAAAGAAGCAGACCATTAAACCTGAATATATGCAGGTAAATCAGAAAACTGCCACTAAACATAATTTATAACTATACTCATTCATCTCAAGGCAGGTTCCTTTTCCAAGTTTACATCTTTAAAGACATGATCACTTAGATTAAGGTATAATTGCCTCTAATGAGCTTTCTTGGAAGCTGTGAGTTATTTACCAACAGCTAGAATAACATTCAAAAGAAATCTCTTCCTGCTTTTGAAATAATGAGAACAGGCCTCAACAACAATAAATGCATTTCTAAACTGGTACCTAGACATGAAAGCCCTATTGATCAGTTTTTAAAAGATCAGACACACTAGCTTTTGGATAATGAAATGAGAACCTCAAATGAGATCTGCTCGTAATGTCCAAAGTTACCAAACATGTAACACATCTGACCCTAGCTGACCTAGAGTAGTAAAGCAAATTTCAGCCATACAACATACAGCTGTTTTTTAACATACATTAATTTTTTTTTTCCCCCATCAGCAAGTCTATTTTCTTATTTGCAAATCAGCCAACATTTTGTTCCAGAATTCCTCCAAGTTGGGTCCCATGTGTGTCTGACAACGCCGATGAGGAGAGACCAACAGTTGCTGTGTATTTTCATAGCAGATGAAAGGACCCAGAGGCTTCCATAGGGCAACCAAGCACAACAAACTGATCATGTCCCTGGCATATTTCACTGCCAGATGAACTGTTTTCAAGAAATTATATTGGAAAAAAAATAAATCTGTTCTTCACAATAAATGAGAAAGCATATTTAATTAACTAAACTTTTATTTACAGCCGTTTCCTGAAGAAAAGTTAATTGTATTGGTTAACAGCCTGTTGCAGCAACAAAGCACTACCAACAAAATAATTACATAAACATAATTAGAAACTTGAATGTAACCAAGGGTTTTTCACACTGCCTATCTCTACCTTTTCGTGCTTAATCAAGTCATCTTTTCTGTTTTGCCTGTTTATTCATTCTGTAATATTTCCTTTCTTTCTGTATTGGCCAAATATAAATCAATAGAGGAAATAGATTTCCCCTAGCATCTTTTTCAGGTTAGTGGTTTCAGAGTTTGTTGGGGTCTGGAAATTTCCTTTCCTCAGTGCACGTTCAAACTGCGAGATTACCCAACCCCTAATTCCTCTTCGTCTCTTCTCCCTTCCCAACTGAAGTGGGATTACAGTTCATAGACAAGAAGGAAAATTTGGGTACTTGAATCTAAGAGCAAAATTAGGATCAAAAATCTAACCTTCAAGAAAGACTTATTGCCAAATGTAGGTCAGAAGTTACTTCAGAAACTTGTCATTTTGTGTTTCTGATTAGCTGTGTGTTCATGGCCATACATCTGATTGTGGAAGTTAAATTATTATTTTCTATTATTTTAAATAAATTGTTTTCATATTTTATACATTCACTTGTTGATACATATAGTCTACAAAATGGATACAGAATTCTGAATACTTACATAGCTCACCTGTATTACACTGAGGTCTATTATATTAAGCACAAACAAATCTTAGTCCTAAAACAGCTTTTTTCATTGAGTTGCATCCTGTGTATATTGTTTGACACCTGAGACTGAATTTCTCTACTTATAAACTAGAAGCAGCTATATATACATGGTAAGCAATGTGTATTTTGGTCCAGAACACCCTGTCACTGTATATCATGTCATCAAGTAAGTTTTTTAGTCAGGAGACGACGCTTTGCAAAGAAATAGCAAGTTTTATGAGAGAGAAGGGAAGAAAAGAAGGGAAGATTGATTATTAAAGGAAGTAGAAGTCCAAATCCTTAGTTTGCCTCATCCAGAATGATCTAGCAAAAAAATCTGTCCTATTTCATGTATAGCAGAACAACAAAGCTGGTGAAGAGACTAGAGCAGTCTTATGAGGAGAACCTGAGGGAACTGGGATTGTTTAGTCTGGAGAAAAGGAGGCTGAGAGGAGATCTGTTGTTGCCTACAACTACCTGAAAGGAGGTTGTAGTGAGGTGGGTGTTACTCCCAAGTAAAAAGTGATAGGACAAGAGCAAATGGCCTCAAATTGTACCAGAGGAGGTTTAGATTATATTTTAGGAAAAAATTGTTCATCAAAAGGGTTATCAAGCATTGGAACAGGCTGTCCAGGAAAGTGTTTGTGCCACGGCCCCTCGAGCTATCTAAAAGGCCTGCAGATATGGTGCTTGGGAATACAGTGTAGTGGTGGACTTGACAGTGCTAAGTGATCTTTCTAACCCAAGTAATTCTGTGATTCCATTGCTCCTTGATATAGAACAACGTATTTGAACCTGGGTTTCCCTCATGCCAGGCCAGTTCCTTAATTATATCCACATGTTTTAATACATAAACATTGAATTTGATAATTCCACTACTTTTACAGTATTCCAAAAGTTTTTGGTTATGTTCCAGGGTGGAATGAAAACAAACAGTATTGTTGCTATGAAATGGTGTTGCCCTAGCTGTGACACACAGCACAGTGTGTGTTTTAAAAAGTATATTATACATAAAAACATTAGCTAAGGAAATGTCCGCTCTATGGTGTGTCAACAATCCAGATAGCTTTAAACAAGCTAGTTTAGGTGCTTCTGATGATTTAAACAAAAAGGTATAGATACAAACTTGTAGTGACCTCTGTGCCGTAGCAATTGGACTGCTTTGGTACATCCAAAAGCTTGTTAAAAACCACTTTGAATTCTACTGAGCTGATGTATGAGTTCTGGTTGGTCTCTAGGAAATATAGTGACAAATGGAATTCAAAGAATTTTGTCCAGTGATTAGATCAATAGTATCCTAAACAAACATGAGCTAGGTATATCTGTCTAGAATAATAGTGTTCTTACTTCCTTATTACTGGTAATGGAAGATGATATGGCAGATGACAAAAGAGCCAGAAACAGGAAGATAAGATAACTGTCCCATTTTGATTGCTGTTTCATGTGTTGTACCCCCCTGCCCACCTCTGTCAAGGTTTCAGTCCAGGTAAAGAGGGAATTTTTCCAAATTTCTTAGAGAAGTAGTTTGAAGATTCACACAGTTAACCACAAATACAGAATCACAGAATCACTAGACTCTGCTCTGCTGATCACCACCCTCTGAGCTCAGCCCAACAACCAGTTCTCAACCCACCTCACTGTCCTCTCATCTATCCCATACCTTATCAGCTTTGCTATCAGGATGTCATGGGCTTGCTGAAGTTAAAGTAGATGACATCTACTGTTCTTCCTCTACTACAATCTACCCATCTGTTGATGACATCATAGAAAGCCACATGATTGGTCAAGCACGATCTCCCCTTGGTGAATCCATGCTGACTCCTCATAACCTTCTTCTCTTCCAATTGCTTGGAGATGTCATCCAGAAGAAGCTGTTTCATCACCTTTCCAGGGACAGAGGTAAGACTGACTGGCCAGTAGTTACTTGGATCCTCCTTCTCGCCCTTTTTGAAGACTGGAGTGACATTGGCTATCCTCCAGTCTTCAGGTACCTCTCCTGTTCTCCAAGACCTGTCAAAGATGATAGAGAGCAGCTCAGCAATCACCTCTGCCAGCTCCCTCAGCACACGTGGATGCATTACATCACAGCCCATGGATCTGTGTGCATTGATCCCTCTGAGATGCTCCTGGACCATCCCCACCTCAAAAATCTTGATCTTGATTCACGCCGGTACAGAGTTGCATATAATATCAGCCAAAAGAGTGCACTTAGAATTGGTGCTTTGCAGGGACAAATGAAGCATTTCTGGATGTGTCTGTGATGGGGTATAATGGCTCTTGTTAAAGCCTGCAGAAAAAGCAAGTCCGATTCAACTATCTCTACTAGGCTCTATTCTGAGACATGTTTATGGTGCTTTGCAAAAATTTTCCTTTTGAGAAAATTGATTTCGTTGAAATATTTTTTCATTAAAATATCTAATCATAAACCAAGGAAAACCATGACATACATACAATATACATTACTATTTAATAAGGGAACTATACAGCTATTTATGAGTTTAGTTATAGGCATATTCTTTTACCTTCTGTTGCAAGAAAGTACCTTTCTCTACCTTAAGAACTTCATGTATAACCTTAGTTGAAACCATCTGTAAATTTCTCTTTAAACAAATAAAATCTTTCCTTTTGTGTTGCATCTGTTCTTGCTATCACCCAAGACACAGTATTTTCCATCTAGAAGGAAACCATCAATATTAACAGGCAATAATCTTTTATTTTAAGCCATACATCACACAGTCAACAGCTTAATGCATAACAATCTTAATATTAGAAAAAAATAGCACAGTTAAATGAATACATATCTTGCTTATATATTCTACAATTTTTGCTGTAGTCTAATACAGAAACTGGACCCTGTTGGAAGAAGAGGAGAGGGAAGGGAAGGGAAATAAAATAGGTAGGATGAGAGACAGGGAGCAGAAGTTTTTGTGATGTTGTAATAGATAACCTGTATCACTCATAGGTAATTTGAAAAAATTTATACAAAAACTATTTCATAGGACATATTTGATTTTATCAAAAGAGTTTTGAAAACGTTTCTGATTTCTTCTTGAAACAAAAAGGGTTTGTGAATATGATGAATTACTGTCCTACAGATTATCTTTTTTTTTTTTTATCCTATATTCAGTACATCCAAAAGCACCACCCTGTATTTCAAAATGTGTATCAGGAACAGTTCATAGTGTTAGAAACTTGACTGAAACACATTCATATCTACTTTATCCACTGACCTAAGTATGATTAATACATAAGTGTCTGCATTTATTTTTCCTTCCCTTCAGTAATCACTAATATCCTGTAGGTTTTGACCAGATGTTCGGTAATTGAAGTGATACATCTACATCTGCCACTGAAAATTATTCCTTGTAGTTATGGAAGAAAGCTTCCAAAATAAGGAATATTCTCTTCATTTTTTAATTAAAAACACAGTAGCAGGAAAATATTTCACTTGGGAAGGAAATACTTCCCTTTTACAAGTAGCAGCAGTACAGCACAAATTTGGCCATAGTCACAAAATAGGCCATCAAAGCTGGTGACAGCAGGTTTTCTGAACATGAATGATCAAGTGCCTTACCCATAATGTCACAGTAAATACGATTTAGAAGAGTCTGTTGGTTGTAAGCAGTGACTGTATCCATGGTTTGTGTTCAGCACCCCCTGGAACAGAAAGCTCAGAGTTGGTCTAGAAGCTGTGGAAGGTATTTTCTGTCCAATTGGAACTAAGTACATTTATTTAAATATAAATGAATCTCAGATTAACGTTGTACTACAGTAGGTGGGAAAAACAATGTCTATAGGCAAATCTTGAGTGAGAACTTTCCTGCTAACCTGCTTTCCAATACTTCTCACTTTTGAAATACATTTAGCACTGCTTAGTTAACTGCACAGAAGGCATCATACCGTTCAAGAACAGCTCTTAAAAGGATTTAGCTTTACAAAAAACTTGCATAAAGAATACCATCAAAACTTAAAAGGAAATATGCTCTGAAAATAAACAGTGAAAGCTATTGTTGTGCTGTCTTCATGCTGGTAGAAATTCTTTCAGCTAGACTTTTTTTTTTTTTTAAATAACAAAAGTCATGCACTCCAGCATTTAGCAAGTTCACCTGGACTTTGATTGAACGTCTGAATGTCATGTCAGAAACACAATTTTATCTTTTTGAAAAGTAACTTAACCCTAACATTGTTTATTTGAATGGAAGTGAGAT
The DNA here is from genome assembly GCA_013400835.1 of Zapornia atra. NCBI lineage: Eukaryota > Metazoa > Chordata > Aves > Gruiformes > Rallidae > Zapornia > Zapornia atra. Next base: position 51,847 of record VZTU01009860.1, read on the forward strand.
TTTTAAATTCTTTATTTATTATTTAGTTTTCTATAGAGGTGCATTTGCCTGTACCAATACCTAGATATATGCACATACTGTTATGTACAGTGATGAAAGCAATCTAATACTGTAGCACTTTCCAGAACATCAAACATTCATACAGACTTTTTCTGAAACAAATTGCAAGTGAATTAATTAGGTTTTGTAATAGCAATTTCGTATTTCTACAAGTAGACTTCTAACTTTCCACTTTAGCTTACTTTATACATTCATAAACAGCATTGATATTGCTGAAATTCTAATTTCCAGATGTTATTAACTGTAACTCTTTCATCAACAGTCTAATGTTATTTGCCATAAACAGCTAAAAAACCTCAGCACTTGGAAAGTGAGTGATTACAAATAAGTTTCAATCTTAGCAAGGACAATCACAAAAAAACACAGTTCACTGGTTTTGGTGAAAAACTTACAGATGCAACATAAACAATAAAATGTGCTAAAATAGGAGTAAAATAAAAACTACCTTTTTGACTCATGAAATTAAAACCTCCTCTGAGAGTTTTAAAAATGTGGGACTGACAAAGCAGAGCACTCCGAAGTTCTTAGTGCATTCTGGTTTTTGTTTATACAGCTTTAGTAGAAACCTGTGTTATAAATTGATCATTGTTAGATTATTATGAGTATGCTTTATATCTGTACTTGAAGCAGCAACCCAACTTTTAGAGCTGAGGGAGAAAAGTTCTTATCTGAGTAATCACATTTTCCAAGTGCTATCTTTTCCATATGTTCATGGACAGGAAAAACATGAAGTCACTTGTGAAAAGACTTCTTAATCCTTTGCCTTTCTGCTTTTTGTTGTGTTAAATTTTGATCTTTTAATACTCTTGATCTTATAATCTAATTTCATATTCTAATTACAACATTAAGTTTCTTCTCATGAAAATGTTAACACCAAAGATTTAGAATAACATAGCATGCAGGAATTGTTGATTGCCTTTTGTCAACATCTAGAAAAATCCCATAGGAAGATTCATAGGTATAGGCTTAGGCCATATGACTACGAAGGATTGGTTTCGAACTGACTCTGACTTTGTATCCATATGCATATTTCTTGCCAAATATTTGCTAAGTGAAAATCAAACAAAAACAAGCCTGTTCCAGATACAGAATGAGCAGTTGGTGACATAAAAATTACTCATCTTTTTGAATGCACAATATAGCAGTACACACCTTTTTTAAAAATATACTTTTTAGAAAATATTTGCCAAACGCATAATTGAAAAAATGCCCTTTTAAAAATATTGAAACTTTAAATGAACTAACTTATACTGGAAGCACCTGTGCATCTAAGAGTGAATGAGTTGTGGGAATGTGCAATAGCTTGTTGGCTACTAATTTTGGTTATAGCTATTAGGAGTGAAAACCATGAAACCGGTAAAACAGAAGAAAATTAACAAAATCCACAAAAAAGCAAATGCATATGCATGTACAAGTCATATCAGGTCAGGTTAGTATATTCTTGTCATTCTCCACTGATAGAATCCAGGAGCACACCTATACTTCTAGATAAAAAAGCAGGGATGAAGCTCAGACACTGAACCCCAACCCACTCCTGACTCTGCTCTGGACTACTGCAGGCAACAACTTCCAATATTTTTTTTCTATAGCTACCAGTTTTCAGGTAAAGATTAGCTCATGGTCCTCTTTTTTTTTTTTCTGTTTAATCATATGGATGTAGCCAAGGTCTTCCACAAAAAGCCAGGTACAGTTCTGGACAAGAACGCATACTCTGAGTGAGTGTACTCACTTCTGTTGGGCTAAAGGGACACTGATTTTAGACCATTTTTATGGCCATAAAGTTTGGAGTACTATTAGTAAGCATTAGAAGACACAGAGAGGCAGGCACTAGAATTTATCCTGATTACTCACTTTCTGCCATGCACTCCACCCTAGAACTCATTTGTGAAAGACAGTACATCAAAGCTAGCATTTCGAAGAGTGTCTCAGTCACTGAGACATAAATGGATTCTCTATGCATTATAAATTGCTGCATAAGGGGGAATATTTTGTTATTTGATGTGTGTACAGAATGAAAAGCAGATATGAGCAGTGATAAATGAGACTAGGTTCTTCTGCTACTGGAGATGTCAATTCCTTGCACTAAGTAGGCCATTCACAGCTGAGCTTGCTGCTCTTACATTTCTTACCCTACATATTGTCCATTATTACCAGCTACAACCGGTAACAATGATCCTACAAGTGCAAGAGGCAATATTTGCCAGTGCACTTTTAGGCCCAGAGCTTGGACCAGAGATGAAACAGCAAACTCTATTATGGTTTTCTATAAAGTATCCTGCTGTTATATTTTAAGGCTTCTAACTAGGCATACCAGCGTGTCCTTGTGTTTCAAAGACTGCAGATCAACTATACCCTCCAGCACCCACCTGCTCGTAACTTTGGGTGATAGAACATTTGTATCTAGAGACGTGTCAGATGAAAAGCATCTGTCTCATCTGACTGGGCTGCAAACTGTAAAATGTAAAGCATTTTACCCTTGTCATTTAAAGAGACTCTATTGTCAATCACCTCCATCAAACAAGTAATGCATGCATAGCAGTCAAATATCTTAGTATGATGTAAGCCCCTTTTTCATGTATTCAGATGTTTTCTTTCCAGCCACAATTCAATTCTGTCAAAACTTGGTATCGTGCTAAAAGGTGGAAAGATAGATTTTATTTTTTTTGTAAAACAAATGTCATATAAGAGTATAGAACAGAACAACTAGGTTTTAGACCACATTCATGTTTCATTCCACATTTTTATAAACAGATTATGAAGTACAAATCACCCAAGAGAACCTTTCTATCCCTGTATCTGAAACTGTTGTTTTGTCTTTTTACTTAAAGTACTTACATCACAAAATTGCCCCTCTGTGCTTACGGGCACTGACAAACAATGATGGCTTTCAGCAGAATTCATATCCAGAATCTAGCAAAATTCACAATAGAAGGATAGGGGGATGAGGATAAAGGCATGGCTTTATATGTAATATGCAACCTGAAGTCTCTACATGGAGAGCAAAGGGAAAAGGTAAGTCTTCCCATTTTATAAGGCACTCACAGACCTTTCCAGAAGGAAGCCTCAAATTGTCTCCTCTGCAAAAGAGTAGACATTTTGTATATCTTTGGTGTGGAACACTACTACTTTTTTCATTGACATGTTTTTTTCAATTCATTCTGCTAAAAATTTACATACATAACATAAGCAAGGAGGGGAGGGAGAATTAGAGAAAGGGAGAGCTCATGGCTACATTCCATAATGAAAAAAAATTCACATATGAACAACAGATGTAGAACTATTTAATATTCCAACACTAAGAAAATGAGTTCATCTAATAGCCTCAATATAGAAGACTATGGAGTTATGAAAATACTTTATCTGCAAACATATTAATCCTAAACAACGCAGGATTCTGTCTGTGCCAAAACCCACCATGCTAGACTAGAAGAGATGTTAAATTGCTTGAAAGAAAATATGATGCTGAGATTATAGGCTTGCTGTGGGTATTGATTCTAACAAACTGATACTTTATAATGAATCAGAGATGTAAAAGATTAAGAATAAATAGCAGTAAACAAATATTTGCAGGTTACTGCAATATTGCCTGTATACCAAGATATTGCAAGCCCATGTTATGTTGTAGCCTCAAATATCCAATAAGATCTAATCTGGTGAAGCTTTAAAACCCAACACGGTTAGCAATTTCCTCAAGTGTCCACCCTTGCAAGTACAGCTGTAGTAGCAGTTGTTATGGTTTCTCTCACATTACCCCCCCCCAAATATTTGTGTTGCTGAGCAGGAGAATATTAATAAATTTTTATTAAAGATAGATCTGTGCTGCATTAGACATTATTATAATGATGGCACACAGCATGTCAAACTAATTTGATACAGTTGCATAGATCAGTGGACCAAGAACAACAGCATTATATATATAATAAAAATACTTCATGGGAAAATTCTTCATGAGGAAATTGCTAAAATTTTAGAAAATGCTAAATTATCACTCCAATGAATTTTGGTTTTATAGTTCAGTATTGATTCTGCATTAATATAAGACCCTAATCCCACTTGATGCTGCAATCTTTTTATCTCTCTCTGGTGAATAAATCACTACCTTAGCAGAACTGAAAAAAAAGAAACACTGAATACCATTGTGCCTCCCATTTCCTCCGTGGTAAACTAAACTGTACTGGCAATTCACACCACAGGAAACAATGACTACAAACTGTAATTACTACCAATTTTATCTCTTTTACTTCTGTTCCTCTCCCTTTTCATACAGAAGCAGTAAATATTCAGACTTCCAGATTTCATGCAATTTATAGCCCAAAACATTCTTTAAAATTAATATGTAATCAGAATACTTACACAACCAGTTATGAAGCTGTTACAGCCATTCTTAAGCAACTCTGAGTTTAAGTTAATTTTGAAATTACTTTTACTTTGATATGCTCTTCAATGAAGAACCTATTTATAAATTTGAGGTATTGATTTCCGCTTGACAGTCTTTACTTTGGCTTTAGTATGGTGGTGTGGTTTTGCCCCAGCCAAGAGCTGAGCACCATGCAGCTGCTCTCTCTAAGAGGGTGTGTGGGGGGAATTAGGTGGTGGCGGAAGGGAAGGGGAGGAAAAAGAACCTCAAAGAAATCCCAATCCTCATGGGTTTAGCATGGATTTAGTTTACTGGGACAGCAGAGAAAGAGAGATATAACAATAACAATAACAGGCCTTTATAGGAGAATATACAAAACTCGTGATACACAGTGCAGTTTCTCACTGAACTGCACAACTCAGGCTGTACAGCTCTGAGCCATCCTGAAACTGGACCATCGACAAAACCCTGCATCCTGGAGCCATGCACTCCACTCCCCACCAGCCCCCCTGTTTATGCTGAGTATGACATAATTGGCATGGAATACCCTTTTTGGACAGTTTGGGTCACCTGTTCTGGCTGTGTCCCCTCCCAGCTTCCTGGGCAGCCCCACCTTCTCAATATGAACAACAGAAATGTCCTTGATTGCTTGGCAATGACTAAAAACATTAGTGTTATCAGCGCTGCTCTCACCCTAACTCCCAAACAGGGCAATACACCAGCTGCTAGAAAGAAATTAACTCCATCCTAGCTGAAACCAGAACATATAGGTACAGGTTAAATTTTCCAGTAAGTGTAAATATTCACCTTCTTGCAACATATTCAAGGAAATTCAAGGATCAAAACATTAGAAAACAAAAAATTGGGTTGCCCAGGAAGCTTTGATTCAATGTTTTCTATGGAAAACTTAGCTTAAAAACAACTAATGTCACGTGACTGAAGACTTTAAATTGTGGTATAACACTATTTTTCACAGCACCTTTTTTTTTTCATTCAGTACCTAGTAGACATGCTGCTTAAAATGCTTTATCAATATTCAAGGATGGCCCATGTGTTGTTTACAACACATGCTATCCAAATTCTGCAATGAGTATGGAATTGGATTTTGTTAAAGGATTGCCATAATATTGCATAAAGGATTGCCAGAACATTGAGTTTCTCAAATTACATAGACAGTATTACATATATAGTTCTCAAATATTAAACGTAGTCTTCATAAACCCGCAGCCACAGATTTCTGTCTCTGAAGATGGTTGGCTGAAACTTAATGACATGACCTTCATCACTTCCCAATAGTTCTTCATTTTGTCTCATCACTCACTATTTTGTATTCTACAGCCTTGAATCTGACTCTTTGAGGACAGTCGGTAAAAGAATGCATTGAAAATATTACTTTATCATTACTTATTTTCACTTCTTTTGCAACTGTATTTCATTATAAAATACCATTTCATATTAATCAGTGTCTATGGGCAGGTCATATTAATGAATCAAGTTTATGGGTGACAGTAAAGAAAAATGTTGCAAGTCAGAAAGGGAAAATTAAAACATATAACACTATAGTTCAACACTACCCACAGAACAATTGCAACCATGACTGAAATTCGTTTTCCTTATTCCGTGCTTTCTTGCTTTCCCCATGAGAAGTCTTTTCTCCTTCTATGACCAGGAATGGTAATTGAAAGAGGAACGGCGGGTGGGGGAAGAAAGTAAGACTTTCAGAGAGATAAGCCTGAGTTCTCTGCCTGTTATCCCAGGAGATGGTAAGATGCACAATTTAGTTTGGAAAGTAAAGTGAGGATTTTTTCAATACATACCAGAGGTTTTGTTCAGTCACACCCTTTTTTGTTATGGTTGAATATCTAACCTTTCCAAACTATCTTCCATCTGGAAAGGAAGTCACGTCACACACATTTTTGAAGAATGCATGTGACATATCTAGTGTTTAGGTTAGGATGCAGCAGCCAGCAGCCATGGGTTTCTTCCCCATTCAAACTACCAGATGGAAATCTCTGCTCCCCCAAAAAGGCATGTTGCCACTAAAATTGTGTGACTTCCAACAATTCAAAGCTTTCATTAGTAAAAGTAGACAGGAGATTTCATAGTGTGGACGTGAGTAAAGTGAAATGGATTGGTTCCTTCTTATTAGTAGTTTATCAGACTGTTCTGAGAGTCTTATGAAAAAGCAAGATGCTCTTTGTGTCAATTTGTACTGGTTTATAACAGGGGTAATGAGACCTGAATATTTTTCCATTCTATTTTCCAGTTCTGAAATTTTTTGTTCCAAATTTGGCATTTTGAAATGTGCCTAGTGAATTCTTTGATCTGGTATGAGACAGACCATTTTGAGAAACTTAACATGAGCCAGCAGTGTGCTCTTGCAGCTCAGAAGGCCAATGGTATCCTGGGCTCCATCTGAAGAGGACAGACCACCAGGGACAGGGAGGTCATTGTCCCACTCTACTCTGACCTCATGAGGCCCCATCTGGAGTACTGTGTCCAGATCTGGGGCCCCCAATACAAGAAAGATGTAGAACTGTTGGAGAGAGTCCAGAGGAGGGCCACAAAGATGATTAGAGGGCTGGACCACCTCCCCGATGAAGAGATGTTAAAGGAGCCTAGAGAAGAGAAGGCTGCGGGGCGACCTCATTGCAGCCTTCCAGTACCTGAAGGGAGCTTATAAGCAGGAGGG
>VZTU01009862.1:4366-78474 GCA_013400835.1 Zapornia atra
TCGCTGGTGCGGTTTTGTCGGGGGGGAGAGGAACTTTCTGGCTGTGGTCCCTTGGAGAGCGGGAATCGCTCGGAGATGCTGCTTCTCTGGCACCCGTGGGAGCGCTCCATACCAGTAGGATCGGGATGGGGCTGATTACGCTGCTGTTGCTGTTGAGAAGGGGGGGAAAAGCGGTAAAACTCAAACGCGAGCCGAAGGGCTTAAGGTACAGCAAAAGTAACTTCTGGTGCATCATTGCCAAGGAGCCAGAGGGTGCGACATAACCCAGAAAAATCCACTCATGTCACCGTGGGAATATGATGCTCAGGGCATCAGAGATCAGAGAGAATCAGCACTCACATGTTGGCTGCAGTTATTGATACTGTGTGGTTTATACAGTCAGTAAAATTCCTCCTTAGAACAAAAACGCTGACTGCAAGGGAGTAAAGTTTCACAAAAGATTGCTTTGCTGTATCCCTCAGATCCTTGGAAGCCACAGGATCTGAGGCTATTGTCTTGGTGTACGAGAACTACGTTTAAGGAAGGACTTTTGGTGTGGCTGAAAAATTTCCCTGTAATGTGACATCTAATTGTTGTCATGCCTAAGATGAAGTCTTCATCCTTCCCCACTAAGAAGTGTGTCAAAAGGGCAGTGAGAAAGTAAGCAGCTACTTACAAAGGGAGAAGGACATAAAATGCCTTTTGAAATGACACCTTTTATCAAGTATAATTAATGGTAAGCTGTATCTAATATGTCTTTTTGAAGGTTTTTTTTCTATTTTAGAGCATAAATATGGCTCTAAAATATAATTTCTGTTAGACCCATATGTTTGGATGATTTTTAAATCATGGATGATTTTTAAATCGTGGCTATCCATTAATATAAAGAATTAAACTACAAAATATGCAGCCTCTAATATTTCTTGGAGAGAATGCTCTTTGAGAAAGGTGAAAAGAGAGAAGGCAGTTGTTAGGAGCTCCAAAAGAAGGAATCTTTCACCTAGATATCTATCTAGATAAGGGCTTTAGAATATCTCTGTGTTTGTGTATTTTCATTAAGACTCGAGTCATGTTGATGTAAAATCAATTCATTATTTGCATTGTTAATAACAAGAATCAAGGCAATATTAATCCCTGCACCCTCCAAAAAACTCAAATGTGTTGCCATGCAAAGGAAAAGTATTGGATTTGGTTTGAGCTGAGTTACTGTCACAGAACAAAGAAAAAGCAAAAGTGCAGCTATTGGAGGAAAGGAAATGGTTTTGCAGTACTGTTTTTTCTTGTTGTCTTGCACCAGAATGGTTGCTGCCTTAATGCATCCCTGTTTTCAGTAAGGTTTTTTTTAATTGAAAGCAAAAGATTAATGGTGGGTTAGTGTTAAAGATGAAAGTGGCATGCATTTGGTATTGCAAGCACCTGAATTTCTCTTCTGCAATTTTTTCAAATTCCAAAGTTAGAGGTCATGTTTAGAACTTACTGTAAGAACAAACTGCATTTATTGTATTCATTGGTCTCTTTAGCATATTACTTTATAAATGTTGTCACCTGATCTTAAACACAATGTTAGCTGAACGAGCAAAATACATAATAAAAACATTAGCCTTCAGTGCAGGCTGCTTGTCCTAGCCACACACCTTGTAATATTGCGTGCAACTGTGCCAGCTCTCATAAGCTGCTCTTAAGTCAATGATCCTGAATGTGGAATCAAGCCAAACTGCTCTGTGTAAGCTGTATGTATAAAACAGCTCAACAGGTTTTGTCTTTGGAGACCGCCACCTCACGCTGTTTGTAATGGAGACTTGTTTGCATCCATTTTTTTCCACAGCAGTACCATCTGAGTCAGATCTGGCTCACACAAATGGTGATCTATGCACCTGAGAAAACAACCAATAACCTATATGTAATTGTGCAGTTGTTAGCTTTTTCTTTTCTGTTTGGAGTACCCTTGCTCAGTGCCTGCTCCTGGCTCCTGTGAATCTGACCTGACGCTCGCTGGTGCGAACTGCGAAACCAGCAGGCTGCTCAGCAGAACCTGAACTGAGTCCTGTCACCTGCTTTCAGCAGAGAATTTGCTGTCCAGACTCGAAATGATAGAGAGGAGTGGCTCTGCTGGATCAGAAACAGTGTGATGGACTGATACTGTTGTCCAGGGTCATCGTATAGTGACAACTTGTTAGAGGTGGGGACTGAGTCAGAAACCGAGGTATTTCCATTAGCATCAGTGGGCTTAGAGCAACACCTCTTCCATGGGTGCCACCTCTGTGCCCCAAAGAGCTCTCACAGCTAGCAACCTGCTTGAAACCTTTCTTAGAGCTGCATCAAACACTTGCCTTGTTGTAGACTACTCAATTTAAAACAAAACTAAGTTGTTATAAGAATGCAGATTACCTTCTAATGTAAAGTCTAAATGGTAAGACTAAAAATCACAAAATCTCAATCTAAAAGGTAACTGGGAGTACTTTGATAAAAGATAGGTAAAATCTGGTTTTTATTTTTGAACTTATTTGTTAGAGATAGAAATGCTGAGCTGTTCAGCATAATCTGCTTTAAAGAAGTTCAAGTTGGAGAGACCACAGAAGTGAATCAGTGGAACTGCTGTGTTTTGATTACATTTTTATTTTTGTTCTTCCATTCCTGAAAATGTTACAAGATTGTCATATCTTTAAAAGTCACATCAAATCAAAAAATAGTTCCAAATAGCAGTAATATGCCTCCATTACCCCTCTCCTCTTTTTCACAGGCTCCTGAGAAACCACATCTTTTTTCTTTCTTTTTGCAAGGTTTGAAGACATAGAAAGAACAGCCTCTGCTTCTAAGTCTTGTCTTTTTTCTTTCCTTTGCTTTTTCCACATTCTTAATTGTTTTGATATTATCTCTGTTTATGGCCTGGCTACATATAGCTATGAATATGGCCTGTGCTTATCCGCTGATTTCAACTCAGTCAGGGATCTGATCACCACTAATGCACAAAACCCTGTGTTGGATGTCCAGAAATTTTTAGTTTGTGATTTGGGTGATTATGATAAGGTTTTGGCATGTGGATTAGGGGACCCAGTAGACAAAGTAGGCTGGTTGGGGCAGGACTTTCTCTGTAGTCCACAGATTCTGGTCTGTGTGCTGTTTGAACTCCTTAGGTTTTGTCTCCTTGCTCTGTAAAAGCAGGGCTTTACAGTTATGTAATGAGAGAAAGGCAATGATTTTTCAGTTCTGATCTACTAAATCCTCTTCCATCTTTTCTTACCTTTGTCCCACAGGTTTTGGATTATTGTTTGCTCATAAGTATTTTGTTCAACTTACTCTACTGACATCTTGTAGCTCCCCCCTCTCTCTCCCAAGTTATCAGTGCTAATTACAAATTATACTTTGAAAACATCTTCTGCATCCTCTAGAATGACAAAAGACATAAAATCATTCAGCTGGACAAAAAAAATCTCAGTATTTTATCCTCAGCTCTCAAATTAAAAGTTAGTGTGCCTACCTTTTGCCTGTTACTGTGTAATAATTTAATTGGCAGCTTTTATTTTGTGGTTGATCTGTCAAAGCAGGATAGTACTCCCAAGACAAACTGAAATGGAGAACTTTACACTTTCTGCATTATTAGCTGTTTGGGGGGAAAAATAATTTTTGTATTTTTGCATTTAGTTAAATAAGTCAAATTACATGATGATTGAAGATAATAAAGAGAATGAAGACCACGCATCTGAAAGAGGAAGAACAGCCATAATTTTTTCCTTGAAGAATGAAGTTGGAGGACTTGTAAAAGCATTAAAACTCTTTCAGGTAATAATCACATTGCCACAGCAGCTCTGTATTTTTAGATTGTAAAGATGGTTTTGGAACACACTAGAATCTATTAAATTCGTTTATTAAGGATTTGATTCCAAACCTGACTCCCACTTTGCACCCTAGATTACCCACAAGAGCAAATTTATGCCTCAGAAATTAGATGCTGGCTGGCTAAAACTCTTCAGAAAACATATTACCTGCACCTACTAAAGACTGAGAGAGTTTTGGCTTTTCTGCTCATGAAAATAGGTTTGGCAGTTGTTACTTCTACTGCATGCAAGAGGTGGATCCGAAGCTCCTGCTGATGGCAGGCAGACACTTGGGGTGTCACCTGTGCTGGGTCGAGTCCAGTGCCCTTGCGCCTGGCTGGACTGAGGGTGACAGAGGAACTGTGGGATTGCTGGGCAGGTGTTGCACAAGGACTATGCGCTCTGCCAACTGGCCCCACGGGCCTTAGTGTGAGGTTTTCTCTGTCTCCTGATATAAGACACATGATTAAGTAATTTTTCAGATCAAAGAAACGTGACATTTATGCTGTGAAAGCTACTGCTTTTAAATCCCTTGCTTGCTTGTGAGATAATGATATAGTGACTTGATTGGCATTTTGGTGGATTTCCCTGGCCCAGTTGCCAATCGGTTTCCTATGGCAAGGATGAAAGAAAAAGGTCTATTAATTTAAATGTCCTGACTGTGTCTTTCTGTGCTTCTTGAATGTAAATGAAATTGAAAGAACACAGGTTCTCTTTCATTCCCTTCTGGATAGGAGGCTTTTAGCAATCAAACCATTTCCAATAAGCAGACTGCTATCGAGAGATCCAATTAACTAAAATAGCTTCACAATGGTGGTACAAGTTCCATGCAAGAATATTAATTTGAAAGCCAAATTTTAGTTTTTAGTCAGTCTGTTTGAAAATGTTACTTCTTACAAAACAGGAGAAGCACGTGAATCTGGTACACATTGAGTCACGGAAGTCCAAGAGACGAAATTCTGAGTTTGAGATCTTTGTGGACTGTGACAGTAACAGGGAACAACTGAATGAGATCCTCCAACTCCTGAAGTCTCATGTCAACGTTGTTTCTATGAACCCCACGGAGCATTTCATTGTCCAGGAAGATGGTAAGTATGAAAGGCAGTCCTGGTGAAAATGCACTTCTCAAGGTGTTGGTTTGAAATCTTTTTATGGTGTCGACACCTTGCATTCGCGTCGCGTTTCCGATCAGTAGATACCAGGTTTATGATCCTGTGTTGTGAATGGGTGTAGTCTGGGTGACATGAGCAGCGCTGCCTTGGCTGGTGCCAGCTGGGAATACGGGCTGTGTCAGGCTGGTGTGCATCTGTTATCTGCACTCCTGTCCCTTCTCAGCACAGCACAACTGGCAGCAGTGGGAGTCCCTGCATCCGCGCAGGCCCGTGCAGGCTGGCATGCAGGCAAGGTCTGAATGCAGGGCTTGGCCTATACACCTTTCTAGCAGAAGTTTAGTACTGATGGAAACCAGTTCAGACACTGGTGAGAGTGGGAGATGGATTCTGTCACTTCCACATGTAGCTCTTGACTTAAACTTTCTTTACCATTTTTCATCAAACCCAGTTACTTGTACTGGTGTGAAAGAGGTGCCTTTTAATTTTAGGATGCTTCAGTTCCCACTTATCTTTCTCCTAGTTAGAAAAGGCTACAGTTCAGGGCAGCAGAAGTCTCCCATGTATTTCTTAGCCATGGTTCTTGGCACAGACTGGTAGATAGGGGAAGGTGAGATCTGATGTCTCTTGGATAAAACCAGTTGCCTTTATCCCTAAGGAAGGGGAATTCCAATCTAAACACTCTCCCTACCCTTATTAAGAAAACTGAAGAACACTGGGGAAGAAAAACCAATGTATTATCCGCTCTGCCAAGAGCTTGGCTATTACATCTCTTGGGCTATAAAAAACCCCAAAAGTTAGTAGCACAGCTGTAGTGATGTATCTCTCTAAGGCTGCAGTGCCTCCTTTTCTTCCTCTTCCCCCACAAACCCCTCAGTAAAGCTGGATGTTTCTTAGGCACATAAACATTGCTCTGTGGTTACTTCCCAGGGTCAGGAAAGCAGCATGGGAGGACTCAAACCTGCTCCTGCTCTGCCCAGGGATGGTGGGCAAACAATGCCTCTCCTCCTTTGCACACACTCTACCTGAGAAGCTTCACGTGGCAGTGTGCCTTGTCTCAGGGGGAGCCTCCAGATGTTACTCCAACATTAATAGTGATTACAGTTCAGGGAACAGAAAAAGCATATTAACTGTTTCCTTCCTGGATGCTTTGGAGCTGGCTGTGCTCTGTAGGCGGACTGCGGCAGTGACAGAGGAGGAAGTGTGAGCTGTAGGCTGGTGCCAGATAGGCAGTGGACTCTCTTGTCTTATTCATGACCCTTTTAATTTATAGATTTCACTTGTAACCACCGTAGCCATACTTGAAAGTAGCGTTTCCTCCCTCAGCGTGCTTGGAGTTATTAATAACTTTGTGGATTCCATGCGTTCCCTAGACATGGAGAATGTTCCCTGGTTTCCAAAGAAGATCTCAGATTTGGATAAGTGTGCAAACCGAGTGCTGATGTATGGGTCTGATTTGGATGCTGACCATCCAGTAAGTATTTTTCTCTTCTATACCCAATCCTGAGTGAAAATACTTTGTGGAGCTTACTTTACAAAAAAAAAAAGGCAGCTTTTCTTCCTCCCTCTCCTTCCTCTCAATGGCGCTCTGTGGGTCGGAGCACCCTCTCTTGAGGGCTTCCTATCTTTCTCCTAGTTCAGGCGAGATGTCACTGAATTCAGGTCCCCTGCCTTTCTGCAAGGTTTACTTGTGCAAGGAACCCAGGTCTGGGCCCTGAGTGGTCACACATAAACTTAAAAAACAAAACAAAAAGCTGTTGTGAGGTAGGCTTGGTTCTTCATTCTTCTTTCTTCCTTACTGGAACTGGAGCAAAGAAATTGGTACCTGGGGAGTGCAAGTGGGTAATTTGTTCTGTAATCTAGTAACAAAGTTTGTATAAATACTGACATGACTAAAATGAACCCTTGTTTACTAAATATACCATTGCATGCATAAAACCTCTGATCCTTACTTTGAATTGGAGTATCTGCTTAGTTCACTTATTAGACATTTCATACTACAGCTATAAGGCTCCTGCCCTGTCCTCTCATTCTTACACAGCATACTTTTATATTTCTCAAGTGAAGAAATGTCAAGTGTGTTGTTTTAAATTATTTACTACAGCTTGGAAGCTCATTTAACTTTGGCTTTATCTTTCTCCTTGCCAGGGTTTCAAAGACAACGTCTATCGCAAGAGGCGGAAGTACTTTGCAGACCTGGCTATGAACTACAAACAGTAAGCTTGACTTCTTCCAGAATAAGCCTTCTGCATGCTTAGAAATTATAATAGCATGCACTGGCAGAGGCTCACCTTCCCTGGGCTCAGATCTTGCTGAGGCATGCTTGGCTTAGGAATCAGAGCTGGAGGGGTAAAATGAAGGGAGATGTAAGACAAGAGTACAAGGTAGATGTAGGCTGCCTTCTAGCCCCATGGGCCTCCGATCTGTCTGAGGATCAGCTTGTGGTTGCTCGGCCATTAACGGCACCCACGCTGATCCTCAGATGGGCAGCGCTGCCAGCATGGGCTTCCTGCAGCATGGTCACTTGGACTTGGCAGTCCCTCCCCGCTTCTCTGGAAGTGGGTGCGACAAAGGAAGAAGATGAACAGTGTGTGTTGCAGATGCTTGTGGCAGGACGTACTGACTTTACTAGGGCAGACTGCTCTCTTTTGTGAAGGAAAAGTAGGGCAGGCAAAACCCAGTATATAGACCACTGAGTGTAAAGTTTCTGGGAAATGCTCATGCTCGAGCTTTCTTTCCTGGTTCAAACTAGTGCATGTGATGTGTAGATAAGACATTTTCTGTGAAAACAAACTCGAAGAGTTTCTGTCTTTGGACATGCTGCTTGGGGGAGGGAGCTCTTAAAGCAGCAATCTTCCATGCAATGTGGTGTTATTTTGTGGACCTGTGCCGTAAATTCTTGCTATACATAATTTTCACATTGTGGTTGCCTGCTTGAATTTAAATGCCAAGTTCCTCAATGGGAAATGACCTAGAAATGGTGGGTATCTAGAGCTCTATTGCACTGTGTATTAATGCAAGGGGTCACCACAGCACAGAGCTGGTTACTGTTAGTGTGGTGTTAACAGAGACTCCTTTGGGAAAGCATCTGCAGTGCTGGTTCCCTGGCTGGCAGTGGAAGCTCAGTGTAACTCTCCCACTGCTATCGATGGGCTTTAGGTCACACCCTTGCTATAATCCACTTTAATGGAAACCCTAAGGGCTAAATAGGAGAGAGGGACTACAATAAATAGTTCGGGCAGATGCTTGTCTCCTCTGCATACAAGTAGGATTTTTACCTAATATGTATATTTAGTTGCTTCCATGCAATGTGGTGTTATTTTAGGGAACTCTCTTTATTTTTTTGTAAAACAAATCAAAAAGGTAACAGACAGTAATTGCAGACAAGGAAGTCCAACAGTGAAAAGGATATGTTCTCAGCTCCTGAAGCTGTAAAGGTTATGCAGGTATTTTAAATGTTACTTTTGGCATTAAACATCTAAGAAACTGTTTACAGAACTGAAGCATTCAGGCTCCAGTGAGGTCAATGCAAAGATTCCTGTCACTTGATTTAGGCTGAAAAGAGAGCAAGTCTTTCAGCCATAAGCTCTCCCATGCATAGACTGGGTCTTGCTCTGTATTTGACAGTGCCTAATGCACCCTGACCAGATGTCATAGCTGTATAGATGTTAAATAAAAAAACCCAAAACATAAATGAGTCATCTGTTTAGTATAGAATGCCCTTTCTTCCTCTTCTTGCAGTGGTGACCCAATTCCCAAGATTGAATTCACTGAGGAGGAGATCAAGACTTGGGGGACTGTGTACCGAGAGCTTAACAAGCTTTACCCAACTCATGCCTGCAGAGAGTACCTTAAAAACTTACCCTTGCTCACCAAATACTGCGGGTACAGAGAAGACAACATCCCCCAGCTGGAAGATGTGTCCCGCTTCCTGAAAGGTAATGTGATGGTTTTCTTAGGTAGAAAGGCATGAAATTGTAGGAAATCCACATATACAGAGGCAGGGACGTTTTTAGTAAATGTTTGCCATTCTCAAGCTTGGGCTTATGTTTTCTAATCATGCTTAGCTTTCTGACATGCTCTTGAGCCATGATCCTGCTGTGGCTTTCACCCCACTTGTAGCAGGAAAGGTGAGAACATCACACAACTCTACATCGAACTAATGTACAATTTCTCTGCTCCTTCTCAGAACGCACAGGTTTTACCATTCGCCCTGTTGCTGGATATCTGTCTCCCAGAGACTTCTTGGCAGGATTAGCATTCAGAGTTTTTCACTGCACTCAGTATGTTAGACACAGCTCGGACCCTCTCTATACACCAGAGCCGTGAGTAATTTAATCTTTGTGCAGAGACTTGCTTAGAGCCAAGCTACTTAGTAGATGTTCAAGAACACCAGCAAGAAAACTTTTTTTTTTTTTAAGGTGCCAAAGACTGAGCATTCACGCTGAATATAATGAAGTTGTAGCATGCTCAAGTGCTACGTTCATAAACATGGGATTTTCAAAAGTACAGCATGTTATTGGAGAGCTCTTACTGTGTGTGGCGTTAGTTTAATATTCAATTGCCTCATAAATGTGGAGCTCATCTTAATTTTAGATAAACTCAGATTTCCAAATGAAGCTATGACCTGCTCAATTGTTTTCAGCTACAGGTGACTGACACGTTGCTGTCTTTTGGATATTAAATAGTTTAATGCAAGACATTATTTCTGTTCACTGGTGCTGCTTTTTCACTTTACCACAAATACAGATCATGAGATTTCTTCTCTTGTTTCTTTTTCCAGTGACACCTGCCATGAGCTCCTAGGCCATGTCCCTCTTCTGGCTGAACCCAGTTTTGCTCAATTCTCCCAGGAAATTGGTCTTGCATCACTTGGGGCATCAGATGAGGCTGTCCAAAAACTGGCAACGGTGAGTATTTCAGTGCCTGGTGATCCCATAGAAAGGTTTGTGATCTCACTCCATCAAATAAATTTGGAGCTTCATATCAGCATTAGCCACACCCAGCTGCTAGACCTATGAGTTTCACTGGTTCTTGGTTTTTAGAGCATGTTAGGGGAAAAAAATACATTTTAAAGTTCATATGGTTGGTGTTTTTCTTCACTTGGCTGTTGAGTGAGGGTGCAACTTCTAGTGGTAGATCACTTTTTCTGGATGGAAATTCCATGCTCTGTTTCTTCCAAGCAAAGTCTTTTTACCTCTAGGAACATGAGTCAATGATTTAAAAAGTAATCTATTTCTTTATTGTGTAGAATGAACTGAAACAAGATGGTATTTTCATTGAACGTGGTGAGCACTAACATTAGATACTTTTCAGTGAAGAAATTAAAATCATAGAAATGAATTTTGTTCCCGAATGCTTTGGTAAAAATGTTTTAAGATGGAAAAAAAACTTAGATGAGAAATAATTTTTGCTGGTTATGAAAGAAATGGTTTGCTGATTTTTATAAAATTTTGGTTTTCCTGTCTGTGCTAAAAGTTCTACTACTGTCAGTGGGTGAAGAATTAAGATACCTATGAAAACAGCATATATCTGCAGAAATCCTGAAATTCAGCAAACTAAACATCTTTAATGTTACAGACCACTGAGCAAATGAAAAACAAGCTATAATGGGCTGATGTTTTCACTCACAGATCCTCTCTATTCAGTGTTTCTTTTAAGCTGATGCTGTCAAGTCATGACAATATTTCTCAAAACAGATTTACGTATCAATGTTCCTACTGATATGAGCAGCTGCTAGCCTAGCTGGCTAATCTATAATATCCTTCTTTCTTATGAGAAGCATGGAGTCCTGTGGTGGTTCTTCCATTTTTTGCTTCCCTCCTCCTTAAATATCTGAGAAGGATAACCTGGTTCTGTCTGCTATTTGCAACTGTTTGACACTACCTCCAACAAGAAATGCCCCCATCTAGTTCACCACAGCATCTTTGCTGAAGGCTGAATTCTTTTACTTCTGCATTTCAGTGCTACTTCTTCACTGTAGAGTTTGGCTTGTGCAAGCAAGAAGGACAGCTACGAGTTTATGGGGCTGGCTTGCTTTCTTCGATTAGTGAGCTCAAGGTAAGAATATCTACTGCTTATTTAACTCTTTTCTTTGTACCTGATTATTTTTGTCCCTGTTTGGCCCTACTATACTTTAAGCAAACTTCTTGTGGCAACGATTACTGGACAGTCTGCTTTTGGATATATGCCGAACAATGTCTGTCACAGGAAGCATTAGATGGCTGGGACTTCCTAACACTAGGTTTCAGGTAACTATTTTCAAAATAAAGCCCTGCTGTCTCAACCAGATTCTGAAAATATTTACACATGAACTTTGTGTCTGAGGAATACCTTTCTTGATCCAGACAGGCGGAATATGATGATTCAGGGTTATTCTGTTTTTTAAGCTTTAACCACTGTTCACCTGCAGATAAAAAATGTAAAAAGGAATGCACTAAACATGGTCTCACTTCATTTTTTTTTTTTTTTTTAATTTGCTCGACCTCATGCCGAATTCCTTGGGTGATGACGTTCCTCTGATGCATGATAATGCAATATGTTACCAGCACTCACTCTCTGGCAGTGCCAAAGTCAAGCCTTTTGATCCAAAGGTCACCTGCAAACAAGAATGCCTCATTACAACTTTCCAGGAGGTTTACTTTGTTTCTGAAAGTTTTGAAGAGGCAAAGGAGAAGATGAGGTACAGATTTCTTCCCCCCTCCCTCCTTTGTTTTATAGCCCTGGGTTTAACTTTATGCATCTCTCAGAGGCAGCACCAAACTCTTTTATTCTTATCACAGTTTTATAATTATCTTTCATGGAATTGGAAAGCCAAGAGTAGGGTTTGCTTGGTCTTCTATGTACTGGGTGGGAAAGATGAGGAACTACATAATAATTACAGCTATTTTTAAGCAAGTAGTTTAGAAAAGTGGTTATTGATACTGACTGCACACAGAGGATGCATTTGTGTTTTGTTTATAACTCCCTTTTTTTTTTTAAAATTTGACTAGGGAATTTGCAAAAACTATCAAGCGCCCCTTTGGCGTGAAGTACAATCCGTATACTCAAAGCCTGCAGATCCTGAAAGACACAAAGAGCATCGCCATCGTTGTGAATGAGCTACGTCATGAGCTGGACATTGTCAGCGATGCCCTCAGCAAGATGGGAAAGCAGCTGGAAGTTTAAGATCTCTGTCAGCAATGTGATGCACTCAGCAACTCTTTCCTTTTCCCTACTGATTTCCTTTTAGGCATGTGATGTGTTGTATGCAGAGCTCTCTCCTTTAGAAATGGAAGAGTGAATGGCCCTTATGGATAAATGCTTTATCTCATTTCCCTATATAAAGTCCCTTACAGAACATATTCCTCCATCCCCTTTGGAGTAAAAGAAAGGCTGGGAGTTGCCTTTGAGGGGCTGATGGGGTGTAGAGAAATTTTTAGACTGGAGCAGAAGTGTGGCCTGTGGATCAGAGCTGGGATCAGGTGCTGCAGAAGGTGCCTTATGAGGCAACAGTGGAACAATTCACCACAGGGAATTGCGCAACTAATTTAATAGCACTGCAGACTTTATAGCATAGAGGCTATAGTAATCAGTGCTTGTAAGTTTCTGCTACTAAGTTTAAGACTTGAATGATGACAGTGCAGGTATCAGAACACAAACAGCTGTAGGTTCACTGTATTAAAATTGAGGGGTTAAGTCTCCCTTTGAAAGCGATCACCCTTGCTGCCAAAGAAGTGCCAGTGTGCTGTTTGCCACACTTCTGGTGTACAGAGATGCTGTATGAAATCTGAATTTTAAGAGATTTGCTCTCGGCTCAGAGTGTCACCATTTTTGTTGCTGTCCTTGATCCTGCACGTGAGGGAGATCCTTTTCCTTCTAGCAATACCATTTGCCTTTTTCCTGATTTAGTTAATTTAGCAAATTCTATAGTACCTGATGGCTTACTGAGTTAGCACAAAGCCTAAAACAATTTCTAAATTACAGTTCAATATATAAAACTGCTTTGTCAGTTCTAAAATAACTGAAGTGTAAAATAACAGCCAGAGTTCCTAGTCTAGCCTGCTTTTTCTAAGGAGAAGTATCCTATTGCTTGCTCTGTCACTTTAGTGATCTGCCCAAGCTGCACAAAGACACGTTTTGTTTCTACTTTACTAGATCTTCATTCTCTTTAATACTTTACATCTTAATTCCCTATCAAGCAAATTATAACTGAGAGGCCCAAGCATTTCATAGCTATTCTGCAGCTAGAATTGCAATCAACCACTGTGTAGTGTAAAGTGTATCCAATTCCAAAAAGCACTTTACAGGTGGTGGGAAGCAGGGTTCTGCTGAATTTTCTATATCACGTAGTAGTGGATTTCCCCATTTTCAAGGCTCTGTAGTTTGAAGCATCCTGCAAAGCTGTTTCTGCTGACGCTGCCAATGGAATGAACATAAGTACAAGACATGATATGCTTAGCCGGAAGATTTGTGCTGTATTTAATAGCACTCTAGGTGCTGATTCTTCATAGGTAGAGCTTATCAGGAGATCTTGAATTCACAGTTATGAAGGTCACTGGAAAAATGGACTGAAATATTAAATACACTGGATATGCTAGTTCAGGATCAAGAACTTAATCAGTTTGAGATTCATATGCTTTCTAGTAGGCCACATCTGCTCTGTAAGTAATGATAGAATGGTCTGGGTTGGAAGGGACCCCAAGGATCAGAGTTCCAACCCCGCTGCCACAGGCAGGGCCAACAACCTCAGGCCTGGATCTAGACAAGGTTGCCCAGGGCCCCATCCAACCTGGCCTTAAACACCTCCAGGGACGGGGCATCCACCACCTGTCTGGGCAGCCTGTTGCAGCACCTCACCACTCTCTCTGTAAAAAAACTTCCCCCTAATATCTAATCTAAACCTTCCCCCCTTAGCTTTCAGTCCATTCCTGCTTGTCCTGCCCTTTCGAAAAGTTTATTTCCTTCCTTGAAATCACTGTCCCAATCTTTCCAAATATATTCACTGTTTAAAACAAGTCAATATAATTCTTTTTTCCTCTATCAAACCTGCTATAGCTTTTTTTGTTTGTTTTAAAGAACTCCTAAGACATAGGAAAATGGTCCACCACATTTATGGCTTACATTACACTTATTTTAAAATACAGATTTTAGGAGCTTTGTCTTATGAATAGTGAGGGAGGATGTATTTTGTCTGCTTCTGTGACAACAATTAATAGTCAGATGTGTTTCTAAAATGTTGGGATTATTATATTGTTCAAATATACATGGATCTGTGTTACTTCAAATCTTTGTCTGAACTATGTATGCATTTCAAGTAGAAGACCTTAAATTAGCATCTAATTTCATGTAGCTTGGAAGATCAGCAATTGTATGTTTATTTGCACCTGTGAAGCAGAGAGTTAAGTAAGTAAACAAGTCATACAGGAAAGATGCACTTCCATAGCATTAACAACATCACGTTTGACTTCTGTCTCTGTAGAACAGTATTAATTTACATACAAATATTGTGAAGGCTTTAAATGTCAATGAAATAAATGCCTTGTTGGTAATTAGCAGAAGCAAACCACCCTTTACTTCAGCAATAAACACAAAGCACTTGCTTCTGACCAAGGGTCTACATGTGTTATGCTCTATTTCTAGATATTCCACGCATGTCACCTAAAGCCATTCAGTACTGTATGTATTGTACTTGAGGAGTGACTTGATTTCCTCTCACTTTTTAAAAGACTTCGTCTTTTTTTTTTAATTTTTTTTTTATTTTCTGCTGGAACGGGTGTGTTGAGGAAGAGCTTGCCCAGCCGGTGTTTCCCAGGCTCTTCGCGGGGCGCCGGCGGCCTCGGGCGCTTGGGCTTCTGGGGAGTTTTTCGTGGAAGAGCTGGAGTCTGCCCGTGGAGTACAGGCAACCGCGGGCGGGGGGAAGCTACACCCTCAAACGCTCCGAGGGCTTTGAGAGGGTCAACTGGTGCTTCCCGCGGCTGATAAGGACCTCGTCAGGCCCCGACCACAGCCAGGCAGCCGCACTACCTCCAACCCGTGCGGAGGCTACGGGTGGGGCGGGACCCCGCCGGAGCCCGCCTGCGCCCCGCCTCTTCCTCCCCGGCCTGCGCGTGGCGGGAAGGGCCGGGGGCCGCTGGCCCCATGGAGCCTGTGCTCTTTGCGTGGGTAAGTGGGTGCTCGGCATGGCGCGGGGAGGTCGGAGGGAGCTGGGGCCTCTGCGACATGGCGGCTCAGCCCGCGCAGCGGCGCGTCCCTCAAGGGGCGACGGGTGGAACTCGGAGCCCGTTTGCTCGTTCTCCCTTGGGGTGCTGCGGGGATCGGGGCTGCCCGGGGCAGTGTGCGCTGCTGCCGGCCCTCGTCTCGCTTCCCTCTGGAAGGGCCGACCAAGGGTTCCCCTCCCGGAAAAAAATAAAGCTGTGATAAAGTTGCGGCGAGTCGGCCTCGTCGCGGTGTGTCGGCTCCTTGCCGCTTCGCGAGGAAGCTGTAAGGCTTCGCCCCGCCGGGGGGCGTCCCGCCGGGGCTGAGCCGTGCGCGGCCTGTGCCCTGCGGGGCCGGGGAGTTGCAGGTGTCGCCCCTGCTGCCGCTGCCCCGGTGGGGAGCGGGGGTGGAAGTGCCTGTCGCTTCAGGTGCACGGCCTGGGGTGAAATCCTGAGCCCCTAAAGGGAAGCAAGGCTTCTTTTTTTTCTTCTTTTTTTCCTCACGTGTGTGTGGTTCACGTGATTTTACCTGCCGAGCGTAGGGGGTCTCAGGGCCGGTAAGTGTGTGTGTGGGGTATCTCTTTTTATTGTTAGCTCGTTTTGATCTGCAGTAGTCATGTTTGGTAATAACGCGTCAGTCTTGAGGCTAAATGAAGGTAAGTGGTTGGGATAGATGTGCATGGCTCTCAATTCCTCAGGCTTTCTGCACCTTATCTCAGCTTGCCTGATTTTGAAGACTTGAAAATTCACTGCAGGTTATAAGCTAAAATGAGAGCTTGTGATTGGCCTTCTAAAAAGAATTATGTCTATTGAGTAGTAACATGCTCTAAAACTGCCTGCCAGTAGTAGTGACTGAGACAGCAACTTGTTCTGCCTGTTTAACTCTGATCTGATAACTCCTCCACCTGTTAACTGTAGGCTGGTGCTTTTGTCAAATGTCATAATTGTACAAAATGTTTATTGCTAAATTGTCCTTTTAAGATGCACCAGGTCCTGCATCTTTGCAGGGATAGGACGGACAGGACTGCAAGTAGAGAGCAGGTAGGCACGGGGAGCACAGTGAGGCAGGGAAAGTCTCCCCTGGGGATCATCAGCTGTGGGCAGTGTGAGCCTTGACTGTTGCTGTTACTGCAGTGTGAGGGCCAGGAAACTTACTGAATCCATTTTTGGGAATGAAGGTTGCTGTTCAAATTGTTGGACGCTTAAATTGGCTAAGACTGCTTTCTGTGATTGATTTAGTGGCTACTGGTATATTTTCATTTTGACCACTTTAAGTTAAAAGACTAGGCTAGTGTTTCTACTTTACTTGTTTAGGTTCCAGAATAATGTGGCTTGTCTTTCTGGTCTTGTTTTAGAGGTGGTCTGCCAGAAAGCATTGGCATGAATGAGACCTTAGTGATGAGTAGGAATCATCAGCATTAAATTAAGCAGGAGGTAATAATCTCCTGAGTAACTCAGCATGTAGTTAAAATCTTAACAGGATATGTTCCAGTGTATTTCTTAAAATACCAGGGTTGTGAGGGGAGCTTTAGTGGCAGCAAACTTAGGATAGCCCTGGTCTGTAATTCTGGGGTCCTGTGTAGCAGCAGTAGGAATGAAGATTGCCATTTTGGGGGATTTTCAGAAACAAGTACTGGGTTAACCTGTGATATGTCCCTGATAGATATCTGCTCCTAAGATCAAACAAGATTATCTCTTCTATTTTAATGTGTTAATTTTCTGTGTGTATTTGAAGGGTGCAAACAGCTATGGACAGCTTGGTCTTGGTCATAAAGAAGATGTGCTGGTACCTCAGTCGCTGAAAGATGTTTTCTGCAAATGTCAAGACATTAAAAGCATTACTGGAGGAGGGGGACACTCTGCAGTTATCACTGGTAAAAACATTGCACTTGCAAGGAGTGTTTGATTTATAAACACTTTTTTTTCCTGTTTCCCTGTGATTTGGTGCTGCCACCTATTTGTGGCTTCTGTTTCTAAACAATTAGTTGCAAAGTAGGTTTCTCTAATGCCAGTTAACTCAGTATTTTGGGGAGATTGGGAAAATTCCTCTTTTGCTTAGCATCTGTGGTTACTTTATGGCTTTGTGAGGACTCTTTGTTAACCTGATTCGTAAAACAGCTTTTCATACAAAGCAGTCAATTTTTCTATATTGATAGATAGGAGGAGGAGTCAAGTGGGAGGTTATTCAGTCATGAGAAGTTTTAAAGTAAGGAGCCAAAGGTAGCATCTGGTCTTTGAAAGGTTCTGCTGATGCTATAGCTAATTATGGGAAAGAAGGGATATGGACAGGTGTGAACAGGATGAAAAACTTCATCATGGGTCCTAGTGTGAGGTAGCAATCTTACTTCATGGATTGTTTCCCTTGACAAACCCATTTCTTCATAGCAGTGCTTAATCAGGGGTGTTCTTGCTTGATTGCAGTGCCTAAAGCAACGTGCGATCCTTTGTTGCAGGATCCCATGACATATATGCTTGTTTTTTTTAGTCTAAGTGGAATACGACTCTTTTTGTTTTGTTTTTTCTTCCAGGTGCAGGAGAGCTCTTCGTAGCTGGCCATAACAAAGATGGGCAGCTGGGATTGACTCACACTGAGGATGTACTGCATTTTACTTTGTGCACTGCCTTGTCAGGCTTTTGTGTGAAGCAGGTTGCCTGTGGCTGGGATTTTACCATCATATTAGCAGGTAATTCTGTCTCTGTCTCTGTAAGAGCTGGTGAACTATGTTGACATAGAGAACACACTGAAAGTTCCACATTTACTATTGTGTGATGCACAGGCACACACAGGTTTTAAGCTGCTTGCCTTTCAAACTACATTTTGCTGGGATACAAGGAACATGGAGTACTTCAGACCTTTACTGAACGTGGTGCATAAGAACTATGGCATCAGGGCCTTTGGAATGGGACATATTAGGTCATTTTTTGAGCTGCTTGGCTTGTGATGTTTTGTTGTTAGAATGTTACAGTGCTTTGCTTTTGCTCACTGATTTACTGATCAGGCTCTAACACTTAATTTTTCAGGATCTGGTCTAGTTCTGTCCTGTGGGTCTAACTCTTTTGGACAATTAGGAGTTCCTCAAATATCAGGTCCATGCTTGATTCCACAAAAGATTGAGGTAAAGATTTAAAAGGAAATGTGCTTCAGAGCTCTGTACTTTATATTGCATCTAGCAATTTGCAAAGGTTGTCTGACATCAGTAGGCTTTCAAGCCAGACTCTTCAATTATTCTTCTATAGAGTCTTTCTGCTAGAGTAAACTTAAAGGACCAAGGATGGTCATTGACTCAAATGAGAAGCTAAGGTTGCTTTTTTTTTCTCCTGTGAAGAATTTGCATACTTCTAACAGAAAGTTGTCTCTCTTACTGGGGGTTATAATATTCTGTGTAATGTATTTTGTTAACATCTGCAGAATGAATCTGATGCTCAGGTGATATAAAGTGATACTAAAGGTAGTGAAACAGTGTAGATTTACTCCAGATGAAGTTTTGTCTCAAGTTTGTAAGACACTAGATATGTTTTGTTATGTGAAAGGTATGTGCATTCACTGTCCTTTGTTGGCGCTTTTTATGTCACAGCTGAAAATAAAATCCACCAGCAAGATTTTCCCCCTGAAAAAAAATAAACTCCATGATATATTTCAACAGTTGGCTATGCCACTTCTTTTGATCCATTGGTCTTGTGCTTCTTGTGCAGCAATTCTGTGGTTTAAGTACAAGTTGGTTTTTTAAGTGCGTAACTGTCAAGAGTTCCCTTCTTCCCCCCCACCCCCGCCCCCAAATGATGACTTGTTGTATTGTTTCTTGGCTGTAAAAACAGCTAGATTAAAATTAAGCTTTGTGACCCCCAAAATAATGGAAGTTGTGAGACAGCATGTACCTCTAAGAAAACGAGACCTGAGAGTGTAAACTTTCGAGACTGAAATGATTTTTACTTTTGCCTGTATAGGAATCTAACCTCCTGTATTTACCAAACAATATCAGCTTCCAAGGAAGTAGGTTGGAAATTCAGATAACAGTTGCTGTGTTGTTGAGTATGCTCAGTTGTTAATGCTAAATGCTGGACTCTGCAGCATAGCTCATAATGTTCCTATAAGTCCAGTGGAAGTCTATGGTGATATTTGTCAATGAGGCACTGCTGAGTGAGTGGGGAGATCAGAAAGTAGTCTCAAATTAATTGCTTAAAATCTTTTAAGTAGTAGGTACTGAGACTTCTGTAACTGTAAGCTTTCCTGTTGTTGGCTATAAGCCTAACAGTTTAAATAAATTTCTCACAGGAATTCTAATTAATCCCTAATTTACACTGTAGTTTCCTATTTGGAGAATGCTAATGGAATTCTTTCCCATCCACATGACCTCTCATGTCTAATGATAGTAATAACTTCAGAGCAGAAAGGAATTCTTAGGCAAGAAATCTAGCCTCGTGGCTCATGCCAGATACTCCTTTGTTCTTTCTAATGTAGGAGAGGAAAGACAGCTGTTTCCCTACGTAACCCCTAGCGAACAGGGTTTAACTTGCCTCATGTTTTTGTATCCTTGATGTTTCCCAGAAGCATCATTCCAGTATGGTACCTTGAAACCGTGCTAATCTGAATCTTTCGCCTCCCTGACCACATAGACCATTCATTCCCCTGGAATGTTTTCTCTTTTGGTTTGTATCCTGTTAAATGCTGGGGCTTGATGCCATCTGTTTAAAATAGTTACATCCATGAGAAGAACAGTAAATCTGCAGAGTACTCGGAAGTGGAGAAGTGTCAGAATTGAAGTACCTTGTGCAAACGGAGACACTTATTTTATGCGTGTGTGACTCGGTATGGTTGTCTTGAGCATGATCATATTGGGCAGCCTTCAGTGGTGTAGGTGGTTCTATCAGATGTAGTGTTTGTAATCACAGGATGTGGTAAAACTGAATAGCTTGATAGAACTTATCTCTGCACGTTACTGGTATTTGCTGGTGATGTTTTGGTGTAATTCTTGAGGAAGACAAAGAATTGTAGGGGTTGGAAGGGCCCTCGAGAGATCATCAGGTCCAACCCTCCTGCCAAAGCAGCTCCCTAGCTCATATTGCACAGATAGGCGTCCAGACGAGACTTGAATATCTCCAGAGATGGAAACTCCACCTCCTCCCTGGGCAGCCTGTCCCAGGGCTCTGTCACCCTCACTGTGAAAAAGTTCTTCCACGTGTTGGTGCAGAACTTCCTGTGCTCCAGTTTACAGCCATTGCCCTTAGTCCTTTCCCCACAGACCACTGAAAAGGGGCTGGCCAATTCCCCCTGCATCCCAGAAACAGGGATAGACGGAGTTTTCTTTTTCTTAATTTTATCATAATGACATGTGGATCACCAGAAAGGTTCCTCCTTTCATGAGGATACTGACTGTGGTTCTCTGTTTATTGACACAAAGCTGTACATCCCGTTGCTTTGCTGGATTTTTTTTTTTTAAGATGTTCCTGCTAAGTTCAGTTGGCCAAGTTACTTTCTTTGTGATACATAATGTTGATATGCATTGTGACATGCAGGCTAGAATTGTGAGAACTATTTTCATTGCATTCCAGTACTGCATTAAATGCAAAAAAGCAACTAAAATAAACTTTTCTTTTACTTGAGTAGTTTCTCAAAGAGGTGGTGGTGGATGTTGCTGCAGGACTGCGACATGCACTTGCTGCTACAGGTAAATATGTCAACATTTTTATATATCATTTCAGTAACAAATAAAATGGAATTATAATGACTTGGAAGGGGAGAGAGGGGAAAGGATCACAGAATCAGTTGGTTGGAAAAGACCTTTAAGATCGAGTCTAACCGTTCCTGTCCTATGCTAAACCAAACCCTAAGTCCCTCATCTCCCTTTTTTTTTTTTTTTAAACACATCCAGGGAAGGTGACTCAACCCCCTCCCTGGGCAGCCTGTTCCACGGCCTGACAACTCTTTCAGTGAAAATTTTTTTCCTAATATCTAATCTGAACCTGCCCTGCTGCAGCTTTGTGCCATTTCCCCTTGTGCTACCACCTGTCACTTGGACAAGAGGATGAAATTTATTTTAGTTTCTTTTTTTTTTTTCCCTACAGTTGAGGAACAACAAACTACATACGCTTATTTAGTTTGGTTTAATTTTATGAGAACTTTAGTAGGGGTTCCAGTTAGCGGAGTTTAGTTGAAGATTCTAAGGAGATGCTTGGAAGAAGAGTGGGATATCTTGGTGCCTGTATGAATTCTGATCTAGTGGAGAGTGTCTCTACCCTTGGTAGGGGTATTGAACTAGATGATCTTTATGGTCCCTTCTAACCCAGACCATTCTATGGTTCTAAGAATTAAACTTCTCTGTGCTCAGTGGACATCTTAATTCAGGGCTAGCTCAAGTTTCTGAAAGGTCCTAAGGAGAAGGCAAGTCACTTTGTTCCCCCAGTGAAGAGAAGGGATTGTGAAGAGAAGGACAGAGAAAGTGCAATGAACTTAGCAAATTGTGTCTGTTCCTGAGGTGCTACAGCTACAGGACTACTTCTACTGAGTCCTCGATAATGTCCTGATACAGGCATTGGGGAGCTGAGGCAGGTTACTTAGGATCTTTCTTAGTTTTCTTACCTCTATAAATAAGACTACAACTGTTTGTTGCTTGATAACAGTATGTTTTTGGCATAAAGATATTTTAAAGTGTAACTTGTATCAGTGACAATGAAGTGAATGTTACTTTAAAAACTAATTAATGAGTGGTTTTGTTGGTAGTTGATGCGTTTTTAATCTTTTCTATCTGTGCTTCCTATGGAAAGAGAACGGTTCGGTGTTTCAGTGGGGAACTGGCATGGCGTCTCGGGCAAAGCGTGCAAACCAAGGGGAAAACCTCCCCCTGTTCTTGACAGCAAAGGAGCCCTGTGAAGTAACAGGTAATCCAGGAATCCCTTTCCTGCGTAAAGGTGGGTAGAGCAGAATTGTGGACTGATATGTAGCATCCTTTTATTATAAGCCACTTGGTGTTATAAACGTGTAGTGGAGTATCTGGAAGATAGAATGGGTGTCCAAGGTCATAATCTATAAAGTAAAATGATAGTGAGTCTTTGTACAATGTCTGTGACCCAAAAGCAGAGGCTTCTGTTACAAAATTAATCAGAATCCTGTTATACTTGATACAGTTCTGTTTTACGTATGAATTGATACCTGCTGTACAATTTTTTTTCTCTAGGCCTGGAAGATGTAAAGGTGAAGAGAGTTGCTGCAAGTTCCTACCATTCTGTGTCACTCACAGGTAGGCCTAAGGTATACAAGTGGAAGTCCTTGACTCAGCCTATAAAGGTTTTTATGCTTTGGAAACTTTTTTCAATTTTGGCTAGACTGGTAGAATTTGATCTGGCCTAGTTAGTGCTGGTTAATTGCTTTGGATTATGAGAACTTCATTTTTTTTTAAGAGCTGGATTAATATTTTGAACTCTCAGAATTCTATGTGGTTTTTCTTGGGGTGAGGTGTGACTTAGCCATTTTGAGTACTGGTTAGAAACCGAAAGGATTTGTGGAAGCATGTGGTTGGGTAAGTCTGGAGCTGCAGCGTGGTGCTGCACTGGGTAACTGAATGGGTGAGTGCTTGAACCAGTGCAGTCCTTTGTAGAGAAAGGTTATGTTAGGTGGTTGTCCCAAGAAAGGCTGCTGGGGCTGGCCTGCTTCCCCTAGATGAGTTAATGCCTCTGTATGGGGCTGCGCTGTGCAGATGTGAGATGGTCTGAAGCTATCCTAGGTGGCTGTAAAATAAGTTTGCAGGTCTGTGTGAGATAACGTAAGAGCACAAGGCTTATTTAAAGCACTTGGAAGTTGTTTTAATCGCATAGGTACTTCCATAACGTCTGCCACTTGTTTTTTGGTTTTTTTAACAGTGCTCCCATGCTGGGGTTTTAAGTACCCAGTAATGAAATTCTCATAAAGAGGTTTTTCTGTGGCTGTGTGATGGTGGTGTTTGTTTGGGCTTTGTTTTGGTTTTTTGTTGGTGTGCTTTTTTTTTTTCCCCCCAAACTGGGAGAAGGGGAAACAACTGTAGTCTTTACAGTTTTGATGTGTGGAAAATATATTGAGCCTTAGGAAGGCATGTCTTTGCCAGACTTTATAGGAATAAGTTCTTAGCAAATATGCAGCCATCTGGTACCTCTGTCATCGTTAAATGGAGCACTAGAGTATTTGCTTTTGCAGATCTACAGAGATTTAGCTCTGTGGTGCAATGTTACAGGATGTAAATTGAATTCTGAGATACAAAGTGTATGTGCAATTAGTGAAGAACTGTGAGGACAAATAGAATCTACTTTACCTAATTAGCACTTTGTATTTAGGGAGTGAACAGATTATTCTTTCATGATTTTACTTTTTGTTTGAGAGCAGTCTATTTAGCAGCAGAGGGACTGAGATTAACGAAGTGCCAAGGATTTTAATAATGTGATGCTATTGCTGCCCTTCATCCTGCAAGATACTCTTCATTACTTAAAATACTCTGTATCGTAAAGATACTAGATGTAGTAAATATTCTACTACAGGGTTTGGTATTTTTTTTTCCTAGGAATCTCACAGCGATGTGATTTTCTTTGGCACTGTTTCTTAAGCTACCTGCTGGTAGGATACCAGACATCTGCAGTAGGGCAGGGTTTTGACATGGGCAGGGTTGCTGCA
Organism: Zapornia atra; assembly: GCA_013400835.1. NCBI lineage: Eukaryota > Metazoa > Chordata > Aves > Gruiformes > Rallidae > Zapornia > Zapornia atra. Next base: position 28,080 of record VZTU01009862.1, read on the forward strand.
GACGCGAATAGCAGTGCCTGTACAAATAGTATCATGGTTTACCTGTACCTAAACAGGCCTGAAAACTTCAGTGATGGGAGTATGGTGTAAAGTCTTAGTTAAATGTTTGTTAAAACCTAATCAAGAGCTGAGATGAGGGTTGACTCTGTTTTCTAGGATAAAGGAAATGTACCTTCTGGGAAAGAAAAGGAGGTGACAGAGGCAGAAGTATGAATGACCATCATGTTTTTCTGTATTGAAACAAGCTGTCTCTGACAATTTTTTTTTTTTAAATTTCCATAAGGTATATGTACTTCACTCTGGGAAGGAATTAAATTTAGTAGAGAATTCAAATGTAAGAATTGTTGATTGGTTTTTTTTTAATGTTTCAGTTGTGTTATGTTATTGAGGAATGTGGGAAGTCCTGTAGATTACTATCACTAATGTGTAACTTGACAACTACTAGCTTCTTCCTCTGCCCTTTTCTCTCTTGTTTTTCACCAGCAGTACTTTAGTGGAATTCTCTTGGCTCACTCTTTCTGTTGTTGTTACCATACAGATAATTAAATATATTGTAGTCTAATTCCTACTTCACTATTTACTTTTTTTTTTTCCTTTGGAAGGCTTCACTTCTGTGGTGCTGCTTGTAAAGAGTTCAGTGCTGACCTGAGACTTCCAGAAGCCTTAAGTGTTGTGGACATGTGCTCTGAACAATTCCATGCTGCAAATGATATGGCTTCCAGTCTTCCTGGGCCCATGATTATGTACTTCATGTGTGCAACACTTATTTCTTATGCTTGCAGCCTGTATAGGGTGGCAAAGGACATCAGGAGGCCTGACATAGCTCATATTTTAAGTGTTTCTTGTGGATTATATTTAGCAAATATAAGCCTAGATTTTGTGCTGAAGAGATTGAAGTAATGGTGTGTAATGTCTGCAGAAGGACTCATCTGAACAGTGTTGTTACTGTCAATTGGTCATTCGGTTGGGAGCAGCTCCAGTTTGTACCAGTGAAACATATGGACCAATGTGGGTATTTCTGTAAATATAACTAGCCCTGTGGGTGGAATCCTGGAGTGTGCACTTGCACAAGTGCTTATTCGAGAGTAAACCGGGGAGGACAGGTAATTACTTACAGAAGTCTCTTACTAGTTGTCTAGTGTTGTTTTGAGGCATGATAGTAATTTAATTTTGCCTTGTGATGAGTAGCATCTGCTTTAGTTTTATGTTCATAGCTGTGTGTCACTTTCCTTTAGAAAGTGACTGAGCAAAGTGAGGCAAAGAGCATTAGACTGTCCCGGCTTGGGGGCTCAAGCCAAAGAAGGCCAGGACAGTTATGACCAGAGCTTGGAGTCTGTGGCTCTTGTAGAGAGGCTGGAAGACTAATAGAGAGGAGAAGCAGCCAGCCAGGCTTTGAAGAGTCTCAGATACTGGAGAGCAGTGAAATTTTTTGCTGTAATTCGGAAAATTATTTACTGGACTGAATCAAAGCTTTGGGGTGGTGTGGGCACCTGGTTAGCGGATCCAGGCAACAGTTACATCTTGCTGCTGGTAGCAAGGCAGACTTCTCTCATCCCATTGATTGCAGTATTGAACTATTGGGGCTCGTTGAGCCATTAATCAATAAAGCTATTGTATAAAGGTGGGTTGGGAAGAGGAAAAGAGGACAAGATGTAGAGGGATACAGCAGCTTCTTTGCAGCAGTGGCAAAGCAATCCTAGCTGCAGGCCTGTGAACAAGGGGCCTCAGGGCTGTATGAAGAGAAAGAAAACTTCATGCAAAGAGGGAAGCGGATGGGAAGCCAGATGGGACGGCATTCCTGGAGGAGCGTGGACATTGTGTGCTGACCCATGGCTGGCCATGAAGGGGAACTCATGTGCTGCACACATGAGTGTAACCGATTAGTTGGCTGGCTTATTTTGGAGAAGGCCTGGTGCAGGGTGTGGAGGTGTGTGGCTGCAGCAATAAAGGGGCTATGCTTCTAGCACTCAAAGGACTCTCTCGTTTACTCCGGTGGCTCCCCCGCGGTCTCTTGGCAACACCTCGTCAGCCTCCTGTGGACCCCCTACAACATCCCCCTGCAACAGGGTGGAGGTAAAAGCTGTCCTGCAAGAACAGAGTAGTCTGAGAAGGACGGCTTAGTGATGCTTTGAATTTTTTTTCCTCAGAGAAGTTGACTACTGTGGTTAGTTTTCTAATAAAAATTAGCCTCTGCTCTAAACATTTTTCAATTGTCTTTGAGAGGCTCACAGTAGAAATGAGGTGTAGGAAGTATGACCTGAAATCTCTGGTTGCTTCAGGGAGTTAGCGTGGCCCTCAGAAAACAGTCAGTGCTTTTAAGGCCCTTGCAGATATTTCTGATGTCCTAGTTACAGTGTGTGTATCATGTGTGGTAGTGGCAAGAAAAAGCATATGCCTGAAACACTATTAGAATGAAGCATTGCTCTTCCCTGAGCATTACTGAATTGAGACAGAGCCTGTATCTAAAGGTATTCTGTGTATATCACTTTAAACAAATTTTACTTCTCTGTTGTAGATGAAGGACACCTGTATGTCTGGGGTAGCAACAAACATGGGCAGCTAGTAAGCAAAGAGATGTTTATTTTTGAGCCTAAGAAGATTGAGACTCATTTTTTCTCACATGACAAGATTGGAGCAGTTTGGACTGGCTGGACCCACTTGGTGGCACAAACAGGTAAGATACCTATAAAGCAGCAGTGTACGACACCAAAACAGCAAGTTGTCTTTATTGCATGCAAACAGTGTTCTTTCTCACTGATACTGGTTGGATGCAGAGTTCTGCAGTTTCACCTTGAACAGTGGTTGTCTCCTGAAAATGATGAGGTCAGACATCCTTCGGCTTCAGTCCCTGTAATAGTACTGAGCTTGTAGATCCATAAACATCTCCGTAAACACATGTACATGCTAGAGGGATGCAGCAGAGAGGCTGCGCATATAGATATAGATGTAAAAACTTGTAAAGATTGTTCTGCTGGATGAATTGAGACATCTTTGGAGAGAAGAGGATTTGGTGGAAAACTTGCTTCAGAAAATAGAAGGGTAGGAAAATGATTGCAGCTTCTAATACATGTGACTATTTTTGGCAGGAAGATATGGACAGAATTTACAGGGCACAGAAATTAGGGGAGAAGATAGTCCTGAGTAAGCAGCTGTCTGGACTGTGTTGGGGTATGGATGTGTACCACTCCCAGGTTTACCTGAGTGTAGCTGAGGATCTTCCACCTGGGAAGGAATAACTGTTTGAATCATTACAGGCTGGGGAATGGCCTGCTGGAGAGGAGCTCTACGGAGAAGGACCTGGTGGTCCTGGTTGATGACAGGTTGGCCATGAGCCAGCAGTGTGCCCTGGTGGCTAAGAGAGCTAATGGTATCCTGGGGTGTATCAAGAGGAGTGTGGCCAGCAGGTCAAAGGAGGTGATCCTCCCCCTCTACTCTGCCCTGGTCAGGCCCCACCTGGAGTATTGTGTCCAGTTCTGGGCTCCCTGGTATAAAAAAGACAGGGATCTCCTGGAGAGAGTCCAGAGAAGGGCTATGAAGATGACTAAGGGCCTGGAGCATCTCCCGTATGAGGACAGGCTGAGTGAGCTGGGACTGTTCAGCCTGGAGAAGACTGAGGGGACCTTATTAATGTTTATAAATGTCTTCAGTATGGGATGCAGGGCGAATTGGCCAGCCCCTTTTCAGTGGTCTGTGGGGACAGAACTAGGGGCAATGGCTGTAAATTGGAGCACAGGAAGTTCCGCACCAACATGCGGAAGAACTTTTTCACAGTGAGGGTGACAGAGCCCTGGGACAGGCTGCCCAGGGGGGTGGTGGAGTCTCCTTCTCTGGAGATATTCAAGTCTCGTCTGGACGCCTATCTATGTAATATGAGATAGGGAGCCTGCTTTGGCAGGGGGGTTGGACCTGATGATCTCTCGAGGTCCCTTCCAACCCCTACGATTCTGTGATCTTAAGAACAGGCATTGCTGAGAACCCTCTGCTTCTGCCCTCCCATTTGAGAAGACATGGTCTCATTGCAGTAAGTGAAATAAAGTACATGGCTTTCCAAGACTGTACTAACTTTTCTGTACTTTGAGAGTGAGCCTAGCTTGTTGTGCTGCTTTTTTTTTTTCTCTAAAGTGTTTTACAGACAAAATCATGTGTTCAGAAGCAAGTCAATAAATAAGCTGGCTTGTATGTCTTTGTGCTCAAACCCAGAAAATATTTAGAAAAAATAGCTAAAAAGAGACAATGCTAGACCTGAATAGTATCCCTTAAAGATAAAACGAAAAAAGATTTAATGTTGAAGCTGTACCTTCCTGGAAAACTTTCCAGTAAAGACAGTGTCATGTGTGGACAGCTGTAGTGTTAGATTCTTTCCTAGGAAGAGATAAGAGGAGGGTTATGTAGTAATGATATTTGTGTGTAAAAGGGTGGTTGATCTGATGAAGGTCATGTTTCTTTGTGTTGTTCCTCTGTTATGAAATGCAAAGGTAGAAGAGGAAGGTAGATGAGATGGAAAGGTAGGACGCCTGAAAGTGTTCCTGTGTGAACAGTCTGTGCTATTTGCTTCTCCTGTTGCACACTGTGTGCTAGGAGGGTGATAGTTAGGAGGCTGAAAGCCTACCAGAGAACAAACAGAACATCCAGAGTTACATTAGCAGGGGTAGTATATGTGCATTTCTGCTTTTGCCTTGTATAAACTGCCAGGTGAGGAAATAGAGAGCTGAGGAAAGCAGTCTCCAGTGCTATGCTAGGAAAAATGAAGCTCCCTATTGGTCTGTCAGGATACAACCTCTTTGTTAGGAAAACTGCAGAAGGGGCCACAGATCTATTACTGATATTTAATGGGCTCTGTAATTAAGGGTATACTGGTTCAGTGAGTACTTTAATTATTGTATACTGTGAACCCTTGATACTAGAATTTGGGGGGATGTAATGCCTGACTAGAAAAACAAATTGGTGAAGTGTTGAGTTCAATAGCATTCATTGTTTGACATCAAAGTATATGAGAGAAATGTCATGTAAAAAACCTGCATTACTCTAGCTGCTCTCTTAGCTATTTAAGAAAATGTTTGAACTCTGATGTTTGGAGTATGCTCTATTGGAAACTTCAGAGCTGCAATCAGTGCTACGTGCTGCTTGGAAACTTTTCAGATGGAGTACAGGAACTTATCTCAAAATGTATAATTGTTGTATAAAGGGCCTAGTGTCATTCTCACTGGAACAGAAATGGTAGAAAAAAGACATTAGTCAGGATAACCTAATTTTTAAAATGAGGTTCTTGTCAGCATGGTTTGCTGTGCTTCATTATGTCTTAATATTGCACACCCACTATCTAAGTCTCCGCTGAAGTTTTGGTAACTTTGTTTCACTTAGTTGAAACCCTGGCAATTACAGAAATTAAGTGAATATTCTAGTAGGTGATTTTATGAAGAAAAAGTAGTATGTCAAGCAACTGCTGCAGATTATTTTTTTTGTGAATGTTTGAAAGAAATTTAAATAAAAATTGGCTGACTTTTTACATCTGCATCAGAAAACTGGCCAAGCGATGCAGTGGCATAAGTTATTGCTGAAACTGAATTTTATGTATTTAGAATTTTAAATCTCTGTGAAAGTCAATGGACCCGAACCTAAATCATCCAGAATAAGATCTTCAATGGCCTTTGGCAGTCTCTGGATACCAATCAGGACCTCATGGGATTTTCAAGGGTTATTCAACTGTTAGACACAGTGAGAGCTAAGCACTTAACTGTTTCTGAAAAAATCACTCCCTGTTTGTGATGAAACCTGCAGTTAAGTAACTGAGAAATGCAGCCCACTTGGAAGCTTCTTGCGTGCAGGTCTTCATTATTTTTACCTCCTTCTAGCAAAGGAGGAACTGCTGCTTCAGTGTCCTGGTGCTGAAGTCACATAAAAGTTGAGCCCCCATTGGTTTATTGATTCTGCACCCTTATTAGTAAAATTTTTTTTTGGAGCACTGCATCCCCAATGTATTTATACTTATTTATAAATTATAGACATACTACTCGAGTATGTTATGCAAACTGTAAAACTCGCACAATAGAAACCTACAAAAAGGATGAGATAAAGATTAAATAAATGCTACTTAAAATATTAAAACAATGAATAATTTATTAATAAATTAAAATATTAATTAGTGTATTATTTTCTTCCTGACCTCCAGTGGATTGTCTTGCACATCCCTTGAGCTGTATGCAGTCCACTTTGGAGACCAATGATAGAAGCAAGTCCTGCTCACATTACTCTGGAAAGTTCCACAATTGGTGGAAACCAATTGCCAAAACAAGTGTTTATTTTGGCACCAGAAAATGGAAGGAAAGTCAGGATGGACTGGGCTTTGGGCAACCTGGTCTAGTGGAGGGTGGCCCTGCCTGTGGTGGGAGGGTTGGAACTAGGTGACCTTCAAGGTCCTGTCCAACTCAAATCATTGTATGATATTGTTGTATGATGCTTCTTCGTGTTCCCTGTGGAAGGCAGGAACATGCTTATGAAAGACATTGCAGTGTGTAGGGACTTTGCTGTGTGAAAGTATGGCTAATTTTTTTCTAACAATAGCCATACTGTGATGCAATATTTGATAGTTTCAGTTGCCATATCTCAAGTCTAGTGTTATTTTCCATAGGAGGTAGGGGAATTTTCAGAGGCTGTCACACATACTTTTGGAGTTCTGTTTGGAATTTTTTTCCAGAACATTAATCCTGGTCAGAGTTGTAATAAAAGAAACATTCATAATTGCTGCTGTCTTGACAGTAAATGAAAACTTTTTTCATTGGAAAGACAGAGGAAGAAACTGGGTGGATACAAGCTGGGCACTCTATTTGTGCATATATTCACAAATTCTGCCATTTCAAAATGACATTTTGATCTTTATCTGCCAAACAAGCAGTGCTTGGCTGCAAAATTAATGGAACACTCAAAAGTAAATGGGGAAGTGATGTTAAAAGCAACCATCTACACGAATAGTGGGCAGCTTCATGGATGCAGTGGTTTGAGACTTTCAGAGTCCAAAGAAGTTCCCAACTTTATCAGACAAGAAGGGACACAGCATAAATAGCCTGTATTAAGCTTTCACTCTTATGTAAGCCAGTCTGCTTTGAGGCTTGCTTTGTTTTTCCTTCATGCTATTGGCAAAATTTTGCATTGTAACCTAAAGCAAAATGCACTCCTCTTTCCCACCCCATTTCTTTCCCACTCTGGGGGAATACCTTACAAGGTATTTTAATTGCACCTGAAATCACGAATACCTGCATCTCTTTCATATGTCATATTCCGTCTCATTCTTCAGCAGTTTTAGAAGTCTGGTTTCTTGTCATTTCTGTTTAGTTTTGTCAATGCTTTCAATTTGCCAGTTTTTTTATTTCTTTCATAAAGCAGTTCAGGTTCAAGAAGTTAAATCCTGAGAAATTAATTGCTTGACTTTAAAGATGTTAAGGAATGCATTCATACTATGTTCTGGTTTTCATCCTCATGCTTAACTGATCCTCATCAGTTCCACTTCTTCATTCTTTTTAATCAGAGGTGTCTTGGATTATTTCCATGGTACATAATATCACTGTAAAATAACTCACAAAATCCTTCAAGACAAACAGCTGCTTTTTCTGCCTCCAATTCCTTCCCTCTGTAGGACTAAACAACACAGGCTTTGCAGCACTACTAGTTATCTTTCAAAACAACTCATTATTCTGCCACCTAGTGATGGTCCTAGTCAATCATGGTTGGTAAAAAGATTTAGGTTGAGAGACCCTGGTTGCTTTTTGATCAGGTCTCTAATGATAAGAATTTGTTAGTCTCTGTGGTTTAGTTCTTTCTGTGGGAATGCTTGTATCTGTTGACTTTCAGGCATGCTTTTCAACTCTGACCGGGTAGTACTGTTGTTGGGCTATATGAAGAACAGACCAGATGTGTTCTGCCCTCAGACTCTAAGAGCAAGTACAACTCTCTACAGGCAATCGCTCTGTGAAATAGCTCGCTTGCCTTTCCAGAACCCTGCTTAGCGGCACGAGGAGCTCCGCTGCAGTATAGGGGATGGTTCCCTTTGAATAATAACAAGCAGCTGCCTTGCATCACTCTGCTTAACAATGTCAACTTTAATTTATGGTCCTTGTCAAGTTGATACAAACCCTTTGAGGGTAACTGCTGAAAGAGAGGCTACTGCTTAGATCACCTAAGAGAGAGCTAAGTTGTGGCCTGTAATGCTGAGGATGTAAATTAGGCTACTTTGGGAAATGATAGAACTGATGTGACTTGAAGGCAAACCTAAATATAGCAAGAGGAGTCTTTAAAAGACTTAGAGGTGAATCATCAACTTCAATTCAAAACAAGTTATTTTCTTTTTAGCTGGGATGCCTAACAAATGAGCTTGCTTAATCTGGCTTGTTTTATTATCTAAGTATTCTCCTGAATACATCCACTAATCTATTTTTCACGTACCGTCACATGAAATTACGCCTCGTTTAAGCTCAGATAAAGAATTCCAAGAGCTTTCACCCAGAAGGAGTCACCTCAAAAAGCAGTTAAAATGGTATTTCTGCTGCCTATGCAAAACTGCCTACAGCTACAAAGTCTTGGAAGAGTAAAATGCCTTGACAGAGTCTAAAAAATATTCTGAATCCTCATTCCAAATGTGCATCTCAATTTGTGCGTCTCTGAGTGTCCCTTGATGTCATGTCGTTTAAGCCACATAAACCCACTCTGAAGCAGTCTGACACGTTAGTGTCCTACATGGTAAAGTAGAACCCTCTAATCTTTTTTTCTGAAGCAAATGAACATGCGTCCCTCCACACGTTGGGAGCAGACTGAGGGAATATTTCTAATTAGCTGGCCTGAAAAGCAGGCTTATTGCAGTAATTGCACTCGCGCTTTCTCTGATGCTCGTCGCTTTGCTGGTAAGCGGCGCCGTGGATGCGATGTGAGCGCTGCAGGGGTGACAGGGAAGGACGCTGCTCTGGCACCGAGCAGTGCGGTTTGAGTCCGCTAGAGGTCCTCTCTTTTCTTTTGAATCCAGGCTGCAGCCTTCCTCCTACCGGAAAGCATATTTTCCTTGGATTTCTCAGCAAATGCTGTTTTATTTATTTATGTATAACGTGTGCCTGTGGTATCAGTAAGGCATAAGTTTTTATGAGGAGTCTCCTCTTTTTAGCAACCATAGCTGATGGTCAGTTTGAAACTGGAGCCCCTGACATTTTTTAATGCAAGGTAGCTGTTGTGTTGTTTGGTAGGGTGCTGGGTTTCGGGAAAACAGGTAAAATACTAGAAATTAGCTAAATTAAACTGAAAATTGATAGGAACCCCTAACCCCTTTGAAGCAGAATCTGTAAAATGAGTATTTAAGAAAAATGTGTTTGTCCATCTGTCTTGGGCTAAGTAGACGCTAACTAAAATTTGGTAGCTTTTCTGTGGTCTTGGTTCTATGGTTTTGTGGTGCATGGTGGTTTTTACCTCCTCCTTACAATGCTGGAGCTAGTTTGATGTTACAAAAGCAATGAGACCTTATGTTTCAGAGCCTTCCTGTTACATTACTTGCTGTCATAATAAATACTGTCATTGTTGTGCACTATAAGAGAAAGCAGCAAAGAGTGCCAGTTGAAGAGGCATAGATTTTTAAAGCAGGAAATAGCTGCCACAGGGGAGATTACATGAGTTATTCCAAAGTATGCTGTTGAATTCCACCTGTATCCCCCAGCATTAAGCTCAGTAATTTTTGCTTGACAGAAATGTAGCCTCCAGAAGACATTAATCTGGTGGTAGTTTTGTTTTCCTTTTTTTTTTTTNTTTTTTTTTTTTTTTTTTTGAGGTACTGGGTTGCAGGTCTAGTGACTGAATTAGAGTGCTGCTGGAACCACTGTAGTCACCTGGCTTGCACTTAAACTGGGTGTTACTCTTTTGCCTTGGGTCCCAGCACACCTGGCAGCTCTGCTAGGATACTATGAGGAAGGAGGAGGTTTGCCTCTGCCATTTTTCTTTTTTGTCTTCAGCTGGAGTCTAAGCACTGAAACAAACTAGCAACAGTGAAGTGAACAGGAGAGACAAGGTGAAGGCTGTATTGAGATTGTGTATACTGGGAAAATGTTGCAAGGATGAAGCCTGCGTGACACTTTATGTATTTGTTCTAGGGCTTTTTAGGAGGGTACCAGTACCAAAATCACATATCCTCCTCTGGCGATATTCAAGACCCGTCTGAATGCCTGAATCTGCTTTGGCATGGGGGGTTGGACTTGATGATCTCTTGAGGTCTCTTCCAACCCCTACAATTCTGTGATTTTATGATAAGTTAGAATGAGCAGAATATAACTTTGGCCCCTGAAAACTGTGAAGCTTGAGAGAGAGTAAGTAGATTGTGAAATAATTTTTAGTGCATGCATTGTGTGTGCTTTCAGGTGTCATCGCTTTCTGATTTCACATGGTGATGGGCATGATTTCCAACGTAGACATCTCACAATCTGACCAATAGTGTACTTTTGCTTACATTAAAAAAAAAAAACAACACGCAAACAAAAAACCCCAACAACTTTAGATGTATCTGGCTTTGGCTGACAATTTGATTGTAAAAGGTGGAGCATGGAAAGGAGAAGGGAAGAAATGCACAGGCTTGGGGACCAAAATTCAGAAATTAAACCTTTGCAGAAATTAATGTGGGATCTGAGGGAAATTTAATGTGCCATAACAGGATTAAAGATGCCTATGGAAATTACCTCATTTTCTGTGTTGTCTTCAGGACTGTCTCCTTGTTCCATCACATGTCCATCTCATTGCTGTTTCAACTTTCATGATAGATATTTTTAAGTGAAGTTTGTACAGGACACTGAATGGTTGATGGGAACTGTGTAGGATGTTACTCAAAGTCTGTTCCTGGCTGGCAGCCTGTGGGGGGGACAGGGAATGCACTAGCTTCTCCAGGATCTGGGGTGAAACTTCTTGCAAGTTTTCACCTTGGATACTCTGAAAAGTAAAAAGTGTCTTGAGAGTTGGTCCCATGAGAACATCATGAAGTTCAGCAAAGCCAAACGCAAGGTCCTGCACATCGGTTGGGGTGATCCCAAGCACGAATATAGGCTGGGTTGGGAACAGCCCTGAGGAGGACTTGGGGGTGTTGGTTGATTAGAAAGCTCAACGTGAGCCATCAGTGTGTACTCACAGTCCAGAGAACCAAGCAGGTCCTGGGCCGCATCAAAACCAGCATGACCAGCACGTTGAGGGAGGTGATTCTTCTCTGCTCTACTCTGGTGAGACCCCACACCTGGAGTACTGCGTTCAGCTCTGGGGCCCCCTATGTAAGGAGGTAGACCTGTTGGAGTAAGTCCAGAGAACAGCCGTGAAGATGATCAGAAGGCTGGAGCACCCCTCTGAGGACTGGTTGAGAGTTGGGCTTGTTCAGCCTGGAGAAGAGAAGGCTCTGGGGAGACCTTATAGCAGCCATACAGTATCAAAGGGGGCCTACAGGAAAGCTGGAGAGGGACTGTTTGTCAGGGAGTATAGTGATAGGACAAGGGATAATGGGTTTAAACTGTGTGAGGGCAGATTTAGATTAGATATTGAGAAGAAATGATACTCTATAGGGTGCTGAGGCCCTGGACCAGGTTTCCTGGAGAGGATGCAGCTGCCCCCTCCCTGGCTGTGTTCAAGGTCAGGCTGGATGAGGCTTTGGGCAGCCTGATCTAGTGGAGGGTGTCCCTGCCCATAGCAGGGGGTTGGAACTAGATGATCTTGAAGTACCCTTCTAACCCAAACCATTCTATGACTTTTCAGTAACTTCTGAAGTTTATCATGTTGTTATCTGTTCCCAGGGTTTTGATGCAGATTCTTTCCTCAAGCAGCAAGGGACTGAAATTTACAGACAGTTTATTTATGGAAGTCTTCTGCAAATGAGAATTAAGCAGCCAAATCCTCCAATGCCTTTTCTTCAGGGAGGATTGGGCGGGAGGGAGGGGGACGGATCTTGCCAGGGCCACTTTAGAGGATTCTTCTTTAAATTGCCACTGAAATCTTGGCAAATTTTCTCCAAGAAGATCTCATTAAATGGTGGATCTTTTGTGTGTGCTTTCTTGATGCACAGCTGATTTTTGTCTCTAGCAGCTATGGCTCAACAGCACAACGGGAGCCTTCTATTACATCCCACTCTGTGTGTCAGTCCCTCTTGTTTAGTTCTGTCTTACAACACAAACATGCTTCTTAAATTTATTTTTTTCTTCCTTTAACAAGAACTGAATAAACCTGTGGGTTGGTTCTGGCCTATGCAGTCTTGTGTTTTTTCCTGCTTTACAGTATCAGCTTTTGTTACCAAGTTAACAAATTTTTAGCTTGCTGAACGTTAAAGCATTGTGGGTTTTATTTTCAAAGTGGTATGGGTTTGAGTTCTACATAGCTGTAAATAGCTGGAAGGGATTGGCATTTTCTTTGGCTTCATGGACTGGCATCGTTCCTTGGCTTTATTTTTAAACCTACAAAGTTAGAGAGAGTGTGTGTGTGTCTCTTGCTTTGTGATTCTACACTCCTGCTACTCCCTGCTGGGAGTTACTTCTGTGTGACTTCAGTATGGTTTGGTTGCTGAGGATGAGGCAAGGGTCAATGTGAACCAAAGGCACATTCTGAAACCTTAGTATCAGGTGTTCAGAATTGTTCATATACCAAGATTTTTCACAGAAGCTTGATAACATCTTTTGAGTAATTGTTTCTTTGCTCACTGTCCCTCTTTTGCCTCTCCATGTTATTAGTAACTTTACTTGGTCAGCAAATAATTGTATATGTGTGTTACATCTTTTGGATGTGAAGAGAGTGGTGTCAGGAAGGTGCTAAACTGTCACTAGTTTTGATTGATGCTATTCATTGTAAAACAAATATCAGTGATTGGCATTAAGGACAAAAACTTAAAGTGTTTTTTAAATTCCCCTTGTAGGATATACTGTGAGTATATTGGCAAATGGAGATTCAGATGGTCTGTGGAGAGTAGGAGTTCAAGGGATTTTTGCTAAATTTAGCCCATGATAAATGCTGAGTGTTTTTTAGCAAGAATTGTAGAACAGGAGGAAAACAGCTATGACAAATTTTGCAGATCTCTTCTGCTCATCTTGTGCGTGGCAGCCTATCATACACCTCTCCCACAGTGGAAGGGGAAGATAACAGTGCATAAGGCTAGTCTGTGCAGGTTTTCCCGGCCATAACTGCCTTTCATTCTTGTTTAGTCCCATCCAGATGTGTTTTACTAAGTTCTCCATGACTGGAGGAGTTTGGAGAATGACCTGGTGTCCCCCAGGGTTACACTCTGGGGCTTTTCTAACGGACTGTGGATGGGAAGAGTGACTATATAGTATGGAATTACTTTTATTGTTTGGTGCCATGTCCTCTCTTTTGCTGTTGGAAATAGTGATTGTTGTGGACTTAAGTAATGTGAGTGTCTGTCCTAACTTGAAGGAACTTTTGATCTTAAAAAAGCTTTCAGAAAAATGAGCCTTTAAAATGCAGATGATGTGTAGATTTTGTTCAGGTCATTGGTGTGTGAGAGAAGGGATTTGTTTTTCTGGTTTTTCTTTTCCTTTTTGTTTGTTTCCTTCGGTTTCTGTGGTTGGATAGCTGCAGAATATGGCTCCCTGTATATTTAGCAAATGTAATAAACAAGGTCAGATACATTAACAAGTTCTCATGGGATCTCACTGACAACACATGAATAGTACTAAGCACTGAAGGATTCCAAGAACAGCAGGCTTATATGAAGAACTGTACATCAAGTTAAATTTATGAAAGAATGCAAAAGCTAAAATGGAACCCCCTGTTTCCTAGCTGTTGGAAGACAGGCTTAGCTGATCACAAATAGGTAATTACTAGTATGACAGTGCCTTTGGTTGTCTGTATTCCTCACCATTCTTAACAGGAATTCTGTGACTGGGTGAAAACAAAAACTCTTCCTGGTTATGATGTGTGGGCCATATCTGGGTTCTGTTTCTTCTGGAAGCTACCACTGCCAAGTGTCCAAGTGAAAGCCTTTATTTTGTGCTATGAAACAATACCTTCTTATGGTCCTAGGATTCAGGACAGCTGTTTTCAATGTCTGAATCTGCTAGAACCAATTTACAAGAAGAGTTGTAGTTTTGGGGGGCTGTGAAGGGCAGCTTATTGGCTGTGAGCTATTTCTTGGGGCTGGTATTCTATTTCTACTAAAGCCAATGAAACTGTCGCAATTGGGATGATGGTAATTCTCTTGGAAACACCTCTGGTTTCACAACTGTTGTGTAACCAGGGTACAATGCTGAAGAGGAAGAATTTGACCATAACTGTCCTTGTCTTATTGGTGGCTCTGTGTGCTTGTAGCTGGAACTGTTGGCACTGAGCCAGCCACTTGCTCTTTTGTTAAACTACTTCTGTTGTTTGTGTTAAAACCATTTTTCCTGAATTATATTGAAATTGCTTCGTTCACTTTGTACTAATGTCTCCATCAATTCACCCATTTGAAGCTGAAAAGGAGCAAAGGTAAAGGCAAGAGAAAATTTACTGCTCTGTTACCTTCTGTCGTAAGGTACCTACAAGTTCCACATTCATAGGTATTACTAGAGGAGAAGTCCGTGTATGGCACACAACTTGCAAGAACACTGTTTAGTTGCTGTTCTCATACAGTGGGCCAGAGATTGTAGAAGTTGAGTCACCCCCTTTTTGTCTTCCAGCTTTTAATTCATCTACTAGTCTGCCATGTGTTGTGGGTCCCAGCAGCCATCCGCAGTGATGCTTCTAGATCAGGTGCTGTTACTCAGCAAAATGCATGGACTGGAAGACTGGGTTAGGAATCTCCTCCCTATACCCCCTTCCAGCTGGGAGCTTGGAGGGGTGTGGTGCAAAAAAAATTGCCCATTGTATTTTGACTGTTGACTGTTACCATGCTACATGACGTAATTGTACATAGTGGAGTGGTGGGATTGAAATTTTGGCAACTCCAAAATTTCTTCTAGTAGTGTAAAGAAACAAAGGGGGAGAATTTGCACTTAGAAATGTTGCAGTTATGCAAAGTGGCTACAACATGGTCTCAGACAGAGTTCAAATAGTAAGGGAGAACTGCTTTGTGCTCACTTTGCATAGAATAAAAAGCTGGAGGCTGAAACCAATCATTATATAGTAGTTAAACAGATTACCAAACACTGTGCATTTTCTCTGCCCTCTTGGTTTTCTTGGTCTTTGGACACATGAACAAGAGAAATTGCATTTTCAAACAACTTCATGTAAAGCTAAGCATTTACTAAGCTCAGCTTTTGAAAGAAGCTGCCTATGCGTACTTGCATTGATCTAGAGATCTAACTTCATCTTAGAAGCATTTTAAAACTTAAATACTTGTTTTCATAACCTTTAAATGACATTTCCTGTTTAGTAATTAATTATTCAGGTGTAATGCTTACTAATGAATCATACTATTTGAACATAGATAATGTGCTTTTTAAAAGCTTAGTGGCAGTTGAGTGCTTCTGAAAAACAGTACCTTTTGGGATTTTTTTTTTTTTTTTTCTTAAGAGACAAAAACCAAACAGTCTTTGTGGGTGTTTTTTCCTATCTGGCTTGTTCTTTTCATGGTTACCTTGAGGTACTTTAGTGAATTTGAGCTGAGCTGATATGGGATACAGGAGATATCTGTTAACCAAAATTCATAACTGTTGGTATTCGTAGTCTTGTAGAACAGCTTTTTCCCCTACTTTGATACTTGGGAAGTATAATCAGATCTGCCAGGAGAGTATATCCACATATTTTATTTGGTGGCTACACAGTGGCTCTTTGTCTTTATTTAAAGAGCCATAAAACAATCTAACACAAGCCTATGACACAAAATTTCAGTTCCCCATCGTACTTGTTGCACTGCCCATGTTTAGGTGCTAGGAATGATTATGCTATTATGACATGAAGTTGTATTTTTGTCTTAAAGTATGTGCTACGGGGTATTTTCTAGTATGTGGGTGGTTTAATTTTTGTGCATTTCTAAGTATTGAGCTGACTTAGCTGGATTTTTGAGTGCCCTGAAAGTACTGTAACTGCGTTTGTTTTAGTATTTGACTGTAGTACATACACAAGTGTCATTAGTAGCTGATATCCTTTAACATTTGTTGTGCTCTCTAAGCAAAATCTGTTTTCTTTCTAATAACCTGCTACCTTGAGAAACTTGAAGCCAAAAGCTAAAGAGGGCCAAACCAACAAACTGCGAAGTCCAGTGAACAGGAACAGCTGCCAGCAGGCACTGAATGTACCTGCTCCGAGAGGCATGGCCTAGAGCTGGCCTCTGGAGGCTGTACAGCAAGCTCTTGTTGGCAAGTGAGGCTCAGTCTCAGTGGCACTGAAGAACAAACAAAAAGGTAAAAAAAATCATTCCTATCTCAAGGAAAACTTTGCTGCGGAGTTTGCGAGCTTCCTCTGCACGCTTGCATTGTTTAACCTCCTCTCTTTTATCAGAGGGAAAGGAGCTATTTCAAGCCCAGTTTGTGGCATTGGGGTTGAAATTCAAGTGCAGCACACTCTGTTTGGGTTTTTTTGTAGTTCCTATTTGAACTTCTGTACAAAGACAGGCTCTCAGTGTAGGTACATATATTCTGTCCAGATTCCAGACAGCCGAGTTTGAGATTGGCGGGTGAACGGGAATTGCATTTATTTATGCCCCTGACGAGGCACTTTTTAGGTTTTGGGGATATTCTGCTCAATTAATAAGCTTGCTTGGTTCAGATCTGCATTCTTCTCTGTCTAGTATTATGAGGAAGACAGTATTTCATAATAAGAATAAAATAATCCCAATACTTATAAGTTACTCTTTTGGGACAAAGATCTGGACAGTAAGGTATTAGCATCTGATTCATGCAGAATAGAAACCCTAGGAGGGGTGAGGTTTCCTTAGGTAACTCATTTTTGCTTGCACTCAGTGTCGTTTAATTAAAAGAAAAATTGAGCAAAATATTGTGAAGACAAGGATCTATTCAGGGCTAAAGCTTTCTGCCAGTTTTTCTAAGTTCTGATCACAGATATAGGAAATTTACCCCAAAAATATGCACAGAAACTCCTTTAGGACTATGTCTTCCTGCTTGTCCTTTCCACACTGAAATAGTAAACAGACTGAAAATCAGTTTGATGTTTGTCATCTGAATTTTAGACCTTATAACAGGTGAATTTTTTTGTAGGAATTTGCCTGTACACAAATGTTTGCTTTCAGTCTTGTGCCTGCTAATGACACAGCCAACTAGAGCCAAAGCAGTTAATTTAAATGAAAATGGACAGTAAAGCTGCCAGAAGAGGAGGTCAGACTGTGGGGACAATATAAGGGTGGCAGGGTAGATTTGTGGAAGTTCATTTGTCTTGAAGAATCATCCTGACAAGTCTCACAGAATAAAGAAGGGTGTTAAATCCTTTTGTGCTTGTCTCCTGCATGCTCTTTTGCTAGAGGTTAAAAAACCCAACCGAAGAAATTCAAAACGCCGTGGACATGCATGCAGGCAGAGAAGCTGGTAGTTGAAATGTAACAAACTGCTGATGTGCCTGATAGGGTAGTGTCTTGTGTAGTTAGTTATGTTTTCCTAATCCACCAGAGCCATGCTGGAACAGTGTTCATCAAAATCAGGTTGTCCCATGCCCTTTAGGTTCAAGTCCCTGCAGTGAACTTGTGTCCCTGTGTAGACACAAATTTGATATGTAAATTGTTTTCTTAGTATCTGATTTTTAAACTTTTTACTTCAGAACAAAGCAATGACTCTTTCTTACCTGGTCATCTGCTTTAGGACAGGAGAAAACTTCCGTAGGGTATTTACAAGCTGTGCTATCTCATTGTGTTCTGTGAAGTATGAATGGGGGGGTACTACTCCTTTCAGTCAACACCCTTGCTAATGTCAGGGAAAAGATGGCCATGAAGAGCCAAGAGCTTTTTCTTCTTTTACATTCTTGTTCCTTCCTTCCTCCTAAGGAGAAAAGTTCTCTTTTTACCCCCTCTTTCACTTTCAAACTAAACCCTTATTATCAGGCAGTGTAGCTTGTCAGTGCTTCCGTTACCACAACCCTGTTCATGTACGTATTTCAGAGATCCTTAAACATAGATGTGCTGGTACTGCAAGCAAATACAGGTGCTATAGCTATACAGTGGTGGCTATTGTCAGCAATTGCTTCATTTGGCAACTGTCAGAAGTAAATCTCACTAGTATAATTCCTTCTTTGCAGGGAATTTTGGATTTCTTTAGGGGGGGTCTTGCATTGTATTTGCATAGGTAGTAACATTTCTAAAATGCTTCTAAAGTTTTGGACTTCAAGATCTGAACTTCTGCCTCATGCTGTGTTCCATGTAGCTCTGAAATGCTAAAAACATCCCAGTCACTTAATATGTGAATTCTAATGAGTTAGAGGTCTGAGCTGGAACAAGAAGGCAGGAGTCACTCTGCTAGCTGGATGCCACGCTCTTGTACATGATGGAATTTTTTCAGGGCATAAATGACATTTAGATACTTCCACCATTATGCAACTATTTACACCTTTGTCCCCTCTCTCCTTGCAGTCTCCTTGATGTTAAGCATCTTGCCTATCCATAGTTCAAAATGGGATCTTGTGACTTTTTTTTTTTTCTCTGTACTCTTTAACTCAGTCTCACTGGGGGTAGGCAAAAATGGGGATAATATTCCAGGGGGAATACATCACCTTATTGCTCATTATTCATCTCTTGACTTCAAAGGGCATGAATTTTCCTTCTCATCCTCTTTTAGACTGTTTTGTTCCTCCTGTCAGAGAGAATGCTGCAGTTAGAGCTGCTCGTTATTTGAGGTGAACAGCCCACTCTTAGTCAATTGTAGTTGCTGTTCTAATGGTTCTGACTCTGAACAAGCGGGGTGATCTCCTGGGAGGCTCTGGAGGTGCCATTGTTGGGTTAGTGATACTGTTCTGTTTCTGTACTTTGTTTCTTAAGAACAGCACACAGTTAGGCTCAACTCAGGTGTGGGACTCAGCTGCTTCTGGAACTGCTGACAAAGTTAAAGCCACCTAGCAAGTCTCAGTGTTGGTCATCTAATGCTCTGTTTCTGTAATGCTTCTTATTTCTTTGTTAGGTATTGTGACTTTTACTCTTCAGAATCATGCATGCCTGAGGCTTGTAGTCTAGTGAAATCACTGTGCAAATGATCTCTGAATATTAGTTCTTGGGAATGCATCTTGTCGACAACAGCAGAAAAAGACCAGTTCTTCGCAAGATGGCTATTCCAGAATATTTCTCGTGACACGTCTGTGTTTGTCGTTCCACAACACGCCCTTAAGTCTTTTGATGAGGTAAATATTGTTACTGAGAACTTTATCTCTTGTAGACCGATGCTTGTTCCTTCTTGTATAGGCTCAGATGGCAGTGGGATATTGGGAGTAGCAGGATTACTTGCGTTCTTCAAATTAGGGAGATTCACAAATATTTGCAAGATTAAAGCTGTAGGTAATGCATTTCAAAAAATGGTCTAGAAAACATGGATATATTCTAATCTCTGAATGTAGCACAGTACTGTGAGTCTAATGAAACAAGACCTGGACCTTTCCTCAAAGGGGATAAATACCTGGGCAGTCCATTTACAAAGAGTAGGAAATAGGACACAAGAAAATAATTGTGAATGAATAAAAACATGTCTTGTGTTATACTAGTTCAAGGGTGTTGCTTTTTCAAAATGGTGCCCAGAAAGAATTGAATAAGTGGCTATAAATAAATATCTATTCAGTTTTCTGGGGAATGTTAGAGGAAGAGATGCTGAACTGCAGAAGAAAGGAAATTCCAGGTTAGGGAGGCCTATATGGAAGAAAGCATATAACAGTGCAGAAGGGCATGGAGATACAAATATAGAACGTCAGTAAAAGTGTATGACTCATACTGCTGTAGTAGCATAGTGCAGAACTTATTTGCAGAAGTACAGAACAAAAACCCTATGGTATACTATGATGCATTTGCAGATAGTTTTCCATAGCTGGTTAATGTTTTATGCATCCTGCTTTTTTAGAGGCATCACTAAATTGTGTCTTGATTTTCTTTTTTTTCCCCTTTTTGTTAGGACTTTGTTTTTAACTGAAGAGTTAAGTCCTCTATTGAACCTTGAATGCAGCAGTTCTGTTTGCTGGGTAGAGATGAGTTAGATTTGTTTTTAATCATGTAACTAAATTTAGCCAGCAATCTGCATTTTAAGGCTTTGCTATTAAAAGTCTAAAAGTGAGATATGTATCGTAGTTTGAATTTAAAATGAGCCAGAGGCACAGCTGGTGAGGCTGTCATGACTCTAATCAGGAGTGGAGAGAAATAAGAAAGGAATTTTCTCATCTAGCAGATCGAATGTGAAGTGTGATAGTTTAACATCTCCTGCCCCCATCCCCCTTCCACAGCTTTGTTTTATGATTGCATGGACTTCATGACCTCCTCTCTGCGTTTGCTGTTTTGAGCCAAAATAATGGTATCAGTAGTATGAACAAAATTTACAAGCATTTACATTCTTACATTTTATTTTCTTTCAGTTTATTCAGAGCTCTGTACGGTACTTCATGTTTCCAGTCTCTCCTGTAAAAGCAAAACAGCCTTTATCCCATCTAAAACCCAAATACAGGACTTCCAAAGTCTCTGGAGAGTCTTGGAATTTGCCATACTCAAAACTTATTGTTGTCCAATCTTGCAAAGCAGTGAAGCGTGCTATTAAGTATGTGAATAATCCCATTAACTGAACATTGCCCATCTTGAGACAGACTTGCTGTAACTATGGAAGCAAAAAATGAAAAGCATACCTGGCTTTTAATGAATGAAAGCCAAAGCCATTTAGATGTTTAATGTTGTTGACAGTCCTGGTAAAGATGGATCCGTTGGCGAAATGCATGATGAACTTAATGTGTGATGTGAAGCTGCAAGCTGTCTCTAGCTCATCGTAGGGAGTATTACATTGGCTGAATATAGCATTGCTTTTACCAAGATTTGCTGTTGCCAAGCTCCTATTTCCCAAGGCTACTTTTCAGCCAGATCAGGCTTGGACTTGGTTTATCATCCCCGTGACAAAAAGTTCAAGCGCAGTGAAGGCTGGTGGCCTAGGGATAAGAACTATTTGGTTCTCAGGCTGTGTTGGTGTAAACTGGTGCCTAAGGGGTTCTCAGTATGTGCTTTGAACTTTTTAGTCTGTGGTAGAAGGCTGCCACAGTCCCTGGGTCTTCTCTTGGAGAGTCTCTTGCATCCTCCTAGCTTTATCTGCCCAGTTGATATTTTCCATTATATCACATTGTAATACGAGTCATTGGATGTTTAATGTTCTAATATCTCCAGGAGGCTCTCAAAGGAGACTAGATGATGTTCTCTGATATTGTATCTGTTCACATTAATGCCATGCAATAGTTCCTCCTGCTTGGATGAATTTTCTTTCATGATGCATAACTGTCTTCTAGGTTGATATCTTAAATTTTCCCTTTTTTAGCAATAGGAGTGGGTTACAGTGGAATGCCAGTTATTTGCTAGATCATAGATGATCCACTGATTCAAGTGGTGTGAAATCTCTTCATTTGTCTTGCCCACAGGCTTGTGATTAAATTGGTCATCAGATTTAGGGACATCTGACGTGGCTCAGAATGGCAAGAATTTTTCGCCTGCTTGAAGAGTATAGGACTTTTAGCTGATAAAACCACAGCTGTTGTCGGAGGACTGCTGATGTCCTTATGACTCTTTCTGTGGCACTTGTCACCTTTTGTTGCAGGTTTAAAACTTTATAGGATGCTGGGAAGCTCTTGTGAGCTGTAACACATTGGGTAGATGCTCTGTGGACTGTTTAGAACATGTTACGTATTGCGATCAATGACAGCAGAATGCTGAAAATGGCAGATGAAATGGTCTCTTTTTCTGCTGCTGACATCCTTGAAATGCTACTGCTGTTTTGTCTGAATTTTCCTGAAGAGGCATGGCCACAGGACCGTGCATAGATTGGCGCTTTAGAGATATGTTTTTAATAGGTATTATAAATGAACATGGGAAAGAATTCAGGAGCATGCCCTGTTACATAAAGATGCAGAAGTCTGTAAGGAGGCCGTAGAGGATGTGTTAAGAGATGTGGGAAGTTATGGTACACTGAACTCCTGTGCAAGAGGATGAAGGGGCCATTTAAACTTTTGTCAGAACAGATAATTGTGGTTTGTACTGAAACCATGCACAGGTGTAGGCATTAGACTGTAGGTGTGGTAGAGTTGCCTATTTTCCAGCTGCAGAAGTAAAGCTGTCTTCAGCCATGAAGGAATTAGGGGTGGGATAGAAGAATGTGTTTTTCTGCAAGGTTGCCCTCTACAGAGGTTGTTTCTAGGTAGATGAGGAAATTTCTCAGAATTATTGAAGGACGTTAGTAATTGTCCTGAAGGGCAGAAAAAATTAGTAGTTGTGTGAAAGGCTGGTTTGCCTGG
Source organism: Zapornia atra (assembly GCA_013400835.1). Classification (NCBI taxonomy): domain Eukaryota; kingdom Metazoa; phylum Chordata; class Aves; order Gruiformes; family Rallidae; genus Zapornia; species Zapornia atra. The sequence continues at coordinate 50,454 of VZTU01009862.1, forward strand.
TGTGGGGCAGGAAGGAGGCAGAGGCAGCATCTAAGTGTCAACTTTTAATTCCAGCTTCTGTGAATTTTCATGTGAAAGGAAGCATTAGAAATTTTATATAGAACTTCCTGTATCAAGTCTGAATGAGATTAAACATTCGTTGTGAATATCCAGAGTTAATTTAAAAAGAAATTGTTAATGCAGCCATGAATTAAGATAGTCTAGATGAACTCTTTCATCTCGTATTTATGAAAGGATAGTTCTAATCTTGCCTGGATACCAGATAGCGACTTCAAGGAGGTAAAACTAGTGCAATCATGGCATCTTAGAACAGGAAGATTGATACAAAGATGAATCTGAATCTAGTGAAAATAAGTAAATGTTAATGTTCCTATTTGTCTGTTGTGTTTTACTGAGCAACCAACCTGGTTTTAAAACTAAATATTTTTATTGCTGATCCTCTCCAAATGCTTATGTGGCTGAGCAGAGTGATTAAGAAAGTGCTAAAAGGGAAAAATGACCTACTCTACAGCCTCAGCAACACCCATAAAGCAACACAGTAAGAGCTACAGTGTCAGGCAGGAAGCAACTAGAAGTGCTTTATGCGATGTTGCTGGATTTGCAGTACTCCAAAGGTTGTGAACTTGTAATTTTGAGGCTATTGTCAACTGTCTGTGTTTTGTGATAGCATAAGGACAGAAGGATGACGTGAAGAAAATGCAAAGGAGCCTTTCTGGTAGTGAAGTGCATAGCATAGTGTTGCAAGCACTTGAATATGCACATACCTTCATCTGTATTCTGTGAAGGATGTGAGCATGTGTTTGAGATGATTTGTTGCTGTATGTATACTGATGTAGACTGCTGTGTTTACACTTCAAAGAGCAGGAGGAAACTAGATCTCTGTGACCATTTAGAATCTAAAATGATGTAGCTTGCTGTAGGTGCTGTTTGCTTAAGGGGCTGTTAGGAATCTGTCTTAAAATCTTCCAACCTATGTCCTTCTTGTCAGCTCTCTGAGCTCCTGTACACTGGAATGACACAGAATGAATGAATTATATCTATTGCTCCCTAATTCCAAATGTTATTGAACTCTCTGGCCTTTATTTGATGTAGCATTTACCTGCCGAAAAAGGAGCAGTCACAGTGAAGTCAGTCATCTGGGACAGTGTGGATATTTGTAGTTAGGTGTTGAGTTGGAGCCTCCATGCTCAGAACATGGTAAGATCAAGGTTTTAAAAGAATTGGAAGAGCTTTCCAATGTTGTATGGCTCTTTTGCACGAGCTGTTGGAGTAACTCCTGCCTTTTGTGCCCTCTTACTGTATAAAGTCTGGTATGAAATACCTCATTTTCTGATGCCTCAGCCACTTCCATGGTTGATGTACTCTGTCCAGTTGACTCATCACTGTGTATGTTTTCTTGACTTCTAATTAAAATCTGTTCTAGTCTAATATTAGACCAACACTCCTTGTTATATCACCTTTCATTCTTAAGTAATTCATCCTGCAACCTCCTTACTCTGTATGACTAATGTCTTTTTCTCAAATATTCTTAGAACACTTTAAAATACCATCTATATTAGAAGCCCCACAGTAGCAATACCTCTCATTACAATTGCTTAGCGCTTTCTGTCATAACTCGGTGACTTCTTTTGCTTAGGATTTTGACAAAGCTTTAACCTTTCTGGTTGGAATTTTCCATGCATTGGTGTTTACCTCAGCCTGAAATTTCCACTTGAGACTTTTTTTTTTCTTCTGAAAGTATAATCAGTATTTCACAGAGAAGACACTTCTAAATCAGCCTCTGTTAGGTTCTCTCACAGACAAGACAGATTTTTTTTTTTTTTTTTTAAAGGATCCCTAGGCAGATGTGTTTGGCTGAAAAACAGGACCACTAGCAGGAGACTGAGTCTGCTAACCAAACAGAAACAGGAGCAAGTCTGGGGAATGAATTTGTGCCGATTAGAAGTGAGAACTGAGTTGATGAGCACTGAGGAGGAACTGGTTGTTTACCTAAACTTTAAACATTTGAGAAGTTCTTCTCAAAAGCAAAAAATTATATATCTGGCTTTAATGTTTATAATGGATGTTCTCCATGTTTGCCTACTGATAACCACCTGAAGTGGTGGTTTTCCTTCTAGTGGTAAAATAAGGAAAAACAAGCATTCTTCTAAAGGCTCTGTCTGGTTTTGTATGAGTAACTCTGTGCTTGTTTGGCCAGTGAAAGAAGATAGAATCTGTGGATGGAAGATGTTTTGTTGTAGCATAGTATTACTGCTGTCTGGTTTAAATCTTTCAAATACACTTGCCTTCTTAAGTTCCTGAAATAATTTGCAATAATAGAGATGAGCATAGTTTAAAGCCTTTGTTAGGCTGAATAAAACCACTGGGATCACACTTCTGTTTCAGCTTTGTGTTAATATTGAAATTTTAACTTCAAAAATTGATCCAATAATAGAATTGTGGAGTGCACCTTAAGGAGACAGATACCTGCAGGGTAACAGGGGGGGGAAAAAAAGCCAAATGACCAAACTTATATAGACCATATCACATGGCAGAGATGCAAGGTAATGGAGCAAGGGGCTTTTTCCAGTCATTGCTGAAGACAGAATAAGCATGGCAACTGTAGTTAGACAAATTAATCCTGTTGCAAGGAGATGGTTTATGAAAAGTAAAACCAGATAAACACAGAGACAGCAGCTTGGGGCAGATGATGGACTCACTAGCCCTTAATTCATAAGGAGAAATTATGTATGCAGTTTAGTTTGACTTCAAAGTAGGGATTTGTGGTGTTTTGCTCTGATCTTACAGCTGAAGAAGCTGTAAATCATTGTGCTTTCTTCCACCTTTCACTGCCCCTTGAAAGAGTTGGAACAGTATTGTTTGCTTTGCACAGAACTTGCTCTAGCAGCTCATCATCAAGGTAGTGATTATGTCAGCTGCTCCCTAGTTTCTGCTGGTCACTGGCAGGGTATGGCAATTATTTTGCCAGTGAGTAACTAGCCAGGTGTGATGAGATTTGTCCTGGTTCGGGCCAGGCCAGAGTTAACCTCCCCAAGCAGCCAGCCCAGGTGAGCTGAGTTAGCCCGGGCTGTTTCTACACCACCTGACATCACTCCCCCATAAAAGGGGCTGGTCAGGGAGAGGTGCTGCTGGGTGCTTCCAGGGCAGTCAGAGTGTGACTGGGGTGTCAGGTCGGTCCTCGCACCGGTGCAGTACTCTGTGTGGGCTCAGCCTGTGGTGTTGGGTTGTTGAGGTACTCTGTGAGTGTAATTTGGGGGCTCTTGTTTCTCCTCTGGGAGCAAGCAAATGGAATGTGGTGCTCAGCCACTGTTTAGGGCTGAATGACCAGGGGATTCTAGGATGCCTTAATCTGAATCCAGATCCCATCAGCAGACAAATGCTTGAGACAAGGTGAAGCATTACCCCAGTGTCATGATGCAGATGATAATTTTTGTTATGAGTGGCTGGTGTTTCTTGTTCATGTTGGGGTCCAGACAAAGCACCAAATGTGGTTGGGGAAGGAATTTTTTTCCCCAAATGTCAGACTTCAGAGGAACATCTGCCCTGTGTGTGTGGGGATTAGTACAATGTCTGGACAGGGCCTGAGAGCATGCTGTATATTCATGATCTAACTAGATGTTATAGAAATTCTTTCTGGCTTTAAATTTCATAAAACTCAGTTTCAGTTCCCTTGGCTGATACAAAATAGAGCTGCCTGGCTGTAGTTTCCTGCCCACTAAAAGTTCTAGGTAGTTGCAGTAATCTGGGTGTAAAAGCCTGAAGCGTAGTCCACATTTAAATTAGCTGTGCAACGTACTGGTGTAGGAGACTCTGCAGCATTTTTGCAGCTGTTTTTAGCAGAGATCTATACAGACTGCAAAGAAAATATATTACCTCCATGTTTTGGGTCTGGCTGGGGTGGAGTTAATTTTCCCCATAGTAGCCCTCATATTGCTGTGCTCTGTACAGGTAGCTAGCAAGATGTTGCTAACACACCAGGGTTTTGGCTGCTACTGAGCAGTGCTGGCACAGCATCAAGGATGTGTCTCCCACATTTCCCTCCACCCCCAATCAGGAGCCTAGGGGTGGGCAAGATCTTGGGAGAGGACATAGCCAGGACAGCTGGCCCAAACTGACCAAAGGGATATTCCACACCACACAGTGTCTGCTTAGGAATAAAAGCTAAGAGAAAGGAGGCATTTTTTATTTACAATGTTTGTCTTCTGGAGCAACCGCTATGCGTATTGAAGCCCTGCTTCCTGGGAAGTGGCCAGACATTGCCTGCTGATGGGAAGTAGAGAATAAATCTTTTGGTTTTCCTTGGCTTCTGTGCTCAGCCTTTTGCTTCTTTATTAAACTGCTTTGATACTGACTCCTGAGTTGTTTTCCATCTTATTTTTCTCCCTAGCAGCCCTACTGAGGAGGGGAGTGACAATGTGGCTTCATGGACACCTGGTGTCCAACCAAGTCAACCCAAAATAAAGCATGTTTTTAAACGGCAAACTGTTTTCCTAATCTCTGTAAAGGTACACTGATAGTTCTCTTAATGAAACTTATTTTAATGCTTTCCTCTGAAAACAAAGCTACTATAGCAAAAGACCTCACTTGTGTCAAAAGGTGTATGTGACTGATTTCAACTTTTCCCTGAACTGCTAGGAAGCTCCAAAGGAAGAAGTTCTTTGTGTCCTTGAGAGAAAAGGACAACTAATTTTATCATGTAATTATTTCAGGGGAAGTATTATCAGTGAACTGAGAATGCATCTGAAAAACCGTTGCAAAGATTGGAGTAAAAGATACTGCTGCTAGCAAATTTCTAAGGAAAATGCATATACTTATCTATTTAAATATACAAAGTTCGAGGTCTTAACTTACAGGATACGTTATCATCTTAAATGCCACAAACCAGCAGGTGCCCACCTGTGTCCTTCTTAAGACAGTTTAACAGCACCCCAAGGAAAAGGGAGGTGTTAAGTTTTCCAAAGGGTTGTGTTGTGGCCCGTGTTAAAACCCTCATCTTCGGGTGTCGGCTTGTTCCTGCCACTCCTGATGGGTCTGAGGAGTATGTATGTGTTGAATGACAAGGGCAGAGGTGTGTGTTTAGACTGAGTTGCTTGACTTGGTCATATTTTCCTGAAATCTGTGTCCTTTGACTTATGACTTGATAACTTGTGTTTAGTTCTGGAGAGGAGTTTGGGGCTTCTCTGAAGTGTGTATGTAACTCAAGGTCATTGCAGGTTTCCTTCTGGGCTATAATACAGGTTGCTGCTTCTAGTTAGAACTGAGTTGAGAACATACTGTTTTCCTGACTTACCTGCAGAGATCTAGTTACTTCATTAAGAAAAGAAACCTGTCACTTAGTATGGTGTGGTGGTGGGTTTTTTAGTTTGGTTTTTTGTTTAAATGTTGGGAACCAAAGGTAAAAAGTGTTGCTTTATGGATGCTGTCCATACTGGAGAATGGACTTTCGGGTGTCAGTCCCACAGTGGTGAATTTGGTCTAATACATGGAGAGAATGGTGATCCATATACTGCTGATTTAAGGTTATCTTTCATTGGCCAGTGTATGATTCCTCTGAAAACAAACTGGTGCCTTTCCAGTGCAGAATGACAGCTGTAGTGGTGTTCCTGACTAACCAGTTGCTATCCTCAGGGCTGTTACTCTGCTAACAGAAGTTGTGACAGAAGGTAACTTCTATCAGGAAAGCATAAACTGTATGTTAAATATAGGACATGGGTGGATGTCTCCTAAGTTTTGGAATAAGCTTTTGTGCGTGTGCTTCTCAAGCTAAAAACATGTCCATTGTATAACCAATGCTTATGTTGTATGCAGAATGTCCAGGCTACGCATCTTTACTGACAGGGTTTCATTTATATCCCAGATCACCCTACAAAAGTTACTCTGCGAGAAAACAAGCTAATGAAGTATAAATAACTGCATAGAAGTATATTGTAATATGTCTTTAGCTAATTCTAGTATATTTTTTTCTACTGCTCCCAGAAGTTAGTTAGTTTTCTCAAAGGTTTTGAAGCTTTAGATAATATGCATTAAAAAGTGTTCTGTGTTTGAATTGGTATCCAGATGTTCCAGTAACCCAGTGAGTAAGTAATCTTGAAATGTGTTTTGTGTTTAGAAACTGGCAAGGTATTTACCTGGGGCAGAGCAGACTATGGGCAACTTGGAAGGCACGCAGTGGTTCCTGATGGGCCGGAGACATGCGCAGCATCTGAACAGCACTTGGGACTGTTATGCAACATCCCTATTTCAGTGCCTTGCCTAAATGGAGCATCTCAGGTAAAGAAGAAAATTAATTATAATTTTCTCCCCAGGTGTTGTTTTTCTTGGTGTGCATTAAATAATCAGAACAATTTCCTAATAGAAGCTTTTCAAATGCTGCAGCAGAAACCTTTGCTGTTCTTCCTGTGAGCTCAGAAGTTAATATGATTCAGTTATTTCAAATTTCTTAAAGGCTGATTTTTTTCCTTGGTGGAACAAGAATTACCATTATCAGGAGATGCCGTGTTCTCTCAGGTATCAGTGTGTGCAGGAGGAGATAGTTGAAGCTCCAGTGCAGCCTAGCAGATGAGCTGGGACCCTGCCCAGTTGCAGCACTACTTTTGTCTGAAGCCCTTTGTGTGGTGGTTTAGACAATGGCCTTTCTCTAGCTGATAAATAATAATACTGTAGCTTCTGAAATATTTCTCTACCTTATAATATCTGTGAGTGATATTTGAGGCTTTCTTTTCCTATGGCTAACTGGGTACAAATTATTTTTCAAGCATAAAGTTAACCATAAAGAAAGCTTTACTGAAGTTTTTTTTGCTCTTACCTAACACAACATGCAACCTGGACTGCCTGCAGACCTTTTTATTGGCTTTTTAGAGTCTGAGAGGCAGTACATGGCAATTGGCCTGCTGGCAGGCAATGTGCATGTCTAGTCAAAGGGGCAGGTAACTGGTCAAAAGCTATATGTCTCCCTCTGGGGTAGCTGGCAGTCAAGATGCAATGGGTAAGTATAGGTTGACAGCTTCAACTGCAATGTGTGCACTGCATCTCCACGTCCTGGTCTCCCATGGTGAGACTGGTTAGAAGAGTTAGCCTCTGCCCTTTCCCATCAGTGTTCTGTCTGTGTGTGCACTCACAGGTGTCAAGTGGAGCTTCAGATCCCAGGATGCTGCAGTGATGTATAATTTGGTTAGTGTTGGCTCTGCTGAGTCTCAAACAGCTTGCTTTCTTGTTTTGAGATGGGTGTCCCTACTTCCATTGCTACATATATATAGAGAGACCATCGCTGTTGAATCTGTTTCATGCTGGTTTTCATTTGTGCTTTGGGCAATGCCTCAAGTATGTAGTGCTGTTGCTTCTCGTACAACCCAAAGCCAAGGCAGCCATAGCTTTTGCACATGGGAACTTCTGCTTGGCAGGACAAGTGATCTGTGAAGGTGAAGGAATGCATTCAGACACATTCCTTGAAAAGGAAGAGAAAAAGAATCTCATCTTCATTCCGCTGTCCTCAGCGTTGCTCCTCCTTATAGACCTTATGAGAGACCTGATTTGAGTGATTAGCAATGGCAGTGTTCTGGAGCAGGCATCATTCTTAGCAGAGCTAACAGCATGAAGGTGATTTAAGAAGAGTGTGATCAAGAGCAAGCATCATTTGTACCCTAAGAGGAGTTGTGTTGATGAGAAAAGGAAAAAGCAGATAATATGAGCTTAAATTGCTTCACTTCAAGATTACAAAATAATGCCGGAGCTAAAATTTATACTTAAAAATGCATTAAACTGCAGTATGTAGGGTAGGTAGTGTCTGAGCTGGCTTTCGTTTACACACAAACTATCCCTTTTTCCATTTGTTGTTTTATGGAGACAAGGTTTGATTTTGAGCTAAATCAAAAGGAATAGAGAAAAGATGAGTTCTTGTCAATGTTTACCTTGAATTAACAATTCCTATTTGCATGTTTAATGCAGAGAGCCAGTTTAACAGTTGAGGATTACTGCTAGTGATTTTTATCCATGGTCTATTTTTATAAATCACTTTTAATGATTCAACTGAATTTTTGGCAAAGTTGTGGTCTGCTGATTGCCTGTGCACTTGAGTTAATATTGTTAAAACCAAAATGGAGAAACTAATCTAAGGATTAGAGGACAGTATAGAGGGCATGCTAGTTTACTTCAAGGACAGTGCAGTAGATTTAACCTCCTCTGCTACTCCTTGTTTCCATACCCATGGCTTACCTGCTTTTCCCACAAAAGTCCATGGATTCTCCTTTCTTTGTGTGGAAATAGATAAAATGTGTCTGTGTACCACTCCAAAAACTGGTTTTTGAAGTGTTGTTAATGGCCTATTCCACTGTGCGTTTGACTTCATCTGACAAAGTCTTTTGGAAGCTTTGACCTTGAGAAACATGAACACTTTTTCTTTTCTTTCCTTTCAACTGAAACACTGGAAGAGCAAAAGCCAGAGTTCTAGTTACCTACTAAGCTGAGTGTGTCTTCCTGGCAGCTTATAAAAGAGTGTGCAGGCATCAGGTTTCTGGAGTCTCATGTGTTGAAGCTTTTTGAATTATGTGCCTGAAGGTCTATTTATTATTTTCTTCTCAGTGCTTTGGTGCATATCCACCATGGAATAGGATGAGGCACTGAAAAGAAACTTCAGTCTGTAGACGAAGTCAGTAGTGTGGGGCATTATGCATGCAGTACTCTTGTGTTGTGGGGCGTCCTTGATTGGACCTCTTCAGAACATCTGACTCATCTGCTGCCTGATGTGCATTCATATCCACTGCTCTTCAGATGAAAGGACAATTAAATACAAATGGCCTGAAATATGATGAGCCTCTGTATTTAGCAAATGCTACAAAGACCTGGTTTAATGTTTCCTCCTTGTCAAAATGCTTTTCCAGTACGTTTGATATTTTTGGTTCTAATAGCTATCGTTTTACTGTTTGTGGTATGTTCAGCATGTCATTCACATTGCAGCAAACATTTGCTGCAGCAATAAACAAGTGAGAAATCATTGTGCAGAGCTTCTTGCTAAACTGGATGGAAAGAAGAGCTAAAGGAATTTTGTATATGCAGCGCTGTTCACCTGGAGCCATATTTTCATCATCTTTTCTCTAATTAAAGCAAGCTTTAAATTAAAGGGAGATCTGAAATTTCAGTGAAATTAAAAAAAAAACAACCCAAACCCTCTGCTTTATGCTATCACTTCTGCAAATGTGTTTCTTGAGTTAATTTCTCTCATGTTTTACCATTGCCCAACTTAAATCTTGATGGTGGATATAGGGTCCAATTGTGTCAAGGAATGAAAATAACGTATGGACTTGAGACAACCTGTATCTGCTGTTTTTATCCTGATCCTGGTATGGTCCATAATTCCAATGTGTACATGTGCCCTAGTATGTGTACTTTTGTCCTGTGCAAATCAGATTGGTTTGGATCCTCTGTATGGTTCCTTTCTTCAGGGAATGCCATCGTGAATACACACATTCCCATGGATGACCCTTCGCAGTCAAATTTATTGGCACTCTTTTCAGTGGAAGTTGCAATAATGTGTTTAAGTATTTGAAAGATAGCTTTGTTTTTGTATATTCTTATGTTTTTCCCTTTATTAATAAATATAACTCAGAATATTAACCATCTACATACAAGACAATTTAAGATATCTGCTATGATAATAAGTAACCAATTATCCTATGACTGATATATTGCACTGGTTTTGTCTTCCTAGTAGTGAGTATGGGGCTGTATTTTGGATTTGTGTTGGAAACTGTTGGTAACACAGAGATGGTTTAGTTCCTGCTGAGCAGTGCTTACACACAGCCAAGGCCTTTTCTGCTCCTCACACCTCCCAGCTGGTGAGTGGGCTGGGGGTGCCCAAGGAGCTGAGAGGGGACACAGCTGGGACAGCTGACCCCAACTGAACCAAGGGATATTCTGAACCATATGATACTGTGCTCAGCATATAGAAAGCTTGGGGAAGAAGAGAGGGGGGCATATTGAGTGATGGCATTTGTCTTCCCAAGTCACTGTTAGGCGTGATGGAGCCCTGCTTTCCTGCAGATGGCTGAACAGCTGCCTGCCCATGGGCAGTGGGGAAGGAATTCCTGGGTTTGCTTTGCTTGTGTGTGTGGCGTTTGCTTTGCCTACTGCACTGTCTGTCGCTCAACCCAGGAGTTTTCTTACTTTTACCCTTCTGATTCTCTACCCCATCCCATTGGGGGGAGTGAGCGAGTGGCTGTGTGGTGTTTAGTTGCTGGCTGTGGTTCAACCAAGACATAGGTTAAAATGTATAGCCATCCTTTTCACCTTAATATGTAGGCACGATAATATTGAAAAATGGAACCTTTTGCTTTACAAAAGTGACAACTGTTTTTGTATTTTCTTCTCAGGGAAAATTGCTAGAGGCTTCTTAGCAAATAAAGCTGTAGCTGAGACTTGAAACAGTATTAAAAATACCCAACCTGATAGTGTCACAGGTATGTCATTGCTGTCCACATGGCTCTTGTATGCTTGTTTGTTTGACTGAGTATTGTAAATATTTGTGGCCTATGTTCTTTATTTTGGATGAGCTAAATAAGAGGCTTATATTTTTGTGGGAGAGAAACAATAAATTGAACTTTCCTAAACCAGATTTTACTGCTCAGAGTTTTAAAAATACACATGTAGTAACTGATCCAATAAGCTGCTTTAAAAAAACCCCAAAACACTTTGGAGGTTAGAGAGGTAAGTGCAAGAAAGTTTCTCTAGTTTTCCAGGCTCGAGAACACTTAGATGATCCAGGGATGTAGTTGAATAGAAGTGATGTGAAAACCAGAAGTTTCTGTTAGCTCTGTCCCTTGCTTTTTGGTTTGCCAGCTTGCCTCAAAACTCCTGCTCCGCCACAGAAACAGATGCGAGCCCTGGAAAAAATTCATAGTAAAAGGTGGTTCTGACTTGGCAATGCTTACAGCTAATAATGAAAACAAGCAGTGGATGGGAGAGGAAATTGTGACATTACACAACTTCTGGTGCAACAGCAGGTTAGCTGTAAAGCTGAGGAGAAAACCTGGGTGCCATGTATTCTACTCTGGCCATTCATTCATTAGGCTTTCTCTCTTGTGATACCACTAGAAGGGAAAGCTAGTTGATATCTGCATGTTCCAGACAGGTCAGATGCCTACTTCTGTTACATTTCAACTGTTGTGCATTGCTTTTCCTGGATGTTTGTTTAATGCTGTGAGATCTGTCTGTTTAGGGATTCTTTGTGAGGAGAGACACCCTCCCCCCCCATAGAAGGGGAGGTAGAAGCCAGCTTGTCTTTCAGTGAGGGGTTTGGGAAGTCCTTCTGGATCAATTAATTAAATTCTCATTCTGAAGTTGATGTGGAGTTTCTCACTTGGCAGGCAGGTAGTGCAGTGGTTTGGGTTTTTTGTACACGTGGGTGATGAATTGATAAGTTGGTCTTGATCTATGTCCTTTGAGAAGTTGCACTGTTAAATTTTCCTTGATTGGTACAGGTTAGGTTTTTTTGTGCTGTTTTAGAGATGCAGGGATAAAAATGGTAACATAGAGATGATTCCTTTAATATTCTTGCAGGAGTGGAAATTAAGTTCTTGGCTTAGCAGTTCATTTTAAGTGACAATAAAGGCCATGGAGAAGTGTTCTGAGTACAACTCACTGTGCAAATAAGAATTTGCAATTAAGGATGAAGACAGAGACCAAATTGTTGAAATTATCATGGAGGGGGGAACCCTACCTAAACAGGATGTATCAAAAGACTGAAACTGCAGTCTGCATGTGAAATGCAAAGTCTGTATTAGATTAGTCATGTTTGTGTGATCTGTATGCCCTGCGTAGGAGAACAGCACTGATCTTGGCAATGCTGCAGGAAGATTGAGAGGAATTTACAGTTGTATTACAGGAAATGAGGAAACGGGATTTACTACTTAGGTCAGTCAGTTCTTCCCATTGTTCTCCTAGCAGGAAATTGAGAGCAGTAAGAAACAGCTGAAATTCAAATGCAGCTTTTTGGCTAGGTAGCAATCCCATTTATTCTGTGCTTTTCTTACCCCTTGAGACATGACTCTGGTTTGTAAAGAATATCTTATGGCCTGGGTAGACAGACATTTAACGCTAATAGCAAAGCAATGTCTGGAAGTCGGGGGTACCAGTGTGGTAGGTAACAGTGGTTACTCTAGAAATATTTGCTCCATGAAAACCATAATGTAGCCACAGTTTTAGCATAAATAATTGGGTCAAGCCGTTCAACACTACGATGGGGACCTTTGCTTTCCTCCTCTCTTTGGTTACGAGCAGACCCTAACTCACCAACTCTAGGCGTATAATTTTTGGAAACCAAAGAGGAGATGGTATTTTTTCCCAGCACCGTGTTTCCCATCACCCCTACCGATTTCTGCAGCTGGTATTGCAGAAAGGGAGATGGGAAATCTAATTCATACCAAGTAAATGGCATAGGAGAACTCTTGCACTGCCTTTGTATTGCAGAGAGCATCTGCTGCGTGAATACAAACTAGATGCTTTCCAGTTACCACTTTTGTGAATGAGGGTTGGTTTAAAGTGCCCAAAATTGCTCTGCTGGGGTTGTGCTGTTGCATGGAAGTGGCAGCCAGGGGTAAGGCTGCTTTCTAATATGTATGGGAGACACAAAGGATTTATTTGCCTATGGTTTCAGTGAAGTAGGAAAAGACTGACATGGGATGAATTCTCCAGGAGTTGGAGACCCTTTCAGCATGTGATGACTGAAGTGTTATAAATGTGAGTGTGGGTAAAGCATTACTCTTCATAATTCATAAATTCATTTTCTATTTGATAGCATGTTGCAGTTAGAATTCCAAATTGATACCTCACTTGGAGATCTCTGTCAGTATCGGGGAAAGAAAGAAACTGAAACTGCTTGCAGCAGTAGCCATGGCTTGTACAGACAGGCATCAGCTCTCAGTAGTGTAGCCCTAACAATGAGACCAAATTGGCAGCTGTATTTAATGAGCCTATTAGTAACAAAATGACTAATCTTGTTATCTTGTTTGTAACTCTGTGACCTGTATATGCTCATATTATATTCCTTAAATTAAGAATACTGACTGGGTCCCATTCTTCTGCATGGATTGTTCTAATAACGGGACAGCGCGACTATGACTCACTCTGAGCTCAGAGACCTCTTTTGATTCAGCTCACTGCTCCTCTGAAGTAGTTCTTTGCACCAACAAATGCCCTGAATGTTCACTAGTGCCATTCCCATGCATGATACGGTTAATGCCTGCTAAGCAACTGTGGGACTATAAAAATGCTTAAAAAATGTACTTGGTGTTAAGACAAAGCGTCTGTGAGCAGCAGTCCTGGAAGGTAACAACTGTTGGTGCAGAAATCCAGTTCTGCCTCACTGATGTTTCAGTTGCCTTGTTCATCCACAGAAAGGTTTCAGTGTAAAAAGCATCCATCCTAGTTTAAGGTGAGTCAGGTCTAGCTCAGGATATGTGCATCGGTATGTTCCAAATCTGAGTGAAAAAACAGTCTGGAGCAAGAGGTTGGTGAAAAAGGCCCTAAAGCATGCAGTTTTTCATTCTCAATTTGTCATTAGAACTGTTACAGAGAAGGGATTAACAAATCAATGCAGGCTAAAACGAGAGAAAATCAATAAGAAACTGTAGTGAACTGGAACAAAGCTATCAATTTACAGCGTTCTCTGCAAAGAAATCTCATCCATATCTCCTTTTATGCATGGAACAATAGTGCAAAAAGGATGATTTGGGGTTAGATTAATTCTTTTTTACCTGGCTGACCTCAGAACATTAGGTCAAGGAACTTCTGGTGTAAATGCTGTTCAGGGAGGGAAAAAAAAGGCAGAGTTGGGGGAAATAGTCAAGAAGAACTCTCTCATTTATTTTACCCTCACAGGAATTTGATGGAGTGCGCCATTTACTTTTCTTGTATTAGTAGAAGTGATTTCATTAGTTCTTAATTGTTTTTCTGTGTCCTTTCCTTAAGAGTGTTCTAAAAAATTACTCCTTAATAGGTAGTATGCGTTATGTAGCTGCAAAATATGCAGGACTACTGGGTGGTGGACTACAGATGAGTGAGATGGGAGAGATCTTAGTTGTTCCTACTGTTACCTATTTATTGAGTTGTTCTGTTTGTCCTTTCAAACTCACTTGTTGCTGTAGGGCCATAAACTTGCTGTGGTAGTTGCTGTTCTGGCCAGCACACAGGCTGCTCCTCCCTGCTTTTAATTTAAGGAATTTGGGTTTGGTCTGAACGTGGGTTATGCTTGTACTTTCACCTTGGTGATGGTGTTTGTTTTGTTTGTCTGGTATTCCCAGCTTTCATTGATCAATGAGTTTGAGCTGTGAGCTTTCTGGCCTTAGTGATTACACTGTAAGTTATCCTGAAGCTACTGTTTAACAGAAGATTCAGACAAGAGAAACTCACATTTCTGCTTTGGTGCTTAAAGCTGTTACTATGCCATGGCACATGGCAAGTTTCAAAGACTGGTTTACTGGGTAGCCTGCTAAATGACAGCTACCTGTTTGTCCTTGTACCTGGTGGCTCCTTTGCCTGTTGGCTGCCTTGCCTCTTATTTAAGTTGAAGTTGTCAAAAGCAGAAGCTACCACTGAACTCTGTGTCTATTTTTTTATGTGGTCTAATATATCCTGTGCCTTTCCCACAGCTCCAGCTTTCAACCAATAGAACTTGTTGGTGAAAGGAGAAAGGAAAATAATAAGTAAAAATGATGCATCTAATCCTGTGAGGACAAAAATGCTAAACTGTCTCCTGTTTTAAAACCTGCCTAAGGTTTATTCTTGGTCTCTTGGCAGCTGGTTGCTGACAACTCTATATAAATTCAGTGGATATTGCATTTCATCAGATACTAGCAAAGATTGCTGACACCTATGCTGCTCTGATGCCTTAAAAGCTTGGTTTTAATTGTAGAAAAAAGCAAATAAAAACCTTAGAAAGGTATTTTTAAAAATTCATTATCAGAGAGGAAAAAAAGTAGATAGTTCCTTAGAGATATGGTTCTGAAAAATGCCACCTCCTACATTTTGCCACTTTAGCTCCCACTTTCCTCCTCTTCCCCAGTGTAGAGCTAATGTAAACAATCCCTTCCTTGGTAACGAGTGCTTAGGGAACCAGTAAGGAGTTCTTACCATGTGTTTGTTTTTCCAGAACATTGTTTGGCATCATGTTTGTGCTCTTAAGTGTTAAATTAACAAGCATTAAATAGCTCGCTTTCCTACTAGTAATTGCTTTAGTGGAAATCCCTTCTGTCTAGCATTTTTAAGTTGCCAAGGTTTACCTACAGCCTCCACTGTTGGCTTTACGTTTTGAAAGTGTGAACCCATTTAAAGCCTTGAAAACCTGAGACCTTGGTTTATTTCTAGAAAAAGAAAGTGAAAGTCAGGCTCTACTGTACCTCATGAGATTATGGGGGTGAGGGGATAAAAGCCATCTAACAAACTTAATCTAACAGAATTCAGCCACTGTAGTCCAGACAGAAATATTATGGTGCCTGACATCTAATTAAGTACTATGACAAGATACACTGCAGGTGTATATAACTGTGCAGTTCCTTTATTACTTTGGTATATGTAAAAAAGTAATACTTTTGTTTTTATAAATTCTTCATTCTCTGTATATATGCAAGCATAGAATATATTTTGAATTCTTGACTCTTAATCCCTTTTACATGACTTCTCTGGTCCTTTCTTTTGATTTCTCTCTTTTTTCATTTTTTTAAAAAATACGTCTGGATGGAGGAAAAACTTATTTTTCTTTGGTAACTTTGTGTAAGGGTGTTATTACCTACACATGCAAAAGTAAGTTCCAGAAATAGCAAGGAGTTGAAAGATTATTATCTTTTCTTTGACTTCTTGATCTGATATTGCTCCCATTTTAGGATTTAACCTCTACAAAGAAAAAGCGTGAAGGCATCCTGATTTTCTTAAAGATGCATCACTCACTGTGGTAATACAGTTAAAATGAAAAAAGGAGCACCACTTTCAGAGCCAATACCTGTGTGTTTATAAAAATGTAGACATTTGGCTAACAATTACAGAAAAAAGGTTGTGACTTTTGGGGGTCAGTTTTTCAGAATTTTGTGAGGAAATAAGAACAGGAATTGAGGTAGAAAACATTACAAGGGCTTCTAATTATTGTGGATGTTTCAAATTCTTGATTTAAATGTATTTTTTTCCCTCACCCTGAGAACCATACAGGGAGATGGGTCTTATCCTCCCGTGCGAGTCCCTGAAGTCTTTCTAGTTTGCGCAGCGGACTGGATCTTTGAGGCTGTTGTGATACCAAGCGAGCAGAAGTTTTTCACCTGGTTGCATACAAGCCTGCTTAGATCAAGCAATGCTAGTGGCATTGTTGAGCCTGGAGGAGGCTCCAGGGAGACTTTATTGTAGCCTTTCAATACTTGTAAAAAGTCTCTCTCAATTTTTCTTACAAGTATTTTTGAATACTTGTTTGAAAAACTTGATTCGGGTCTGAAGCCTTTATTTAATCCTACTTTTTGTTCCTTGTTCTTGAGTAGCTTGCTGAACAGGGTGGACGTTTATTAAAACAATCCTTATTTCCGTGCTGGATATTTGTGAGCACAAGTTTTACTATCAGTGATCTTATCTTGAGCTAGTAGGTGTCAGCTTGTCTTTTGAAAATTTAGATTTGTCATGCTTGAAAGGATTACTTTGAAGCTGCATGCCAGTTTCTTAAGAACATGCAGATTGGTTTATTTTTTTTTTCTTCCTTTGCTGTGAATCTAATGTTTTAATTGGGAATGCAAGTCACAGATTGTGGTGGGAGGGGATGTTGTCAGTCTTCAGAAAACAAAAATTCACAATCTTTTCTTTAGCTGTTTCGTGGCACCTGTTGTGGTTTGATTCTTAAGTCTGTTTAAAAAGAATACAAAATATTATTTAATGGTTATTATATCATGTGGTTATAGAAGGCACCTTAAACAAATGAGAAAATGGGAATCTGTGACAGTCACTTTTTAAGCTTCATTGCCTATCTCTGAGATGACTACTTACTTCATACAGAGTAGAACCAGCAGCGTCTGGGATGTCTGTTATACAGATTCTAGGCTAACAAAAATGTAGACTCATAGAAATCCATTTACATGGTCAGTTGTAAAACTTTCCTTTTTTTTTTTGATTCAGTGTATGCTCTGTTTAGGAGATTTCTAACATAGTGTTGAGATTTGCAGCTTCAAAAAATCGAGAGAATGCTTGAAGCAGTAATAGAAGACTCGCTTCGTTCAGTTTGTGTTAAGTATTACAGGATTAATCTGCTGTCTCCTGGTTTTCTCTGCCCCACAGCAAGCCTGAAATACAGACTGCTTGGAGGGGCATGAAAAGCCAAATGCTCGTGTCTTTTTACCTGATAGTATTTGTGAATTGCAGCAATGCTATTTAATCATCTTAAGATATGATTGTTTTATCTTTGCTGAGAAGCTGTTCCAAAATACGAAATAGGATGCAATAGGAATTTAATGTCTTTCATTTTTCATAGAATCGTCTGAGTTGGAAGGGACCCCAAGGATCATAGAGCCCCAACCCCCCTGCCACAGGCAGGGCCACCAGCCTCAAGCCTGGATCTACACAAGGTTGCCCAGGGCCCTATCTAACCTGGCCTTGAACACTTCCAGGGACGGGGCATCCACTACTTCTCTGGGCAGCCTGTTCCAGCACCTTACCACTCTATTTTTGAGACATAGTGTGTTCCACTCCCATCTTGTCAAGAAGTGAGGCCAGTGTAGTGTTCTGTTTTGATTTTCTACATGGTACATGGAGACATCTACAATGTCTTGTGGCCAAATAAGTTAGGAGTACGTTAAGACTCACAGTATTAAGTGTCTTTGAGGATGACTGGTTCTGCGTGAGGCATGTGTTTGCAGTCAGATTGGCAGAAAGCCAGTGAGAAAAGAGCATTTATTCACTTATGTTGAGTTCGTGCTCAACGTGCCATGCCAAAGAGAATTCTAATAAAGTCATTTTATCTGAGGACTTCAAATTTAGTAATGCTAAGTACATGAGGGACTACTGATGTACCACTGCTGAAATTAAATGTACGTTCCAGGTTGCTCTTTCAACCTTTTTGCCTGTACTCTCCCCTTTACAGTTTACTTACTGACAGCTTCTTTTAGATACCTGTGTTACTACAGGGATTTCAAATTATGCTGCTGCTTATTCTCTTTTTGGCAACAGGTAATGTGCTTCTGTAGTGTCTCTTCCCAATCAGTGGGAGTGCACATGCTTCCTCTTTGAGTCCCCTGACTGAAAGAGAAACGTTTTGCTTTATCTTTTGTTATTACTAGGCTAAGCACAGTTAACGTTGATAGAGAAAGCAGGACCGAATCCTGGAATGTCTTTATTCCTGGTAGTTAAATGTGATTCACTGTGGTGCACTTGTATTGTGTGCTTATACATTTATCAAGAGAAATGTGTAATATACCAAGTAATGCTTATGCTTTGAATCCATCTGCCTTTCTTTTTCTATCCAGCACTGTATGTTGGCTGATACTGAGGGAGAAAATGAATCAAAACCATTCAAACACTTGGAATGGTGATGCTAAGTGAGTCTTATGGCTGAGCTAACAGAAAGTGAATTTATGAATTCTACATCTGCTCTTCACTAAGGCTATTTTAATGTCATTTACTTAATTTTTAATTGAATTCATGGCAAGACAGACGTCAGAAGTAATAACACAAGCACAACACGTATTTTTATTACATGTAATTTAAACATACCTAGGACCTATGGTTGTTTAATTTTTGAGTTGCACCTCCCAACAGTTCAGATAATTTTCTTTAACTTGTAATTTATTTAACAAAGATCTCTCATGCAGAACCATAATCGTGATACATGCCTTAGCTGAAGCTTCCTCCTGAGATACTTTGCTTCTGTGTTTTTTCCCCTGTTTCTTTCTCTTGCTCTCTTGCCCAAGAGAGTTGTTCTTGTGTAGACCTACTGAGAGCCATCTGGTGTGGCTGCTGGGAAGCCAGCCCTGCACACCTAAACAAGCCCATCACACTGTTCACATTTGTCATAGTGCTGGACCTGCACCTGTGAGAGATGGTCTGCAGAGACAGCTTTGTTAACAGGTTTTTTAATGTGTGTCTGCTTATAAACTTTTGGCTACTTCCATGCAGGGTTTCTTTTTTTTTTTTTTCCTCAGAGAAAGGCTTTCCCCAAACTCTGGGGAAAAGGAATGTTCAAGTAGCTATCAGTAGGTATCCTTGGCGTTTCTTTAAGGTCTAGTTTGTTTGGACCCTCCTAGGATAGCATTTAGGCCTGCCAGTCATTATCTTAAGGAAACATTTTTGTATATTCTATACATCCTTCTGTTTCTGTAGAGAAGAAGCTTCTATACTGCAGAAAAGGCATGGCTTTTTTTATCCCTTTTTTCAGCTCAGGGCAATACCTCAAGGTGAGATGCAGTAGCACTTTTATTTCCCTTGGATCAGTGTCAAACTTTTCAGCTGAGTTTTAGAGCTGACCTGCTTGATCTTTAAATAATCTTTTCCTTCCTCTGGCAGTGTAACAGTGCATTTCCACCACTCTACCCAGGCAGATTCTGCTACCAGGATTGCTAAAATGAATAAAAGACTTAATGGTCAGGAGTTGCATTCTGAACCCTCTCTGAGCATAAACTCTGCTACATGTAGAAAAAGCTGTGAAAACTTCTCTCTTGTCATTCTGTCTTTGTAAGGCACATCAAGCCTGCTGTTACTGGATGGAGATGTGTGAAGAATTGAAGGCCAGGATATTGCCAGTTGCCAGTCATAGCAAGGCAAACGGCGCGGTTCTGGGAGAGCAGGAGGAATGCTCCAGTGGCTTTAGATGACCCCGCAAAAGTATTTTATTAGTCGAGTGTGCAGGAAGCCCAACTGTGTCCTCCCATCTAGAGGATGCAAAGAATCCATTGTTCAAACTGCTGCTCTTGTCTCATTGCCATGCTAAATTTGGAAAGCATCCTGCACCTGTCTTCTGCCCTGAGTCATGTCCCAGTGGGCAGGGTTTTCAAATGATCTTTGCAGGTTTCTGCTGTCTTGGAACAGCAGCATAGTTCAAAGCATAGCTCAAGAAAACAGCTGACAAAAGAGAGGGGTAAAACCTGCATGGTTAAATAGAGGCAAGCTGCAACGCGTAGGTCTCTGATGGATAGGGTGGAATAAAAGGGATAAGGAAAAACAAGGATTTCTGTGTAATACAACTCTTTGTAATAAATCTTCTGTATAGAATAATTTGCTATTTGTTTGCAGATAAAACAGCTCTGTAGCACTCTTGACTGTAGACCTGAAATTTTTGGGTCAAGTCCAGTGTTATAGAGAGGTACACTTAAGTCAGTGGAGCTCAACAACAGCTAGTGGAGTTACCTACCATGTTGTAAAGCCACATTAGTTTCTGATGGCTGGTGTAAACTAATAAAATATATCTGAGATTCATTTAAAGTAGTGATTATAGAGGTTATCTATGAGAGGCTGAGTATGTATGTTGAGGCAAGCTTTTCTTCAAAGTCATAATAATTGGGGTTTTTTTAAAGATATCTTGAAATCAGGGGGTATGTGTGTACGTATATATATACATACATAACAGTCTTAAACATCAAAGTCCAATTTTTAATGGCAAAGTGAAATAACAGGATTGCAGACCCATGTTTTCTATTAAAAACCCCTCTTGTTTTTAAGCTAGCTTCACAGTACTGTTGTAGCTTCAACTGAGTTTCTAAAATGGTTTTGGATAACAATATTCTAATTCTCATTTGACAAACATCCAGTTTTACATTGAGCTATGCAGAGTATGCTGGATTAGGCCTATTGATTTGTGAAGTAAGGTAAAGCTGGAGATGATTAAGTGTAACAGATTTTAGCTCAATGTAAATGTTTTAAGGAATTACACACTTAAGAGAAAGGATAAATGTACTGGCTTTTTCTCTTAGGGACAAGTGAATGAATTGGCTGATAACATAGCCTCTGAAATGGTGAGAGGTTAATGTCAAATCTTTATGTAATTGAAGAGCACGAAAAATCAAGACAGTTTTAAAATGTATGGCTGTGTTGCTGTATGTCTTGTGACAGCAGCTTACAGTTCATGTGGTGGGGTGTAGGTTGTTAGTGGCTGATGTGATTTTTTTTTTTTTTTTATTGGACTTGAGAAATCTTCTGGCTTTGGGCCAGAACACTGTGTGTTCTAGTAAATGACAAAAAGTGAAATTATGCCTCTTTCACTGATATCTAAGCCTCTGGAATATGCGTTATCATAGTGACTGAACAAGAACTTAATCATTTCAGAGAGCTTTATTTTAGTTAATGTGACCCTCTTCTTCATTCTAACACTGATTTGGTTTCTGATCTGTTGGATTCAGTAAGTATTTGAAGTCTGAATTTCCCATGACCTGTGTCACGTTAATGTGTCTTTAATGCTTGGTGAGTGTAATTTAGTCCTGTGAAGGTTTGCAGAATAATAGCCTTAGAGAAGAGGGAGCTTTGGCAGCAGTATTACCAACCTAACCCACTATAACTTAATGTTGAGGTAGCTACCTTGTCTAAAGGCAGCATAGCATTGTCCTTTATGAGCTTTCTGTTTGGTTCCCAAAATTTATTCAAAGTGATTTGCCACTCAGGAGAGAAGCTTCCATGTTTGCCCTCTGTTCTGAATTGATTTTATTTTCACACACTGATCAAAACCAAGCTGTTCATCCTAAAATCGTAGGAGACTTGTTCTGCCCTTGAGTGTAGTACTGATGATGTTGGAAACGTAAGATGGGTTGTTCTGAGCAAATACTTAAGGAAAGGGAACTTACCTCAGAAAAATCAGAAAAGTCCACTCGCATGAGATGATTGCAACTTCTTTGAAAACCATGTGTTTGTTTTAAGTGCAGAAAGTTTGGCTGTTTTTTTTTTTTTTGAGGAGGTAGCTGTCTCAGTATTGTATTTACTGTCAACTGAAACTGGTAGCTGAAAATCTCACTATTATTCAGTATGGGGAAGAGAAAGTTTCAAGGGCACACAGTAGCAGCCTGCCAATATCTACAAGGATGTTCATCAAGCAGATGGAGTTGGGCAGGAGGATGAGAAACAAAGGACACAAATTAAATAGCGAGGTTCAGACTTAATGTAAGGAAAACCTTTACCACCATAAGGACAGTCAAGCAGTGGAACAGGTTTGCCTGGGGTGGTTGTAGCATTTCCATTCTTACGGAATGGGAAAGATTCCTCTGGAGCAAGTCCAAGCGGTGTGGTCAGATCTCAAGGCTGACTTGTCTGTGAGCAGGAGGTTCGACTAGAAATCCGGACTGCTATCAGCCCTGAATTAACCTGTGATCCTAAGATCCTGTTTCTGTCCCCAAAACTGTTTTCACACATGCTCAGAGTTCAGAATTCTGGAGCTTCAGTCCAGTGCTGTAGTATAACAGGATGTCAAAAGGATAAGTTTTTTCACATCATTTGTTAAGATGCAGTGGGCAAGGCTCAGATTAAGTTCAGTTTGTAGAAGTGATGTTTCTTACTGGGAAGGCAACCAATGAGAGAGGAGATTAAAGAAATCGTGCTGTTTTCCCATCAGCTCTAATACACGTTTTGGGTGCAGCAAAATATATAGAAGCATTATGTAAGCAGTTCAGAGCTCTCAATGTGCCCCTCTGGATAAAATAAGGTGCTTGTATCACTCTGATAGGGTAGAAGCTGGCATCTTCTTTCCAGCACTGGCTTGTGGAGAGGAAGACTGTAACTGAAATAGCAGCTTGGAAAAAATCTGCTTCATGGTTCAGTGGTTCTTTGTTGTTATTTTGTTTTAGCCCAGAAGCACTAAAATTAGCTGTCCTTTCCTCTTTGTTCTTATTTTCTTTATACTCCAAAGTTTGAGAAGTAGAAAATGTGTTGAGAAGCTTCTTTGCAGTTCAACTATCCATACACTGAAAATCAGAGCCCTTGATCTGTGCTGAAAATAATAATTTGATTTTCAGGGTTTATTCTGCGGGTTTTCTGGTTATGTGCCATTTTCTAGCGTAAATTGCTCTTTGGTCATATAAAGTTAGGTCTTGCTGTTTTATGCTGACAATTTTGCTTTAAATTTATAAGAATAATTTTAATTCTGTGCCCTTCTTGCTGTCCTCTGTTTTCTTTTGAGTAGTAATAGACGCCCAGACTGTGTGACAGAGATGCTATTGAAATTAGTTCACTGAAAACAGAGCCTCTGCTCTTCAGAAAATAAAAAACCCTGATGTCTGCAATGCTGTGTTCTTCTGCAAAGGTAACCAGAAAACTGAAAGGAGACAGAGTTGTTTAGAGGTGACACAGATGTGACTTTGTTGTCATTAAAATGTTTCTTGGAAAAGACAACCGCAATTCACGAGAATCATTTTTATTTGAGTGTCTCTTCTGAGTTACTGTATTAGTCATCTGGAATCATGTATGCTGTCTGCAGCTCTTTGTAAGGATCTTTGCATGTCTGAAGAAGGTCTCTTTATTTTTGTTTGTTCTTGGTGGTATATATGAGCCTTTAAACACAAAACTAGTTTTTTCACCTCAGTTACTCTTGACATGTTAAGTCAGCTTGATCCACAAATAGCTGCTAGAAATAAGTCTTTTGGTTTTTATTTCTCTTCTACTTATGCCTGGACTTTGGGTTTGAATTAAAGGTCTCACGATCAATTTAATGGAAAAACAGCACCTAGCTCAAGATTTTAATTTCCTTTGAAATCTGTAAGACAGCTGCAAGGAACCTCTTCCATTGTTCCTAAGAGCAGCAATGCTGCTGTTCTTACACACCATGTTGCTTGTGGGTCAAGTTTTGGCCTGTTGAAATCACTGGGGTTTGAAGAGCTGTGTGTTTGCAGATCACCTAAAGTATAAGCCACCTTGACTTTTCAAGGCTCAGTGCATGGTGTGTAGCTGATATTTGCTTCTCCTTCATCTGCAGAAGAGGATAAGGAATGGAAGTGCATTTCATAGTTTTTCATGGCAGAAAAACACTTTTGTGGGAGTGCTTTGGTACCTTCTGCAAACAGAGGTATGAAAGTCTGACTGGAATAGAATTAGTGCTATGGAATGTTATGAAACAAAACCCAAGGAGCCAAAGTCTGATAAATGACACAGATCACTGCTGTTGGACAGGAGAATCTCGTTTTCTTGGAGCTTTTGGTCTATGACACTTAAAAATATGCTGTCTTCTATATTCGTGTTCTCTCAGTGGCTTTGGGGGTGAACATTAGGATCATCTTAGACTTGCTAGTGCACAGTTTCGAACAGAAACACTTAATTCTTAGGGTCCTTGCAGGCTAAGCATATAGAGATGCTTGCAGGCAGGACGCAGGAAGGCAATGATGCCATTGCCATTTAGCATGTCTTGTTGCTTATTTCCCCCCCACCCCCCATTTGTAGGTATTGTAACTATGGGAAAATTTTAGGAGAATTCTGATGTCTGAGTCTATATAGGAGCCTTAAAAAACAGTGTTTTGTTGGAAACATGGGTGGGTAGAAGAAGAGATAAAACTGTGCGTCGAGCAAGTGGCAAAGTATTGAGGTGGGTGGCTTGCTGCTGCAGCAGATACCATCCTGGGGTTTTGACTAGGGAGACAGCTTTATTGAAAACTCTCTGGGAGTGACACAGAAGGGTCAGCACAACTTCAAGGGGTGGGAAGCCCTAGTTATTGATTTTTTTCACTGCTGGTAGCACAGATGGTGACTTCTGATGTTGTGTGCTCTGAAGCCAGTTAGAAATAAGAAATCTGAACAGCTGTAAGCACTGAAGTGATATATCTGACCCAGAGTGACATGTGCCACAGTGGAGTAAGATTGCTTGAAGTGTTTGAAGAAGTTTGTAAAAGGACTTTTATGAATGCAGCTTGCTGCTGCACCTGTAATTCCCCATGATGCATGTTAATTTGAATTTCTGTATAACAGCAGTACACAAATTTGGGGCAGGTGTGAAGGTGCAAAATTACTATCTTCTCATACATAAAATCTAGCACTAGAAAGGGTGTCTCTTGCAGGTTTTCAAACTTGCCAACAATCTCTGTAGCTGTCAGAGATCCAGAGGGTTAATGCAGTTAGTAGTATTGTGTGTGTGAGAACTGTGGGATTGGCAGATGCGAAACATGAAAAAACCCTTAAACTCTTTTAAAAAATATGTAAATGGTACATTAGAAACTGGGGTAGTTATTTAAAAGCTTTAAACCCAGTAATTATTCATTTAGAGATGGTAAGTCATGGTGACCACCAGCATGACCTGATTTAACATTGAGTTCAAAAGTAGGCACATCTCTCTACTGAACTTTGCAGAGTTGTGGATACCTGCAGTATATGTAAGTACCTTGGAAATACATAATATTGACGTGTTTGTCAGGATTTATATACTTTTCTGGTGCTGACAGTTATTCTTTTCTGTTCCAAGGTGAAGTCCAAAAATAAGCAGCTCAATTTATGATAAATAGCCTGTGCATTAAATGTTGTCAAGGGCTCTTGAGCTAAACATGCTTGAAATTTTTAGACCGGGCTGGTTCTGAGAGGTGGTGTGCCAAAGGAGAGTTGGAAAATGCTTATGATGGTACTGTGTTTTTCATTCTTTCAGTTACAGAGCTGAACAGACCTGTATTGTCTTACCCCTTGGCCCCACGTTGAAGCTACTGCCAAGAACTGTTTTGTATCCTGTCCCCCTAAATGCTTGCACATCTAAGTTAATTTTACTCGTGTTGTAACAGTAGTACTGCAGCTCCATAGGAGCATGCTGTGACTGGGAGCCTCTGGCAGCTTGCTTTCGTGCCTGCAGCTTGGCTTGTTTAATGCATGTAAAATTCTGCTGAAAATGATCAGGACACAAGGATGTAGGCTTTTCTTGTTGCTGCTGTTCCAGAATAGGAGCCACAATCTGAGAAAAGGAAAAGTTGCCTAGTGGCAGCTTTATTAGATGCTATGGCTATAAAAAAAACCCCAAACAACCCAAACTTCTCCAGAGGCATGTCTTTAGAAACCTGCAGAACTTTTCTGCTGAGTTGCATGGTAAGTATCTGTTTTTATCAGGTAGTCTTGGATCGCGAACTTTCGCTCTTATGATTTGATTGTCAGTGAGTCCTGCTCACCTTTGTGTATGGCTGACAGGGTAATAAAATTAGACAGTGCTTCACCTGGCTGTCCTCAGCCAGAAACTGAGAAATGAAACTGAAATGAAGCTCTGAGAATAAGGCACCTTCACTTCTCGGTAAGTGATTTTTACATCTGAAGTTGTCACTCAGAATTCTGATCAGGGATAACTGTTTTGCACAAATATGGTGCAAGTCTGTTCCTGGAGGACTCCAAATTTGTTCTATTATAGGAAGATGAGTTTATAGCACTGGAGTTCTGAAGTAAGTGTGGTGTAAATCTGGGAGTCAACCTGAAGGCAAACCAAGTTTTTCCTAAAAAGTTATAAATTCATCCACTGGGTGAACTGAAAAAGGTGAACTGAATAGGTAGCTTTTGGCTTTGAAAGCTAACATGGATATCAAGTAACTTTTGTGGTTTATGTTGTGTCACTTGTCAAATACTATTTATTATACTAGTGTTCTGGTGTCCTTGGAAGAAAGAAAACAGAGTTTAAGGTGTGTATGAGCCTTTATGTTTCACTACCAGTTCTCACTTCCTTAAAAGAGAGGATGACTCAGCAAGCTACAAAAACCCTTATTAGGGACTTGGAGTTTTGAGCTGTGTTCTTCTAAGGATATTATCACCTGTCCTCTGAAGCTTGAAACCAGCGCACACTGCTCAAATCAGTAGCTAAACTGTCTGGCTGACATTCTCAGCTGTGCTGCAGTCCCCTTTGCATTCACTGTACGAGGGAGCTGGAGCAGCCCAAAAAGCCCAGGTCTGACTGCCGGCTGGAGGGGACTCATGCAGTACAAGCACTGGTGGCTTCTTACAGTCCCAGAAGGACTTGGGATGCAGAAGTCAGCATTGCGGTCTGGTGTGCGAAGCTGAGGGGACTGTAAGACAGCTCTGGCCTATGTCTGCCTGTGCTGTGATCCTGGGGAAAGGATGGGGAGAAGTGGCACAAATCAGCTTGTGCTGAGGTCATACTGTCTGGCCAAGGGATGTGCTGATGTTAGAGGTAGCTAGAGGTGAGCCAGGGCTTTGCAAGCCTCTGGGGACTCCTGAGTTCCAGGCTGGGGTTTGGCTGGGGTGTGATCTCAGCATGTAGGCAGGGTAGTGTGGGTCAGCTTGCGCATCTCTGTGCTGGCCTGCTCTGTGACTGGGGCTAGCACCCAGACTAGTTGATTTAACAATAGCCTGGCTATTCTGCACTATGCAGTCACCCTCATGACTGCAGTGCAGATATTTGCAGGGTTATGCTCTGGGGTTTGGCCTCTGCATCCAGGATTTGGAGGGTGCAGAAGTTGAATAAAGTTGTGCTTGGGCTGCAGTTTTTCCTCTGCACCTCTCAGAGAGCCAAGCTAAAATCTCCTCTCGCATCCACAAAAAGCTACGGAGAACCAAAATTGGATAAGCAGCAGAACAACCTAATACATTCTGAGAAAGCAGATATTAAGACAACTGTTAGAAATAGTGTTTTATGTCTCTAAACTATTTATAGTGTAGTCATGATGTCTCCAAAGAGAGCAATACTATATCACCAACATTTGATAGTGGTGCTCTGAATAGAGAACAGAATGCAAGACAGTACAGATGGCTGACAGACTGCAGCAAATTCCAGCTAATGAAGAAATGCAGTATGTTTGTTTACATGCAAGTTGAAACAGTTGGCTGTTAAAATTGGTTTTAAATCCAGCTCTGAGCTGTGTAAACATAGATCACCAATATGCAACTAATAATAATAAAATATATTTTTCTATTTAAAGAAAAATGCTTCCCTGGCAATGATACTGCTGCAGTTTGGTAAGTTAGCTGTTCTGTATTCAGTGCTCTTCAGTCCATGCACAAGTTAATACTGCAAGAAACAAAACCAGTATACTGAGTGAATTTATGTATAGCCTCAAATCATGAACCTGTATCCATGAGGTGTAGGCTTTGGTTGGATTCTGGAAAAGATGTATGGGTGTGTACTACAGGCCCC